>ML675629.1:4857802-5017531 GCA_007922155.1 Mesoclemmys tuberculata | reverse complement strand
ATCTATCTATCTATCTATCTATCTATCTATCTATCTATCTATCTATCTATCTATCTATCTATCTATCTATCTCTTATAATCACATACCAAAGCATCCTAAGGCTCTGTAAGATCCTATATAATCAAAGATATTAAGGATAAAAGTTCCTAGTAGTGAAAACAATTGGACTACGGTAAATACATTATCTCAAGAGTCAGCTGAAGTACCATCATTGCATATGCCCAAACTCATAGGGGCGTGATGTAGTAAACTGGCCTAAAAGATGCAGAGGTTCAGAATGGATAAATGGAATGGTTTAAATGCACAGAGCATCACGACTCAACAATTCAGAACAGGAAGTGAGGAATAATATTGTAGCCAGTTAAAAGTGCAGGAAGAATTTGAGTGGGTCAGAATAAATTACAACTGTGAGCATATAACAAAAGTGAGAGTGGATACCCCTCTTTGTGTGAAAAGTGGAATTGACTTTTTAATTGCTAGAAGTACCCAGAACCTCAATTTTAAGTCTCATCTGATGGTCAGCACCCCAGCAACATGTCATGTTTAAAATAGATTGAGAGCTGAATATACTTGATGGGGGCTCAGGAGGATAACTGGTTTGGAAGTTTCAGACAAAATGTTTTGTTGGTCAGAAAATGTTGATTCATCTCAACCAAAACTGTTCTTGAGAAAGGATCAATTTTGATGACTCTCCTGATTCTAAAAACTTTTTTGAAGGGAGAGGGGAAGGTTTGAAATTGTTGAAACTTCTCATTTTGATATTTTTAAATCAAAAAGTTTCTGGATTTGTTTCACAAAGACATTTTGTTTTTAAATACTTAATCTGTACTAAAAAAGGACTTTTATTAAAAAAGGCCAAAATTAAAATGAGATGTTTCAAAATTATTGATGTAAAACATTTCAATTGACCCTTTTTAAAATTTTTTTTCATACTATCAGGTCATGAAAATGTACACGATTTAGACTTTTAAACCCTTGTCAAGATAGGAAAAAATATCAAACTCTCAAAATCTTTCAGAAGACATGAAAATTGTCTTCTGCTCCACTCTACTCAGGAGTAGCTATTGGAAGGGAAACGGGAATCTGTTGTATTATTTGGGCTTCCAAATTTGTCCTAATTGTGAGTTCAACATTAAAATAAGTGAAAGTTCATAAAATGCTCGAATAACCTATAATAATGAAGGTTAATGGGAAAAGATACAAAAGAGAGACAGACTGACTTAGTCTAAACCAAAAGGACTATCAAGGACTGCGTTAAGATCATGACTGGTAAAAGAGAAAAGTGGGGAACCAAAATTCAGAGAACCAAAATTGGTATGTCATAAGCCAGGCTTTATTGGTGGACCAAATAATGAGGGGATGGACTATTTCACCCATCACTCACTTTTGGATTCTTAAAGAAAAAGACTTTGGAGGAAAAAATGGCTACTGAAGTGAGCTTCACTGTTATGGCAGCCATCCCTACCATCTCCTGGGACCCTGGGCCTTCATTATCCTGAGAGATGTCCTGACCAGCCAAGACCAGAGAGAGGTACCAAGCTGACAGCCCTACTGTTACAAGCTCTGGCTGAATCCCAGACACCACCTGGGATGTGAGACTTCGTCTCTCTCTTCCCCACCTCCATATGTCCTTGTCTTTCCCCACCTTATTTCTTACCTTGTTACTATCCCTCTCTTTTTTCCTTCTTCCCAAGAAGAGTCTGACTTAACCAGCGAAGACTGTATTTTTTGCTATACAGATGTAAACCTGTGATCAGGGAGAGACAACTAAAAGCAATCCCTGTTTCTGGTACAAATGTTCAAGGTCTCTGAATGGCTGATAAGACCATGTTCCGTGCCTGTGTTTATCTACTAAGGAGGCTGCAAATGAAAGCCAAATGCCAGAGACAGTAGCTGAATTTCTATCTTTATTGTTCCTTTCTTCCCCCTTTGTGTATGTTTCTCCTGTTTTGCCTTCTAGGAAATGGGAATAGACTTGAACAACAACAGTTCCTCTCATCTCAACTAACTTCTTTTTCCCCAGAAAGAAGTTATTAGCATGTTTAATACCATCTAACAGACAGTCAAATAACTGGAGGGTGGTGAGGCTCCTTCTAAAAACTCTCTCCAGCTAAAAGGAAAAAGGGACACTGTTAAAATGAAAGTCTTTCTTAATACTTTACATTTCAAATGCTTTGCTCTTTTCCCTTCTTTTCTGGATCTTTAATAAAATGAAATTTAATGGCGTGTTTGCCATGGTATTAAGTAGGCTGAGGTCTCTGTATACCAAAACCGAAACCTTGTTTAATACTGGTTAATGCTGGACAGAAACAGGGTCTCATTAACGCCTTTGACTCTTTGTGCCCATATGTTCGTTCTAAATACAACAGATCCCAAGGACGTATCTGCTGATTCAGAATTTCAAGTCAACTGAGTTTTGTTATTACGCTAGTGCGCCCTTGATTCTGTGCATAACTGAAGCATTGGTCTTTAGAAATAGAACTACTGTCATGCCATGCATAGATTTGCAAAACCTGCCCATTTTTCCTATGTGTGCTTTGTACTAATCCTTATTTGTGTTTCAGTAGCATTTAGAGGCCCCAACCAAATTCAGGGCCCTGTGGTTCTAAGAGTAAGAATCTGTCCTTTTCCTGAAGAATTTATAATCTAAATAGACGAGATAGAGAGACAAAGAATTATTATCCCTGTTTTACAGATAGTGAACTAAGGCATAGGGAGATTAAGTAATTTGCCTGTGATCACACTACTAGCTAGTGGTAGAGTTGGGAATTAAACTCAGATCTCCTGAATTTCAATGAAATGCCCTCGTCAAAGGACCATCCTTCCCCCAGTGATGTGCCATACAGAAGGGGGATCAACTGATTAAGTCCTTACAGGTCCAGTAGGAAAGCAGAAAGTGGCTTGCTTTTGGTAAATTAGAGAGGTGCAATCTAATCTCAAACCTCTGAGTTACTATCTTGGCTTGGATGCTTTTATTTTTATTATTATTATTATTATTTGTACAGCGTCACCCAAGGATTTCAACCCCATTGTGCTAGGCCCTGTGCAGACACACAGTGAAAGACAGAGTGTGCCCCACAAAGCTTACAGTCTACATAGACGAGGCAGACAGAGGGTAAAAGGAGAAAAAGAGGTAAAAGGATTTACCTAAGGTCACATCAGTGAGAAACTGGGACTAGAATCCCGGTCTCCTGAGGGGTCCTCACTAGACCATGCTGTCTGGTCTATACATGTGGCAAGATCTTTTTTTCCAGATTGTTTAATGGAAAGATGCCATCCTTCCCCCTCCGCCTCTTTCCCCCCTTCTTTTTTCATTTCATATCCAATCAATATTATCTGACAACACACAGGTCAGCAACGATAGCAGTAATATCAGCAACATGGAAATTACAAAAGAAACTATTGTTTGCCTTGAAATTAAGGGCTACTGAAATCAATAGTACATTTGAAAATTGATATCGATCACCGTATGTGTGTGTGGTGAGGGGAAGCTGGGGGTTAAGTCTCCTCCCAGCTACATAATTTCTTTTTCATTTTGACAAAGCCAATGAAATCAACCTAAAAATTATACACACACAAATCTTTTTGAAGCAATTGAAAGGAGAAAAATATTGACATCTCATAATTGGATTTCCCCACTTACAACTGTAACAGGGACAGTTTTTGTGATTATTTTCCAGGGTTTGGATGTTGGGTTATTGTTTTCGAGGTTTTCTCTGGGTTTGTTTTATTTATTTTAAGGTTTCTACTCAAGTCATATGGAGAAAAAGGGAGGAATAAAGCCTGCAAATGCCAGTCGGATCAAACAAGCCAAGAATAGTAATAGTTATTGTTTGGCATGTTTGAGAGCTATTGTGTGACAAATTGATTTGGAGTCATCATTTGCTTAAAAAGGCAGTAAATAAAACTTTATGAGATGGGGACAAAGTAACAACACAGAATTGCCCATCCAGAACTCCTGATGGTGATCAGTAAAATGAAATAGATTAACTGTTTTTTTTCCCCCTTTCCGCAATGCCGGCAAAACTAAGATGCAACCAAAAATATTTTTTATCTTGATCCTGAGTGAACCAAGAGCTGACACGCTAGTGGCTAGTGATGACAGAGTTTGATGGTTAATGGCCGAGTGACCGTAAGTAGCTGAGAATACTACAAGCTGCCAAACAAATAGTGACACAGCTTTAATGCTACCTAGTTTTTTATTTTAAATTTAGGGCTGGTGAAAAGTTGTGGAGTGACAGACCTGGACACTGCAGTCCGTTATCAACAGAATAGGTATAGTCCCAACAATAGGTGTGGTATATAACACCAGACTGCCCCAGCATGTGTTTCGACCCGAATGTGAGGGTATCTAAGGATAGGTAAGTCCCCAAGTTCGTTCAGTCCTTGACCTCTCTGCTGGGAAGGTTGCCATATTGGGACAGTGGATTTCATGATGTGGACTTCTGTTCATTAGGAACTGGACTGAAGCTCCCAACCGTATCCTCTACTCTTTTAGGTGCACAAAAGCAAGTCTAGCTATTTTTAGATGCAATGGGTAGTAGCATTTGAAGCAATTGGGAAGGGATGAAGGTTTCTTTCCAACTCCTGTCTTCACTCTGCGCCAAGGTAAAATGTCTGTCAAAAGTGAAAGATGTTCTCACTGATTGGGTCGTAGTTCCTGAAAACAATGGGCAAGATTTCCAATCACAATCATCCCCACTTGGTTATGGAACAGACAATAGGTTCTTCTCACAGGAGAATCCATCACATCCAAGGGTTCCCAGTCCTTGTTGGCCTGATGTGATTTGTTTGTTTTGTTTTGATATTTTTTCCCTAAGGTACCTTTCATGGAATGGAGTTGCTAGAACCCAGTTATTTCTCCTGTTGATTCCATCACTGCCAATTTGTTTCATGGCAAAAATCTCTGAAACAATGGACAATAGCACTATAATTCATGTGCCAGGCCTGGCATCCAAAAATGTGTGGCTACTTATGTTCTGATTAACAAAGAACCTACGCTCACAGATGGTGTAGATACTGTGGTGTATTGATTCTATAGCACCTATCACAAGCTTTAAAGCAATTTTTCCTGAATTATAAACTAGCCACATTTTGCTGTCTGTCACAGCTTAGAATTACAGGTCCACAGACGGAAGACACAGTAAAAGATTGCAAAGTTTGAAGACTATTTCTTCTGAACATTTAAGGTCAGCAAATTGAATCTTTCCTAGGCAGTGGGACAGATTGTGACATGAGTTACACCCCTGTGGGTCTAAAATAATGTCACTTACCCATCTACTACTACTCTGGCCTCTCCAAGTTTCACTCTGCTCCCCATAAATCTTCTGCTTTCCCAATCTTATCAGCCCTGCACTGACTTCGATTCACCTCCCAAACCCCAACCCCTCCTCCTCACCAGCCAGGCTTTGTACATAGGTCATTGGAGAAAAACCAGACCAGATTCTCATCTGGTAGAAATCAGCATCTCTTCATCAAAGTTAATGGAGAGCAATCAATTTACATCAAATAAAGATCTGATACTAATATTAATACTACCAATAAGCCCAGAAACAATAATAATAAATAGTATTAATACTAATACTAACACTAAGCCAGAAACCTAAATTCAGTACAATAAACAGAGGGGGATTGCTCTTTATCCTGTTTCAAAACTGTATTTATATGTCATTTAAAGCCTGTTTATTTTAGCAATTCCAACCTTATCATTTTCTGTATTCCTATATTCTTTTTTTTACAAAGCATTAGAATTTATCTTGAAATTGTTTATTTCTGTATTCCTGAAATCTCAGCTGAGAAGCACGTGGTTTTCCTCGGGCTTCTTGCTTTTTAGGTAGCGTGGCCTGAAATATGAAAACGTGATCGAGTGGCCTTCAGCCAGTAACTTGAACTGGGTTTGAACTAGGACGTGACTTCTAAGTCAACTTTTTAAAATGTGCCTAAAGTTAATTCCCTATTCACATTTAGCCACCTCTGTGCTGAATTATAGAAAAGCCGATTAATCCCCTGCTCCTAAGTAAGCCAATTGGACCTGCGGCTTTGAAAATCAGGCCAAAGGAAGCTAATACTAGGTCCCAAGTTGCGACCTAAGTGGCTAGCCCAATCAAGGTCATCCATCAAGGCAATGGTTCTTCTAAGATTAAAACGCTTAAGCCTAGTGCTTAATTTGTGTCAGGGCTTGCTAGGGATGAGCCCCGACACCTCTGGGCTTGGCAGTTCACAGCCCCGGCACCCTCTGGGCTTGCCACGTCAGTTATGAAATTAAAAATATTGCTTGAGCTCCGGCACCTTATTCATTATAAATTAAGCCCTGCTTAATCCCTAATTGCCATTTTCATTCAGTCTCCGTAGAAAAATTCCTGTCCAAGCAGAGGTATAATGCATCCAAATATACTAGTAAATTCTGGATTTTCCTACCAGTAAGATCTCATGCAACATTTGTATTCTATACATGTGGGTTTGTTATGACACATTTCACTTAATACTGTAGCCAAAGAGTGGATGGGGGAAACCTAACCACTTAAGGAATCTGTATTTATGATATCTGAAAAAAAAAATCAAGGAGAATAGGGTATTTGGGGTGAAAGCAAGGGTTGTCTGGATGTTTAAAAGCTATGGAAATGTAACGAAACAAGATCCAACTCAATTAAAAATAATAATAATGAGGACAAAAATAAAAATTGTGGGGGAGATGTGGAAAAAATGTTCAGTGATGAGTGACTAGCAGATTGAAAGTACGCCCAAACCTCTCCAATGCTACAGCATGCCAATTTCTTGAAGATGACAGATGATGGAGTTTTCTTTTAGTGCATTCCATAGATATGCAGTACAGCCCCTTCTCCATTCTCCCAGCTGTATAATGCTCAGTAGGCCATTAGGAGATTCCTCAGATATTATTCCCCAGGCATCCTTCTTCACTCTCTCTTACTTTTCCTGTGCTCTTCTCTATCCTTCCATCATATGGATCATCCATCACTCCAATGTCAACACCCCCCCATATTTCTCTTTCATTTCCATGTCAATCTGTTGGAGTACTGATTCTAGTGTCTATTAGAGTTAGCCAATCTTTTTTAATCTTGATTTTTCTATGAAAGCTTTCATCAAAATTTTGAATTTCAGCAAAAAAGAGAAAAACGTCGATGCAAATTCTGCAATTTGCTTCCTCAAAATTTTTCAGCCAGCTTTTTTATCTATATCTATTGTCCTGTCGCCATAGTAATTTAAGTACTGGACAACTGAGATCTGTATAGCATTGTCCATATTGGACTTCCTATTAGATACTTCTCTTGCAAGTAATAGGAATTTTTATAGAATATGTTTCTAGTTTTTATGGCTTTCATGTCCACATATGCCTGTCCTATATGGTGGGAAGTCTATAGGAAATAACATGTCTGGAACATGGCCAGGTTTCACTTAATCTTATCTCTTTCAAGAACTCACTCCAAAGTCGGGCACCCTTGACTGAGAACTTCCCCTGCAGACCAATAAAAATGTTGAATGGAGGTGGAAATCTTAGACATAATCTGCAGACCCCCTGGGGTCCACAGACCACAGATTGAAAACCACTGCACTAGAAATGGACAGCTTTCTTGCAAAGTAGAAGATGGAAAGAATATGATTGTAGTTCACTGGAAATTTGGCAAAATCCTTTCAAATAGTTTGGAAGCCCACCAGTTAGTCTCCCTGTCTCATTCAGATCCCTACCACAGCATCAGTGTGCATAGGTAGCTAGGCCTTGTATATTTGTACCTAGATAAGAAATATGGTTACTTAGAATCCAGCTGTGCCAATATGGTTTCCTCACATTCTTAATGTCATGTAGACAGCGAAGACACAACAATTGGCAATGAGGATGGAACCCGAATCCAGGAATAGAGTACAATAGAGAGTGTTGTGGTACATCATGGAGCTAAAAATGATCCAGTGCTGGCTGAAGCATATGACATTACCATGTGCGGATGGACTCATGGATATAAATAGCTGCGTCAAGCTTCCTTTGCTCAGAAAGGACAGTTAAGCATATCTCAAGATTACCGAATATGTGGCACCAAAATGGTTATTCCTGTGAAGCTCAGGTCCCATGTACTCCAACCTTTACAAGAAGGCCCCTTGGGAATTGTAAAAATGAAAATCCTTGCAAAAATAAAAGGCCAAGAATTGATACACAAATAGAGGAAATGGCAAAACAGCATCAAGGTTGTCAGCCAATGAAACACATGCCTGCCTAAACATGTCACATCCTTGGCGGTGGCCAGCTACCCCATGGCAGCAAATTCACACAGCCTATATTGGACCATTTTAGGGGCATATGTTTTTGATTGCAACGGACAGTCATTCTGAATGGCCTGAAGTATTCTGTATGAATACAACTAGCTCCGCACAGATGCTTGGATGTGTTAAGACCCTATTTCCAAGGACAGGAGTGGCTGAACAGATTTTAAGTGACAATGGCACTCAATTCACATTTGAACAGTTCTACTGGTCTGTTAAAAGAAGGAGTATTTCAGAGAGACAAAGCGGGTGAGGTAATATAGAGCTTGTCTCTCTCACCAAGTCGGTCCAATAAAAGATATCACTCACCCACCTTGTCTCTCTGATATCCTGCAACCAACCTGGCTACAACAACACTGCCTACAACAATAGTCAGACATGTCATATCAGTTCCTCACCATTCTCCCCCAAATGGATAAGTGGAAAGATTTGTTCAGCCATTCAAGCAAGCAATTCACACTATAACCCCAGATGAAAAGAGTTACAACCCAAGATTGTACATATTTCTTATTGTCCTATAGGAAAACAGTCCATGCTACACCAGATCTGACACCAATTAATTGTTGGTTAGGAGATGTAATTTAAGGTCTCACCATGTACATAGGCCTTGTATGTTAAACATAGTTAATAAGCATGGTTACTTAGAAGCTAGCGGTGCCAGTCAGATTTCCCCATATTCTTTATGTTGTGTAAATAGCAAAGACAAAACGGCGATACTGATTTTTTTAAAAATAAGCCTACGTATAGGACTTGAGAGCTAATGCATGTACGAGGAGGCAGCGTGGTCCAATAGATGGGACACACTCTGGACATCTGGTGTTGGACCTGCTGCCTTTAGGTGCCACTGTAATACTAATATGAATAAAAATGAAGTGTTCTGTTTAAAGAAATCTATGGTAGAGCCTGGAATACAACCCAGATCATATGTCTCCCAGGCCTGTCAGTAACCAACATATCATCCTTCTCCAAACTGTCAGCCATTGCTACTCTGTGCCTCTCTCAAACTCCAGTTGATGATGAGCTAGTTTTTCATGCTTAAGTGCCAGTGTATACATGTTCTTCATTCAGTGAACCAGCTCTTGACAACAAAAAAAAGGCAGAGGGAGAGGGAGAAAAAGATTTCTGCTGCAATATTTCCCAGCCACAAAATGCAGGCTAACTAGTTTGGAAGGATTCGACAAAACCCACTTGGATACAAACACATTACAAAGTTGCCACGCAAAGAAAGCGTTTTTTGGTGCACCTCTCTCTTGTCTCATCTGAAGCCTGTCTAGAGACAGAGAGAGTGACAGTTGTAATATCCTCCCTCTGAAGTTGTCTGCCAGCCGGGGAGTAATGAAAGGAATTGGGCTTGTTTCTTGGCTTCCTCAGGAGAGATCAAGATTTCTAAAGGGAAACTGGTGATGGAGAGTGTCTGAATGCTTGTGCCCTGAGCATGGATGAGTTAGTCAATGTCAAAACACGAACCGTCACTCATGGAACGTAGGTAAGCTTGTTTTGCTACACAACAGCACGCTATGCTGGGAAAGCTCTTTCATCTGATTTTGAGACAGGGAGGGTTGCGCTTTTGTAAACAAAAATGTCTAGAGGCAAAACTTGCCCACCATGTGAAGAAGACATTGCGACTGTTCTGGGATGATCTTGTAAATAACACACAGGAGATTTGGGCTTTAAGGGGATATGGGCTCATTACCTTCCTCTGCTACAGACTCTTTGTGTGACCTTGAGCATGTCACTTAAGGTGTGAGTTTCAAAAATAACGCTGATTGATCCGACACTACCCGCACTGAGGTCAATAGGAATTTTACCATTGGGTTCAGTAGGAACAGCGTTAGGCCAATACTAAGACCTTTGAAAATCCCACCTTTTCAACTCAACTAGCGTGAGTCTGTCTGCGCGGGCTGTGAGACGCGCTCCGATCTGGAGCATAGACATACCTTATGTGCCACCTTACATACATCACAGAAATGCAGTCATTTGGGAACCAGAGCTCAAATCTTCACACCTACCCCAAGGTTGGAGATCCGAGAATCATAGAATATTGGAGTTGGAAGGGACCTCAGGAGGTATCTAGTCCAACCCCCTGCTCAAAGCAGGACTAACCTCAGCGAAATCATCCCAGCCAGGGCTTTGTCAAGCCGTAGCTTAAAATCCTCTAAAGATGGAGATGCCACCACCTCTCTAGGTAACCCATTGCAGTGCTTCAGCACCCTCCTGGTGAAAAACATTTTTCCTAACGTCCAACCTAGACCTCCCCCACTGCGACTTGAGACCGTTGCTCCTTGTTCTGTTGTCTGCCGGCACTGAGAACAGCCCAGCTCCATCCATCCTCCCTGGAACCCCCTTTCAGCCAGTTACTGGGCTGGCTCAAAGGATGTGAGCTGGATCCCTTCTGTTCCTGTAGCTCAGGAGGGAAGCCCGTCTAACTGAGCTCTTGAAAAGTTTGGTTTCATGACATCTGCATTTTCTGATGCAAAAAGGGTTTTCTTGGAAAATTCCGACTAGATCTACCCGTGACCCTGACAGTCCCGTGACACAGCTACTGCCTCCCTGCCACCAGACACCTGGGCCCCGGTGGCCCTGGCTCCCCCTGACCCTCATACCCCCCCTTTCCCAAGGCCCCCACACCATGGGTGGGGGGGTAATGAAGGCGGGGGAGTGGGGCCATGGCAGGGCCCAGAGCTCCTTTGGATGGCTCGGGCTCAGGGCTTCACCCCAGCCAGCACCTCTGGACTGCTCTGAGCACCGATGGGCTGAGCAGAACTGCTCTGGGTGCTGGCAGGCTGACCATGGTTGCTCTGGACACCCATGGGTGGTGGAGTGGGGGCAAGACCTTGGGCAGAAGGGGCAGAGCCAGGGCCTAGCCTCCCCAAAGGGCCAGGTTCACACACTGCCGATGCCCATAGAATTGTTATTGTGGAGCTGAGCGTGCAGGATGAGGTGCACCAGATATCGTGATAGGCACGTGTAGGGTCCATGGATCTTACGGCTCAACAAGTAAAGATCAATGGCTCCATGTCTAACTGGCAGCCGGTCACAAGCGGAGTGCCCCAGAGGTTGGTCCTGGAGCCGGTTTTGTTCAACATCTTCATTAATGATCTGGAGGATGGGCTAGTTTGCACCCTCAGCAAGTTTTCAAATGACACTAAGCTAGGGGGAGTGGTAGATACCCTGGAAGGGAGGGATAGGATACAGAAGGACCTAAACAAATTGGAGGATTGCGCCAAAAGAAATCTGATGAGGTTGAACAAGGACAAGTGCAGAGTTCTCCGCTTAGGACGGAAGAATCCCATGCACAGCTACAGACTGGGGACCGACGAGCTAGGCAGCAGTTCTGCAGAAAAGGAACTGGGGGTTACAGCGGATAAGAAGCTTGATATGAGTCAGCAGTGTGCCCTGGTTGCCAAGAAGGCTAATAGCATATTGGGCTGCATTAGTAGGAGCATTGCCAGCAGATCGAGGGAAGTGATTATTCCCCTGTATTCGGCATTGGTGAGGCCGCATTTGGAGTATTCTGTCCAGTTTTGGGGCGCCCATTACAAAAAGGATGTGAACAAGTTGGAGAGAGTCCAGTGGAGGGCAACAAAAATGATAAAGGGGCTGGAGCACAAGACTTATGGGGGGAGTCTGAGGAAACTAGGCTTGTTTTGTCTGCAGAAGAGAAGAATGAGGGGGGATTTGATAGCAGCCTTTGTCTACCTGAAAGCCTTTAACTACCCCAGCCCAGGGTGCATCCCTCAATGTTAGGCTGGCACCTCCTCCTGGCCACTCTGAGGATTAGTTCTAGGCCAAAACTCCATCCGTGGTTTGCACACCATTGCTCCAGCTCTCTGTCTGGCCCACAGCCTTTGTTCTAGCCTCTGTAGCACCCTATTCACAACTCAGCCCTCTGGCTAGGTCATTCAGTGATTCCCCCTTCTGGGGTGGGCGGTGGGTATCACTGGCCAATAGTCCAGCCACTTCCTCAGTGGTGAGTAGGGGGACCCAGGTCCACCCACTACACCAGCTGACAACCCAGACCCAATAGAGAGCAGCCTTTTGTTGCGACTCTTTAACCGTTCCCAATGCTGCTAAATCGCCCTGGCCCATCCAAATGTAGGTCCAGCCTAAGGCAAGTAGGCAGTTATCAGGTATGTTGGTCTGAGATTACAAAGAGAGAGAACTACTTTATGACTATAAGCCAAGCAGATGTCTACTTGTTAGAGCAGTGTATAGCTCTCATCAACCAGAGATGAGAAATTTCTTAAAGAGAAATGAATGGCCTAATCAAATAGAATGGATGTGAAACTGGTAATGCTGTATTTTACTAACAAGAGTGGCTTATTTCTCGGGATTAGGTAGAAGTGACCTGATTCGGTGGCCACATTCATGATGAAGATAATGAACGTAGAAGTATGTCCTGTGGCCATTAATATTATGTACTATTGTAACATAGTATAGCCAGTCTAATCAAGCATAAGCAGTATTAGAAGTTTTTAGGTGGCAAAAATTGCCATTGCCAGAACCCCAGCACCTTCTTCACTCTTCCTTCAGGCCACACAACTGTCCAGGCCCAGCAGCCAGACAGGAGCTCCCTCTTGCTCCCCCAGTCCCTGCCAGTAGTTGCTTAGCCTGCTAGAGACACAGTGCTAACTCCTTGAGCTCCCAGCAGTAGCTGACTCAGTTCTGCACTGCTGCTCTTCTTATATGGGCCTACTGGCCCCGAACTGGCTGCTTCCTGCTGCCCTGCCATGATTGGCTGTTCTTCACACAGCCTCTCTATACTGAATGGAGGACTCATCTCCACTGCTCCTTTCTGGGGACAGGGTATGGTAGGACCCTGGGGCCTTCCTTGATCCCTTCCCCTCCTGTGTGGGGTGGACACCCCACCACACCTGTTCTCAGTTTCTCTTCCAGAGAGCGTGTCCATCTATGGGGAACTGCCTTTTCTCAAACCTGAACCTTCCCTTTGAGGCTGAGCCTAATTACCGTTTGCTCAGTGGCTGTTATTACAGGGTTGAAATCTTCCTTTTGCCCCAGACTGGTTTTCCCTGATTGGCCATCCAAGAGCACGCCAATCTGATGGTGGCTCCGTTGCTTGGCAGTGAGACCCATTCAGCCTTAATGGCTGTCAATCACAGCATCTGCCTCTCCAACATTCCAACATGACATCTTAGAAGTTTGATACCAAAAACCCAGTCTGTGGTCCAGGTCAATATGCACCACCCTGTACCTCCACCTCCTTCACAACCATCCTCTATCTGCATCTGCTGTGGAGCACTTGCTTTGATCTCAGTAGCAGATGAGGGAACTCATCGGCTCCAGAAACTGATCAGCACTTGGCAGGATTGAGCCTTCGAGGACACTTTCTTCTGCCACCCTCCCACCCCCAAGCCCCAGCATTAGCCCGCCTGAGAAACTGATCTCAGGTCAATTTCTCTGTCCATTTATGAGCTGGTTTTGGCTGTCACCAAGCACCATCAACCTTTGTCAGGAGTTCTTCTGCATTCTCACAGGAGCTGGAAGTTCAACTGTAAGCCCTGTGGGACAGAGTCTGTGCTTTGTGCACTGGTGAAAGCTCTCTCACCCCTCCACTAATAATAAATAATTGTAATAATTAGTATTATTAATAATGCAAGATCTCAGATGGTATAAACAATGGCAAAGACTTCTTCGAGCACATAGATGCCCCCCAAGGAAATCTAATTATCCAATCAGAGGGAAACGTCTCACAGCCAGTGTAACTTTGGAAGAAATGTGATGGTTCTAATCAATTTTTGGGGCTCTCTTAGGAAACACTCATTACTGTGAATTGTTTGTTAGGCACCAAGAGTACACTCAGGGTAAATGGATGATTTTCAATTATCAAAGCTTGTGATGACCTATGTGAGATGAGTTTGGTGGGTCTCAGTCATTCACTGAATGGCCAGGGGTACAGAAAGTAAGATCACCCCACACATTTAGCCCTAGTCAGCCCTCCTGTTGGTAGTCTCAGCAGAGAGGCTACAGCCTGAACAGGCCCGGAGGACTGATCTTCCCTCTGTTCTTCCCTGCATTGTACTTACATGGAGAGAAATTCCTCCCTGTGCAAAGGGTCAATGCAAGGACTGTGCCCCAGCTAAGCTCTATTTCGAAGACTTACATGAGGCCTAAGCCTTTTGCACAGAATGAATGTCGTTGTCTGGAACCAGATACAAGATTTCAGCCTTCAGGGTCTCCCAACACCTTTTCCAAAGCACTAAAGAGCAGGAGAACGTGTAGTATAACCACAGACATGAGGCCCAATGGCTGCTGCAAGCAGTTAATACTTACGTGGCCTTTGCCCACCCCCTAGCTAGACCTGGCTGATAGAGCTCTGCCTATAGGGTGAAATTCACCTCAGTGTAGAAAAGGCACACGAGGCCTATGCCCCACTTAAGCTTTACTTTGAGGGTGAAGTGTAAGTCCTTCGTGCGATGGCCCCTGTCTTAGCCAATAATGGGGAAGAGGTATTGAACTGGGGAGTTGCAGAGGTGTAACACGGGAGTTGCTGCACGTGCTAAAGAGCCAACTTTCTTTAGCTGGGGCTGTAACAGTCTGATATATTCTGCAGTTCAGCACAAGGGAACCTGTAACACACGGTCAACAGTGAGTTAAATCAGCCCAGTAGTGACTTCACCACTAGGATCCCGAACTCCCCATGCCTTGTTGCATCCTGAATCCTACCCCCAGCTCTCTTTCTCTCTCTTCCACTTCCCTGGCCTCATAGACTGGGCATTATTACCATATGAACTCCTGTTTGCACTGGGAAAGTGGTAACCCTGGGGCTGATTGTCAGCCTCGTAGTGGCTGGAGAGGTTTTTATGAAATTAGACGTATTTGTCTTGATGTTTAGTAGAGAGCATGAAATTCAAATCTGTGTGTTTGGAATTCTGCAGCCCACTGTTTTTAATATTCAGTGACATAACTTCATTGCAGTTTTGACAACACAGTATAGGAGTTGTGCTTACCACTGAAAATTAAAGCCACTGAAAGAGTTGACAGCAGCAGAATTCTGAATGCTTCCAGGCTCCTGAAGTGATTGTTATTCCAGTTTGTCTAGAAGTGCTTATTGTGTTTGTAATACCGTCAGTTCCACTTAAGGACTACTTGAAGTCAATGCAATACAGGTAAGTACTAGAGAAATCTTTCATTGTTTCTTCCTGAACATTTATATTTCTATGGCTTATTTACATTTTCATTTTGCCTATAGTTTGATTGATTAGATTATAACTTGATATCTCACCAGGCTTACCATGCCTTTCTGTCTACCTAGGTTCTTACCTGATCCTGAAGACCATAGAATCTGAGCACTTAAGAATCATTAATGGATTTTTGTCTTCACAACACCCCCCCCCCACCTCTGCCCTTGGAGGCAGAGAGCTTCTATCCCCAATTTACAGATGGGGAATCAGTGTGTATGCACATATGCAATCTTGCTATAGTGATTTCCTGAAACCATCCTGCCCAAATACAAATAATCTCACCATGCCTGAGGTCACTATGTATATATTACATTGGGAGTTCAAACTCAGAGCTAAAAGTTAATTCAAAATATAAAAATCCAAACATGTTCAATCCCAAAGTCAAGCAACATCGAAGATATGATCTGATAAGCATAAAAGACAAGGAATCCAGATGCCCCTGAAAACTGTAACCGTCTCTGACATGTTGTATCTGAAAGCAGCACCCTCTAGCTCCCATATTCATCATTCATATATGATAGAGATATTTCAAACAAAGCATGTCATATAAGATATCTTATAAAATATCTTATAAAATGTCTGCTGAAACACACAGTTCTATCAAAATATGTATATTGTTAGTGTGTTTCAAGTTATGAGATGTTGCTGTATGGTTGTTACTCAAATGTGTTGTGGGTTTGCTGGTGACATACAGAGGAGACGAGCCACTCCCAGAAGGGTTTTCCGCAACCATTAATCAGCCAAAGATTTACAATTCAAAGACAGTTGCACAGGCACCACACAATGGGGAATTGCTCAACTCTGTGACTCAGCAAAGCCCACCAGGACATGTCTGGGCTAGTATTCTCGAGGAACATGGACCGAGGATATAAAATAGGACATATTCATATCACCCTTTGGCCTTTCTCCTCCCCCACGTATGCTGGAAACAACAAGGATGCTGGGAAGACGAAGAACTGAGGTGACTGGTCCCACGTTTCAGGGGAAGTCTGTGTATTCAGAGCTGTGACATCCAGTGGGGTGATAAAATGGCTTGATCTAAATACTCCTTAGTGTAATGAGGTTTAAGATTTAGATTGTGCATTTGTCCTTCATTTTCTTTGGTAACTACCTCTGACTTTTTATGCCTGCCACTTATAATCACTTAAAATCTATTTTTCTGTAGTTAATATATCTGTTTTATGCTTTATCTAAAACAATGTGTTTTGGATGAAGTGCTTGGGAAATCTCAGCTGAGGTTACAAAGGCTGGTGTGTGTCCTCTCCTCAAAGAGGAAGGGACGGACTGGATAATAAACTTACACTGGTCAGGTTTCTGACCATGGCAAGATGTACAGTTCTGGGGTGCCAGGAGCAGAGCTGGGAGGAAATGGCTGGTTCCTTTCTCTGTGTAATTTGTGAGTGGCTCAGAGAACACTGACACAATTTATCTGGGTGTGGGACTCCACAATCTGTTGTGCTAAGTGTTAACAGAGCCTGACGGGATTTGCTGCTTGTCACTAACAAAGCATTGTGAGCTACAGCTCAGGCTGGAGAGTGAAGGGGGCACATTTCCAGGTTGCACCCTGGAGGCACCGTCACACTGTCATATGTCAAAGCAAAGCTCTTTTCTGATCTCTGCCCAGCCGATCTCAGTCTTTGTTATTACTGTAACATTGAGAGACTCCAGTAATGATTAACTGTGTTTAGTGATGTACAAACACATAAGAAGGAGCCATGAGGCACTTACAGTCAGAACGGACAAAGGGCAGGAGAGGAAACAGAGGCATGGATACTTTTCTAAGGTCATGCAGCAGATCAGCAGCTAAGAACTCACGTTTCCCGGCCCCCTCGACCAATGACCTATTCACTGGCGACACTGACTTTCCATTGAACGGCTCTTCTGCTCTCCAGACTAGTACATACTCAACTGTTCCACTGACATCAACCATCCTCTTGCACCACCTGTGCTGAAAGCATGTGGGAAATGAGATCTGTCATGTAGATCTCAGAGCAGATTTTGCCCTCAATTTCTACAGAGGATTCAGTTTTAGCATCCAATCCTGCAAACACTTAGACCTGCGAGTACTTTTACTAATCACATGAGTAGCTCCATTGAAATAAATGGAACTAGCCATTAAAGTAAAGTTATTTCCCTGTGTAAGGGTTTGCAGGATCAAGACTGTTGTGACCGCCTCTTCAAGGACTAGAACCTGTATCTTTTTGACATTCTAGCAGGGTGAAGAAGGCCAGAAAAAGGCCCATGTACCAGGGTTAGCTGCCACGTAATGGTGCACAGGCCTGATCCTAGATTTCTGTTTAGAGGTGAATGTCATCCTCAGTGACTATATCATAGGGTGTTTGTGTAGGTCAAAATCAAAGGGGCAGAAATCAGCTGGAGTGGAAAAGTCCTCAGTAGTGGCTTGGGTTGGAAAAGCTGACTCCTATGCCTCTCTGCCTGTAATCCATAGTGCAGGGGTTGGGCAGAAGGAGAAGCTGGAATTACCCTATAAAATCCACTAGAAACTTCATTCTTACCATTGATTGTACCTGGAAGGTGCTCAGCAGTTACAGTGGTAGGCAGCAGTATAAACTCCTAAGATAGATGGGTAGCTTTCTGTGCTCTGCTTATCCCCTGCAGACAAATGGTCCCTCAGGGCCCATAACCAGGTGGTATAAGATAAAACAGTCCTTCAGACTGCTTTAACTTGCCCCAGGGCAGAGAACCACACAGCTGTGTGTCTCACAGCCACCCCACACAAAGATGCAGGCCCGTAGTATCTCAATGCTCTTTGTCATCATTTCACCTTTCATGACTTCAGTGAGAGTTTTGCCTTGAGTGACGGTTGCAGGATGGAGTCCCTTTTCAAAAAATTAAATAGACAAACAGTGAAACCAAGACAGTATGCAGCTCACAGAGATGAGATTCAAGTGAGCATCACACATTGAGAATGACAACATGCATGTATCCCCAGGAACCATGATACGATGAGAGACACAAATAATCATATGCTGAAACAAACACCTATGGGACAAATTCTGCTCTCATTTCTACAAATGCACGTCCAGTGCATTTATTCCAGCGCAGAGTTCTCTAGGTCTACACACACTCACACATCCTTCAGGCAATAAACAATGTGCCACAATCCACCTGCAAAGCATAGACTCTTGCTCACATTGGTTTAATTGGGCTACTTATATGAGCAAGTGCTAATGAACTAAAGGCTGCACAATAAGGCAACATAGGCATTCCCATATTGAATCCGACCAGTGATCCACCAAGTCCAGGACCCTGTTAACAATAGCAGCCAGACTCAGCTGCCTCAGAGAAAAGATCTTTCCAGTAATCAATTATGAAATAACCTACACCCTGGAAACATTCCCTCCTAGCCTTTAAGAGACAGAGGTTGGCAAATGCCTATCATAACTCTGGCTATCCCTGTTGTCCACATAAATGTCTAATTCTCCTTTGGATCTACTAAAATACTGGCTTTAATGAGATCCTGTGGCACGAGTAATGTCTAAATAAACACTTACACCTTTGTTTCCAATATTGTTGTAGCAATGTTGATCCCCAGGATATTAAAGAGACAAGGTAATATCTTTTTATTGGTTGAGCCAATAAAAGATAATTACCTCACCCATCTTGTTACACATATACCTTT
The DNA here is from genome assembly GCA_007922155.1 of Mesoclemmys tuberculata. Classification (NCBI taxonomy): domain Eukaryota; kingdom Metazoa; phylum Chordata; order Testudines; family Chelidae; genus Mesoclemmys; species Mesoclemmys tuberculata. The sequence continues at coordinate 4,998,414 of ML675629.1, read as the reverse complement.
GCTATTTCTAAGATATTCATCCCCCCCCCCCGAAAAAGCAAATTGCTCTCACCTCACTGAGGACTATCTCCATGCCAAGTCTGACTTCTTTTTAAAAGTGAAGTTATTTGTGCAAAATGAAAGCCTCTGAAAGATGTCTTCAGGCATGAAAAGCACTTTCAATTCCCCACTGGCCTTGGGGAAAATTTAAAAAGTTTGTATAACGGGTAGGCCTGATTCCCAAGAGTCTGTTTTCACTCACTCAGACAAAATTCCCATGAAAGTCAATGGGATTCTTGCCTATGCAGAAAGTGTAGTAAAGTGATCATGACAGGATTAACTTGAATATCCAGAATATGATGGGTTGGAGTCATTCTTCACTTCTCCATTACCTCCTGTTTAGTTAGTGGGAGTTCCCCAACACACACACACACACACTCTCTCTCTTGTGATGGGATTAAATAAAGCAGCAAGTTCCTAGCCTGCAGTCCTGTGAGTAGAGGTTTTGTTGCACTGAGAGGTCTCTTGACAAAACAGATGGTGAAATTCCTCCCAGTGTAGCGCATTGGCTCACAGTCCGTACATCACTTATGGCTCACTTGTCACTCCAAAATATTTAAGTGGTGCATAGACCCTGCACTGATACATCAATCTGAGTTTATTGGTAAGGCATCAGGCTTCTCTCCTTTCCCACCATGCTTTGCCAAGAGGAGATTGACAGCCAGGCTTCCCTTTCCCTTCTCTGTTATAAGGATGGCTCAGCTTGCCTCTCACATTTTTTCCCCGCTCTCTTTCCACTTGAGCAAACCTGTTCTGCACCATGACTTGAAACCAATAGAATAAAAGCTTGGAACGTCCCCAATCCATTCTTCATGGTCTTTTCCTCTCCTGAAACCCAATCTGCTAACACTGGAGTAAAGAGGAGCTCTGAACCACCCCCCTCTGAGAAATCCAGCACTGGGGCCTTAACAAACATACACAGGAAGAATAAGGTGGGCTTGTTATCAAGCACAGGCATTTGTTCCCTGACGTTCCTTCCTTTTCCTCCCATTACAGCTTGCCCCATCCTAGGTCCTTCTTCTTCCTTCCCACACTATGCAGCTATATAAGGGCCAGGAAGAGTCTGACCCTGAGTAGAAATGGTCAGAAAATGTCAGATCTCAAAATTACAGCAAAAATTGTTGACATTGTGAATTTTGACCAATAAAAACGGGTGAGGGGAGAGGAATGATGCTTTTACTCCATCTTGCAACTAGCTCAGGATTTGGTTCCTAGTGCAGATGCAGGGCCCGATCCTGTAGACTTATTCATGTCAGTAGCTTTTGATCCTGCAAGTCACCCCATTGGCTTCAATCGTTCTCTCCAGGATGATTCATCTGATATTAGCACCAAGAAATTAATTCTGAGTTCATCAGATAAGAACCCCCCATCAACTTCGATAGGAGTTTTGAATGAGTAAGGATTGAGTCAACCATGAATATGAATCAGAGGAATGGCCCTGTGGTGTACTGAGGGCTGTCCTGGAATTGCAAGCTGTCACTTTAAGATCATTGCAGGCTCTTTAGTGAAGCAAGCCATTGGAAGAGCAGACAGTCTGGAAAGACCTCGCCTAGACCAAGGTGGGGTGAGTTGTGCCTGTCTGCCCTAGGGAGCAGCCTGTTTTCTCTCTGTGTTTTTGGTTTCTGGATAATATTGTTCTAGATTTCCAGAATAAAAGTAGTGCTATGTTGAAACCTTTCAGCAAGAGTACTTGATATTTTATCTACCTTCCCTGTGTAAATGTCATAAACACAACAGGCCCTAAGTCTTCTGGGATGATTTGAGTAGTCTCCTTGGTTTCAGTATGTCAAAGGGGCTACTCATGTGAATCACAGTTTACAGGATCAGGTTCAAAATTTTCATTGGTGCTGGAAAAAATTTCCCCATTCTGACACCAATCTCCATGGATTTAGTTTCCTGTAGAAACTCTGGCAGGCTGATGGACATAAAGCTCCCCATTTCTCATACGATATTGTTCTGATCATGAGGGTTTTGATGAAATTTCTTCTTTATCCCCAATCCATTTTATTTTTTATCATGGCGTTTGCTTACTGAGTTTTCCTCAGCTTACTTAGTAGCTTGGTATCAATAGACAGCAATACTAAAGGGACTACACTTTAGTGCTTCCACAAAGACCATCCATCATGGAGAGATGGGTTTGGGTATTTTTATAGGATTCTCTTCAGTGGTCAGCTGAATGCAGTGTGGTTGCTGTCAACACGGGGGATTATAGGTCTCTCTGCTGCTTTCACATTGCAAAGCAGGAGATTATTGATGGCATTTCTCCCCTCATCTCTGAGCCTCTGAGGCTTGCAATGCCAGGGCACTGGTTTGTAACATACTTGGGGAAGTATTAACGCTGTAGTAGGGCTGACTCTGTCTGACTTTGGGCCCCTCTGCTGCCTCACTTTCCCCTTCTTCCCCAGTCAATCAGATTTCACACTGTGTGTATTTTCTCCATAGTTCTCCCCTCTTGCCAGTCTGCTTTATTAACATAAGGTTCAAAACAAAACAGATCTTTGCCCCTAGCCTTCATAGCTGGCTCATACCCTGGGCACAGGATTCTTCATCCTGTCCCAGCTAAGGCATTCCTCCTGTCACGCACCTGCTCCCTCGCACCCCAGTCTTCTAATTAAGAGCTCTGGAGTGTTACTCAGCCTAGACATCCTCACTGGCTCTTTTCTGGCTATCGTCCGGCACTTTAATGGAGCAAATCATTCCCCTGGTTGGGAGCTTTTCAGCCAAACCGTTTTTCATTGGAAAATGCTGAAACTTTTCTGGAAAAAAAGGGTCTGTTTTAATAAAACTTTTATCAGGCAGGTTTCTCAAAACCCTCGTCAAGCTTCTGTTGGAGAACGCAGCTTTGTGATGGCCAACAGCTGGCTGGGCTAGGCAGGAACCAGAGAGGTGACCTCAATGAACCAGTTCAAGGTCCTCTTCTTCTGATTCATTTCAGGGAGTTGAAGGCTAGCCTTCCAAGCTCAGATGAGTTCTTTGGCTAATAAGGTATGGGACGCTATCAGTTCCTCCTGTTAGAGCTGTTCCATACTGTATTAAATGCTTATGGGGCCAGGGAGACAGGTCTCGGCTTTGCCCTGATGAGAAACAGAAATTTTTTCAAAATTTCCCCCGGATGGTAAAACTGCTGCCAAGCCAGGTATGTTTTCCCTGGAGCCTCTCCTCTAACTAAACTCAGGCTGCACTCATATCCCCCAGGAGATCTGGCTTTTAGTCTCATGCTCATGAACATTGCATTCCCTCTTTCCACCTGCAGAGCTGGGCTAAGAGTGGCACAGATCTGGCTTGTCTCATGTTCTGTTCTGGGCAATACTGCGAGAGGACCTACACTGGCTCTTTATTGAAAGAACTGTTTACGGAGGTGCTGCAGCTGCTGCTAACATTCTAGCCACGTGCACACAGACTGGTTTCCTGGTGTCGCCTCGAAACTTTCCATCCTGCACTGTGTGCCTCTCCCCCTGAGTTCCATGCAGCTTGCTCGGAGGCTGACCCCACCCCCTTCTAAAGGGCCTGCTCACCCTGTATCTGCTTACAGCAAAATGCCGATTGGGAGACTCTGTCTGGTCTTAGGTGGGTGCACAGTTAGGGTGAGCGGGACCCCCTTTATGCAGCCTGTATGGGGACCAAGCAGGATTACAGCCAATGGGGAGCTCAGGGACTGCTCCTCCCCACCTCCCGTAAATGGGGCAGAGATGGATAAGTAGGAAACAGAACTATGGCTCCCACCCAGCCAGCATGCTGGCTAATAGATCTGACTGGCTGTATGTCAGGGGTGACACTGCATCCCATAGGTCGGGGCCAAACCCAGAGCTAATATCAAGCTACAACTAAAAGAAGAGACTAGCACTAGGCCAAGGGAACTGTTTCACTGCACTGACCAATCTAAAGTACGTCATTGGCTCTCTTTCCCATAGCATCTTACCGTCTTTAATTTCTGTACTTCCCAACACCCCTGTGAGGTAGGGAAGTGTTATCGCATGGGAGGGAAGGAAATGAGAGGCACAGAGAGACTCAGCAGCATGCCCAAGTCTGTGAAAGAGCAGGGAATTGAATCAGGATCTCCTAAATCCCAAGACACCAGTTGCCCCCCGCCCCATAGTCTTGCCCTTGATATTTCAGTGGATCCAGGGCCACCGAGGATGCCATTGCCAGAAAGCTGTGCACCACACCACACCATAATGCGTGCCTTCCTGCTGCAAGGGCAATGAACCCCCTACCTCATGAGTTAAAGGGGCTGTATCTGCTGGAGACAGCCTATGACACAGCGCAGTTCTGAGTCCATCCAGCAGGAGGCAGTGGCACACAGACATTAGCCCGTACATTGAAAATAGAGGCTGCAGGATGATGGCACCATGGTTTCCATGAGACTGTGTATAAGAAAGGAGTCCATAGACGAAAGGGAAGATAAAGAATCACAGCTGCTGGAAGCATGGTTGGTGAGAGTGCACGGAACCAGTTGCACAGTGTTGTACATAGGAAATGGGGAGCAGGAAATTCCTCCCCAACCTCGCTAACATTCGTTTGTATCCCTGTCATAGCTGCTTATGTTACCAGTGATCTAGTCCTTATTTAAATCTCACTGCAGTGTTTGCTTTCACGTCTTCTCATGCCAGTAAAGCAATCACCCAGGTACTGCAGAAAAGTATTAATCATAAAAGGCAGAGCCCGTAAGGACCTAGAGGCATTAGCGTTAGTCCGTCTCCCAGCCAGGGCAGCTTTACTCCTCACTCAATGCTGTTTAGTGGTTTTGTCCTGTCTCTAGTTTCAAAAGAGCCAAGCCAATAGGCTCGGAGGCACCAAAAGAAAAAAGGATTTTGCTTTAAAACCACCCACCCACCTCTTCTTTTTCCTCTTAGGTGGAAAAAGAAGGGCAGATTTTCAGCTGGTGTCAATCTGGAGACTTCACTAGAGCTGCGCTGCTTTACATCAGCTGAGAATCTTTCCCAGAGAAGCTAATAAATCATGTTCTCTGCTGTTCATCATGCAGGATGCATCAGCCAAGCCCCCTCTCACCATTCCTTTTCCCTGGCTAAACCACCCCAGCCTTCCCAAAGTGATGTCTTACATACAGTGGGCCAGGTTTTCTCGTTCAACCAACACATGTTCAGCATAAGACACGGCCATGAGGGGCACAAGGGGCTTCAAGTCACCTTTACATTCCCGTGCCCCTGAGGGATGGTCCAGCACCAGTTAAAATTAAAACAAACAGCTCCCCAAGGCTCCAAAGGCAACACTCCAGCTTCGGGATTGCCAAGGCATAGAGGTGTCTTGGCCCCATGGCAAGGAATGCCCTTGTGTTGGGGGAATGAAGCGGGTGCCACAGGACTGCCTGGGCACAGAGTGGCCTACAGAGGAAGGGTGATTCTGTGCTTAGGGGGTGAGCCCAGCTGTTAGAAGAGTCAGGTTCAATAGTGCCCTGCCAGAGAGAGTTATGTCAGCCACAGGCAGGCCAGGAATGCAGATCAGTGTGCTGTTAGCATTGGCTGGTTATTGGGCAGCCCTAAAGAAGTCACTGAGATTCTGTGGGTATCCCTAAGAGCAAAACTGGCCCTACTGTTTTCATGATGGGCATCTACAGTGGCTAACGTGGAGAGATCCAAGTGCTTAGATATAACAGGAATGGGCACAATTGCAAGACGTCAGCTAGAAGCAGCTTCAGCTATACCTCTGTGTAAGGTCCCATTGCCCTACTATCTGCTCAGTTCCCAATCGTTAATGTATTCATCCTCAATCCTCTGCAGCAGGGCAGTGCTGTTATGTCCCTATTGTACAGAGAGGAAACTGAGGCACCGAGAAGTTAAGTGACTTCCCCCAGTGACAGGAAGTCTGTGGCAGAGCAGGGAGTTGTACCCATGTCCTGGGTAAGCACCCGAGCCACCTTTTCTCTCAGCACAGCCAAACTATGCTTGCTGTTTGTGAAACTTGAGGGCTTGCCAGTTATTTTTGGTCCTCAGTTGTCAATTATTACCATGAAAAATATCCCTTTAGCTCATCCCTTTGGGCATCCATACCTGGCCCTGGTTCGACTGATCTCTAGCCCAGAGAAAAGGAAACAAGGCGATGGTGTCTGTACCATGTGATGAGGATGGGAAGCGCCGGACATATGTAACAGCATCAGGTGCCAGGCAACAACTTGAGAATTAACTCTAATTCCTCGCAAACCTTCAGCTGAGGAATCCCAAGCAAGGGGAGGGGGGTGGGATCGGTGGTGGAGAGGGGAAAGGTGAGGTGTTTTGTCATTAACAATATAGCCTCACTTATCGCTTCCAACTGGAAGTGCAGATAGCGGTTATTACAAGATGTACCATTAGTACAAAAGCTCATTACCGCGCTGTAATCCTTGTAAGCATTTGTTACTGATACCAGTGGAGTTGGCAGCGTGGTTTTTTTTTTTTTTTTTTGTATCTGGCATTGAAAAGAGAGCCAGACAATCAAGGCTTGAAACATTTGCAATGACGATCCCACTTTCATTCCTGTTAAAGGGGACTCTTGTAAAGTGGTTTAAGCTCAAAACGTAGGTGTTTACCCTCCCCTAATCTACAAAGAGCTTCGAGTGCACCTCATAGAAGGAAGTGTGTCCTAGTGACCAGACTGATTGATTTGGGGCTCTAAGAAACCTGGGTTCTATTTCTACTGCTGTGGGATGATATTGAGCAAGTCATTTTGTCTCTCTCTGCCACCGTTTCCCCCTCTGCAAAATGGGGATAATGATCCTGGCCTCCTTTATAAAAAGCTTTGAAATCTAATGATAAAAAGCACTGTGTAAGAGGTAGGTATTATCAAATATAATAGAGACTGAATGGTTGTGTATTCCAGATTAGAATGATTTTGCCTTTTTATCATCTATATAAATGAAAGGATAATTATAAAAATAAATAAATACCTAGCTCTATATATTTCTTGCCCAAACCTTAAAACTGTCATTTAGACTTTGGGCAAAGGACTCAGTCGATGAGTTAGTTCAAACAGGAATTAAATCAGGTAAGGTCTATGGTCTGCATTGATTCCTTTCTGGTTTATAATCTATGAATTTCTTCCAACCAGTTCACCCCATTATTTTTACAACATGGTCAACTCCAAGCATTCAAAACTTGTGAGCCAAGAATAATCTGATGATCTTAAAAAGCAGGGATTTTTTAAAAAATCATGAAGTGGTGGGTTCTTTTTGTTTGCATTCTGGACTTTGAGCCTCTGAAAGTTGCATTTTGAAGTGTTTCTTTGCAACCCTGAAGGCTCGAGACTCGTTTTTTAAATGGAAGCTAAGATTCTAACCTCATGACTCGAGGAGCTGGGGCTTTAAGAAAAAACCCGTCAATTATCACAAGATTTGTTATCAGATCACAAGAGTTGGCCACACTATTTATAAGCCCCAGGGCTTGATTGTCCACTTCCTTGCTCCTGCTAATCCTTTCTACCAGTGTAAAGGGAGGATCTCTCTAGTACTGCCCAAACATAATACTGATGTTTTTCATGCACTTTGCTCAGGTGTAAATTAGGTGGAAAATTGGGGCCTCTTGGTTTTAGGGATTTCTAATACAGCTTTGGGAAACAAATTTCAGTTGAACAATTTGACTGCACAAATTTGTCTTGATTCGAGTTAAAACCAGGTGCTGATCTATATATTAGTCAAGGCCACAAAAGTGATAGAGCTAGGATTAACGCTGCAGAATTACTGGTCTCCAGCACTGTGATCAGACCACTAAACAATACTTCTCTGCCTAGGAAACTCCCCACTGCTTAGCAGCAAAGCCTGGCTCTCCTCTCACTGGTGTAAGCGCAGTGGCTTGTTGCTCTGCAGAGTAGGGAACTTGTTATTGAGACCTGTTGGCAAACAGGGAGAAAAGGGGCCTAGAGCAGCCTGAGAACGCCAAATGGACAAAAGCTGTATAGGGCATGGAGCTCTCTGCTGGCATCTATTGGTGAGCCAGGGGAAATGACTGAATGGGCCAGGCCTAATTTGCATTTTAGTTATGTGACAATTTGGGGCATTTTGGTTAAAATACAGTTACATTTTGAGTTTGGGGCAATAAAACACTGTTATCCCCATTGGGAAATGAAAGAATAAGAGAACTGCACAGACCGTGCCTGGGTTGAGGAATTACCATTACCAATACCACAGTCTGGTTTGGTTGAGTAGCTATGCCTAGAGAAAACTAGAAAGAAGAAGAGTGTGCAAAAAGTTTCCTTCTGCTGCTGGAAATTCCTTACTATTTACAAGGACTCTCTTAGGGGTCCTATGCACCAGTGATCTTTCTCCAAACCCTGAAGATGGAGCTGACATGCATTTGAGGAGTAGAGAGAAGTAAGGTGATAGCATAGAGGTGGACTTGAAGTGATGATGTGTAGATGAGGCCCTGAAGCAAGTAACAGCACTGAGGTTGCTTGGGCTGAAGCCGCAGAGAGAAATAGCCTAACTGAGGGAATCTGATTAGGGCCTGTCTCCCCAGCAATCAAAGCTGTAATCACTTCACTTTAGCTGGGATAGGTGGAAGGGTCCCTGAAGCAGCCCAGGAAGGATTTCCCTTAGCAACTGGAGTCAGGCCTGCCCAAATATTGGACTCTGCCAGCCCTGGAAAACAAATTGGCTATGGGGAGCGGTGGAGGAAGGAAATGGCTGATGTTAGAATGCACTGCCACCCTAACCACTCAGGACAGGAGAGGAGGACGGAGGTTAAAGACTCCGGGGGTGGGAATCTGACCTAACAGATAGTGTCGATTTACTAACTGCTGATTTTCCCAAGTGTATTCTGTGTTCCCATCCCGCTCCCCCAGAAAGTTCTCTTTCTTTTAAAGCCCTGGAACCAGTACTTGTGAAAGGGCAAGTGTTGCCTATCAAGGGTGCTCAGGGGAGGGAATTTAGTTTCCCCAGGTTTCGGAGTGCAGGCTCCAGCCAATGTTATTTCTGTTTCCAGAAGGAACCCCAAGATAACTGACCCCAGCGCTTTTTGCTGCCTACCACTCCTGGCAGAAGGGTCACACTGACATTGGTGTCAAACAAGAGTACTTCCATTGAAGTCAGCAGGGCCAGATTGGTGTAAAAATGACGACAATGACTGAAGAACAGAAGAATAAGTGATCAGACCCCTGGCCTAGCATCTCGTCTCTAACTGCGATTGGTACCAGCTGCTTCAAAGGAAGGTGCAAGCATCAGTGCCCCATTTTTTAAAGGAACAAAGACATTTTTTCCTTATCCCCCTGCATTTAAAGAAAAGCAAACCAAAAGGTCAGGTTGTAACTGGCCATTGCATGAGTATCTTATGGAGGATGGGCAAGAATTCTTGCACGATCCACTCCAGGGCTAATCAGAATGGTAGGACCTGTTTACCTTATCTCCCCTCCAGTGACTTGATCACCCAAATAGGCTGGTGGAGGGGTAAAGACCTCCCCAATTGGCTCAGAAATCCGCAAGTATGAAATCCTGTAGGGAGCTCCATCTCTGTGATCACACCCCCAGCTCCTTCTGCTCTGACATGGCAAGCCAGTGTCAGGAATAAAACCCACATTGCTTCAGTCCCAGGATGCGCACTATCCTCTCAGTCATGCTGCCTCTTTATTAAGGATTTGTTTATCTGATTTCTGAAACAACCCTGCTGGCTCCCCACTACCGCCGACGGGGCAAGAAAAGAGCGATCTGTTCTGTTCGCATGGGACTCCATCCTGTACTGATCGGCGATAATGAGTGATTGGCCATGCACATGGGACCCGTCCCACAGTGGGAAGAGAGTCACGAGCAGATGCAGCCACATCCGCAGTGAATGTTGCAAAAGGAATAGAATCGTCTCCAAAATCAGGCACTGTCATCAAGGGGCTTCCTAGCCCTCGACAGAGAACCAGTCCTAGGTGCTGCAGCCTAGATTGTTCTGCTCTGCCCACCCACGTCAGGAAGTTGTCAGATAATGTCCTACCTTCCCATCATGGTGGCTCAGTGGCTTTTTCACCTGCTCGTCAGATACTGCAGCTCTCACTCATAATTCTGATGAAAGGTCCCCCACCCCCTTTTCCTTTGAATGATTCATGTTGAAGTTAGAGGGATTAAACAATACGTTATCTCATACACTGCTAATAGCTGCGGGTTAAAATCCCACAGTGTGCAAGAGAAATCTTGCTGCTTAAGTTATGCAGAGACCAGAGGCTGCAGAGCAACACAATCTTTTTGTAGACTTTTATCATGCCCACTCCTATAATGTATTATAAATCATGACCTTCTTAGTCAGCATCCCGGAGCCACCAGTAACCTAAAGCATGCTTTCCTCTTCCTGAAAAATCTGCGAGTAAATTGACTGCTCAAGAAAGTGAGGGGTTGGTAAATAGTATGGATGGATGTTCTGCAAGTTCCCCCTTGCGCCCTGCAACACACACAGCTCTGCTGTTTCATTACAGTACAACCTCCCTGATATTCCAGTGCTGACTCTAGCTGCTGTTAACTGTAGAGACTGTTAAATTCCCTGCTATTCCCGTCTTCTTTCAGCCCCTCCCAGGAGCTCTTTCACTTCAGTTCAGACTTGCTGCGCTGCGCCCGATTCAAAGCCTATTGTAGACAATTGGAGCCTTTCCACTGACTTCAGTGGACTTTGGGTGAGGGCTGTCATGCTGATTCCCTGACCAGTTTCGCCATTCACTCAGTCCTCACCATTTCACCGTTTGATATTTGGTGTTAAAACCCAGCTCCTGGTGTCAAAAGAACTTCAGCTTTCATTTAAAAAAAAAAACAAGTTTCTAACTCTCATCGTAATGGAGAAAAGCTTGAAGATGTGTCCCGAGTGCAGTCTCAACCAGAAAGCAAAGAAGAAGAACCCTATATTTACTATTTCTAAAAATATCTAATTTTAAGAAAATCTTGAGATATTTTTTGGCCTGATGTGTAATACGGATTAGGCAATACAGAACCAGGCAACCCCCTGCTTTTCTGGTCTCCCCACTTCAACCCAGTTCTGAGCCTGTTATAAGGTTAAAAAAACGTTGGCCCAACTTTTTCAATAAACTGTTTTCGCAGGTCCTTGGTGATGAAAGCCATTCCCAGGGTAGAGCAGGCCTGCCCAAACCTACTGGAAATCTCATGAGGAATGTTTCTTTAACAAAAGAAGTTTGGATAAGCTCTGGATACAAGCTGCTGACCTGTTGCTTGATCTATTAATTGTACGTTAGTACAATAGCAATCAATCAGAAATATCCGTTGGCACTCTGTAATGTGGTAGGGTCCTGCCTTGTGGCCAGACCCAGAAGTATTAGAGTTATGAGGGCCCAGGTGTTCTTGAGGGAGAGAATTACACTTAGGAAAGATGTTCTTGTGATATAAAGCACAAACACTCCAATCCAGCAATATAGATAGAGAGAATACAGAATGATCAAAACGCCCAGCATCTTAGCTTCTATATACTCACACCATCCTCTGCAGAGACTTAAAGGTGGTGAGATAGGTGATCCACAAGTGGCCCTATCTTTGGCATGCCAAGAAGATCTATGGATAGCTCTTTTATAGGCCTCTGTGGCTGCCATGAATCTTCAGAAGGATATTCGGCCCCCTTAATCCAGATGTAAACTTCCTCATCCTAATAATGTTGGGGCTTTCTTTCCTTATAGGTGAACATAACAGTTACCTCAAGCTCATTGTCATACATGTCAACTGGCTTCCATAACACTCTTGCGGTTGAACTTCTGAGGTTATTCCTATCCTAAAATATCCAAAACTTGCACCAACTGGTATTTTGTGGTTACCCATCAGCAGTTTAGTCATATTCATTTAGGACAGAAGTCTACTTTATGATACCTTATGAGCCAGGGCTACACCCTGTCAGCTGCTTATGCTAAATTTGTACTAAGGCTTTTGGGCCTCATGCTTAAAGTCTGGCTAAATTATTGTCTTACAGGCCTTGAGCCTTGTAGGCTTCTTGACTTAGTGCTTTCACTCTTACCTATACCTTACATACGTTTTACTTAGCAAGTACTTATACCTGTAGACAACAGGGTTTTCATTTGGTGCAAAGTCAGACTGAACCCTTATTAAGATTAGTGGGGATGGGAGAGGGTTTCTTTCCACATGTTTATTCTCCTATTCCCTTCTTATGTTTGCTATAGAGAGAGCTTTACCTTTGGTGTGCTAAATTCAACCCCACTGAAACCCTACCAATTTCAAAAGAGTTGTTCACAGTTTCACTAGAGCTGAATTTGACCTGAGGTGTCTGTCTCCGTTGGAGAGGGAAAGAAAAAGCAGGCTAGATCCTCAAGTGCACTGAAGCTAGGCTCTGCACTAATGAAAGGAGAGGGGCATCTCCTATCTGTCAAATGACATTTGGGATACCTGGGGGCTTGTTTGACTGCTGATTCAAGTTAGAGCAGCCTCATGGACCGATGAGATGAGACAGCTTAGAGCAGTTCATGTCTGCTCTAATTTGTGCCATCTGGATCACCTCATAAGGGGCCATTTTTCAATCCCAAGAATTCCAGAGCACAGTATTGTCTGGTCATTCCCATTCTTAAGCCCAATATCCCCAACAGGAGAGGAGCGTGCGGTGTAACACCATCTATGGTGGCATTACACTGCTTAGGGACTTAGAGGTTCCCCTGTGCAAGGGGAAGCTGGCTTGGTAAACCAGTCTTTCATCTCCTTTATGTCATAGGGGAATGAGTGGGAGGGGAGCAGTAGCTAGAGAGGAAGGATGGTCCACTGATTAGGAAGTACCACAGCTCTGGGTCCAATTCTCTGTTCCACTAAAGACATCCTGTGTGACCTTGGGGACTTCCTTTACCTTCCTCATGCCTCAGTTTCCCATTTGTACAGCTCTGGCCTACCCCACAGATATGTTGTGAGGATAAATGCATAAAAGATTGTGAAGTGCTCACATACTATGGTGAAAGGGGACATCATCTACCTCAAACACATCATCCTTATTGAGTTAGTGCCTTCTATCATATCCTCTGGTTCTATATTCCCATCCAATGTTCCCACAGTTCTTTTTTTAAGAGCTGTTGTATGCAACAATGATAATGGATTATTGCTTGTTATGAACAGATATGGTGCCCTGAGGATCCCTTCATTTGTTCTATAGAGCATCTCATGGATGGTTCTCATTCTGGACTATCGCACCATGAAGTGAAGCTGGGTAGTTCTATCTATTCTAAATGCACTGTGGATAAGACTTTCTGTATTTCACAGGGTGGCAGCATCATGGTTGAGCTGGAGAGGGCTCACATGAGCTGTACCTTACCCAAGCCAGTCCATACAGGAGAAGCTCGGCTTAAAAAATAATGAAAAGTTTGTTTCCAGCCATTCTCCTTGAGAAAATAAATTAGAAATCTCAGGCAACATGATCAGTTCATGAAAAGAACATGAAGCTGGGCTACTAACTTCTACCTGTCTGGTAGAAGGAAAGACATTGCTGGTTAGGTGCATCAGTACTGGCCAGCTTAAAGCAGAATGTCATGGACAGAGTTGCATGGAGACTGCAAAATGATCACAAAGAATGGCTCAAACCGCACCACACACCAGGGCGGATCCTCAGAAAATTAGCTGCAGACCCCCACTGAATAAGATAAAGTGGAAGGAATTGTGATCAATACACAGACAATGTGCAACGAGTAGTACAGCAGAACCTCAGAGATACAAACTCCTCAGAAATGGAGGCTGTTCGTAACTCTGAAATGCCCGTAACTCTGAACAAAACATGACGGCGCAGGACCCTGCAGTCAGTGTCTTCCAGCTGAGGCGGGGAGATCTCTGCCGTGGTGGCACCTGGCAGCACTGCCTGGTTTGCAGGCAGCTCCCTGCCGTTGTCCTGTTTCTTGCTTTTGGGCTGAATTGGGGAGGCCTGTCCTGCACCCTTGATGCTACAAGCGCCAGCCCTCAGCCACCTCTCCCCAGGGGTCACCCTGCTCGGTGCACTGCCCGCTGTGCTCCAGAGGCAGCACGTAGCAAGGGTTTGGTGCCAGCCTGCTGCCAACGCCCCTCTCTCCCCTGCCCTTTGCACTCCCAGAGGTGCATCCGTGACCCAGGAGTGCAGCCACAGGCAAAGCCTGGGCCCCGTCGGTGCACAGGCCGTGGCCCTTTAAAACTCCTCCAGAGCGCAGCCTCGCTCCCACTTCAGGCAGGATTTGACTGCAGCAGCAGCTCTCAGCAGCTTGGTCTTTCCGAGGCTCAGACTCCTCTGACTGAGCTTATAAGCTTGTCCTCCTCTCCTCTGCACGCTCCAATCAGGCTGCCTTGGGCTGGCAGCAGGGGCTCACAGCAGTGCCCCGGACCTCAGCGTCTTCACCTTCTCCCTGTAAGTAGCCGCCCCTCACATGGCAAGTGGAGTTGGGGACAGGAAACCCTGATGTGCCAACCTTTAACATGCAATACAGGCACTGTATAGTATTTGCTGCTCCTCCACCTCTCACCCCTCCCGGCCATAACTGCCTGATTGCTTCCTTCCAGTCTCACATAGCATTTGGTTGACCGGTCAGTTCCTAACTCTGGTGTTTATATCTTTGCAGTTCTACTTTGAGCGAAATTTACCAAACAAAGGATCTGTTAGAAATATTCATCCGTCTCTAGTTAGGTAGTTCCATCTCCCTATCTCCTACTAATGTTTATGCTGGAAAATAAATAGGCATTGGTTTGTAGCTATCAATTTTAGGTAATGATGTGCCCCCATTCTCTGGGCACTTCACACCCTTTCATGCATTTATTATACTCATAGCACCTCTGTGTTTACTCTAAATTTTGAACCCAGCTGATTCCATAGTGGTTTAGGTGTATCCCATGAACCAGTCTCAAGCCTTAATTCTAAAAGCGGGTAACAGGAAGCGGTCTGCCTTAGGAGATTTACAAGGCTTTACCAGGTGTTTCCATTTAAATAATTGAAAAACTCCCTAGACGTTCCTGCCTCAGTTTACGCTTGGAGGACACAGATACAGCCCTCAAAGTATTGACAGTTAGACAGTAATTTATTCAAAAACAAAATGTCTCTTGATTAAATGCTAATTTTAATACAATTTAAATAGAAAATCAACGTCACAAATGGAATAAGCTACTTGGGACAATACAAGACACTATTAATTGTATGACCTAATGCTGTGTTCCATCGAATATAACAAATTGCAATGCAGTACTTACAACACAATAGAATATTTCCTTAGCACATATTATAATATTATGAATACTTAATTGCAGTGCAGCATGACAAACATACAATGTAACACAGAGGGAGAAAGAAACCCTGCATACATATGTATAAAGCCTTAATACAATGTTGTTTTAAAATACCAAACTTATTACAATATACATACAATTCCTTCAGACATATACAATAACACACTTAAAAGTACTGTTAAAAACTAACAAGCTAAGTGCTCCTCAGGCAGTCATAGAATGGGTGGGGTAGGAGTCCATCCCGCTTTATTTACAGTCATACCCACACATTCCTTATATTTAGAAGACTCATGCTTACTCTCCTTCTTAGTCAAATCTCTCTGTCTTGTCTCAGGTCCTTGTGTGCTGTCAAGCTGAACCTGAAGCTGCGTTCTGCTGTCACTGATGTTGCTCTAGATGTCTTCCCCTACTCTCCTGATCCTCTGATCACCCCAGCTCTCAGCTTTCTCCTTTATATATGATTGTCTGCCTTATCCCAACTGGTTGCTTTTGTAATGTCAGTGAACAACATCGTCCCCGCCCGGGGTGATATCATTTCTGACCAATCAATTGTCAGATATGCTAATTCATTTCACTTGTTTACTCAAACATGCACCTCCTTGCAATCCTTCTTCCTACCTAACTGAGCGCTCCCTGCAGGTATCAGGAGTGACCTTTATTTCTCCCCAGTCTACCTATCTGCTACTGGTCAGTTTCTTAAGCCCGCCATTTTCTTTCTCTCTCTCTCTCATTCTTAGCATGACATCATAGTGGTCAACATTTTAGATTTCTAGCTAAAACTTGCTCTAAACCATCATTATTTACCACTTATCAAAAGCCTTAAACTTAAAACTAACTGTATTTCTAATCATGATACTGTCACCATCTTTGTTATTTAAATTAGAACAGATAAAATCCACAATGTTGTCTCCTCCTCTCTGCTGGCTTTTCAGCCATGCGGCCAAATGCTGTCTCTGGTGCCGATCACCTTATATGGGCTGGAGCAACTTGGACATCTCTTGTACCATCTGTGAGGTAAGGCAGTGCTATTTATCCCCATTGTACAGATGGGGAACAGAGGCATAAGGAGACTCAATCGTTAGTTACACTAGAAGCAGAGGGGGGAACTGAACCCCAATTTTAGAAGCTAGCATCCTACCATTAGGCCCTCACCTGACCATGGAAAAAGAGGAGTTAGATAGCCTGATGTTATGCACCAACCTGCCATCAGCTCATGAATTATCTCCACTGGGAAACGGAGATAGGGGATCAAACCCAAAACAGAATGTGGCTGCATCAGACCCACTTCTGACAGGGCCTGATCTCTCTCTCTCTCTCTCTTACACTTCCTCAACACCTGCATAGCTTGTCATGCCAATAAAGCCTCATTGAATTGAAGTGTGAGAGGAATATCTTTCCCTAAGAGTCTATAACCTTGAATTTCCTTGTGTGCCCCCCCAAAGGGTGGCTGCAATGATAGCTCCAGGTTTATGCTTCAGAAATGGCCTATGATGTATGCCAGGGAGCTTAAAGGAAAAAAGATTATCCTGGCGATACATTAGCGTGAAAGCATCAGGCCCATGCGTTGAATATATTCTGGCACAACTATTATCCTCACTAATGATGTTTCCATGAAAACATAAAGATCAAGGAAAGAAAAAGGAATAACAACAACATCTTTCATTGTGTTGCTGTATGTCTGATAAAGTCATTAGGGAAAACAAGAAAATGGCTTTTTGATGCTGATGCTGCATAAACATGTTTTCTGGAGGAAAATGTTTTCACATTATCTTAAGAGATGAAAAAGGGGAGAGATTAAACTCCCAGGCCTCCTGGATACAGGGACTATTTCCCCTCAACCCCGTTTACAGGGGATGCATCATATGGAGAAGTGATGACAAAGGTTGAAGATGGGGGCATAATCATTGTCTGAAGGATGTAAACACCACGAGGAAAAAATTAATTCAGGCACCAGATTCTCCAAAGGTCCAAACTTACAAAGCTCCATCATAATCAAAGAAGCCACTACAGTCTACGTCAGCTGAAGAGGTTCAGGGTGGATGGGAAAAAAAGGATGGTCTTATTGTAAAATGCTGACCCAGCATACAAGAGATCGGGGGTCAGGTCCTGAGTGTGCCACCAATTCCTGGCGTGTCCTTTGGCACATCACTTAATCTCTCTGTGCCTCAAGTTGCTGATTTAGATGGCTGGCTTTTCTGTGCTTTTCTCTCGCTGTGTCACTGTGCTGTGCTTTCCACAAAGAGCTTGTGATCTGGTTCAGGGCCCTTAGGAATGACAGTGGTGCAAACAATTAGACCTGGCTGAAGCTTTTAGAATTCTGATATTTCACGGGGAAAAAATTGCTGAAACTTAGAATTAAACAAAAAGTGATGGGACAGGGGGAAGTCATGATGAAAATCAGCTCCATCACATCAACAGGATGGCACAAGTGTGTAAGCTTACGTGCAACAGAAAATGCCAGCTATTTTAGCACCATTGAGCAGTTAAACTCAAACAGCCACTTTTTGGGCAAGAGAATGAGAAGAGCATGTGTGTATGTGCGTGCGTGTGTGAATCCGCAGCGAGTTGATATCATTAATTTTTCATGGGGATGGAAGTTTCCTGAGCTACCTTCTCAAAGGCCCATAGTCTGTGCCAAAAGTAACCTAGCTGCCACCTGCCTCACTGGACGTTTGAAGGCACTAATTAGCTCTACCACTTTATAGGGACTGTAGAAGCAACATATCTGTAAAGTAATTTTGCTTTCCTGCTGTCCGTTTCTTTAATTCCAGCCTTCCTATTTTTTTTCCCTTTCCTTTTCTTTTTTGTCTTCAGCCTCATTTCGAAGGTCTGGCAGCTCAGATTCATAATGGCCTCTCCTGCTGAATAGTGTTATAATTGGGGCTGAGGAGTTCTAACGGTGTTCAGGACGTGTCGTCATCAAACAGCAAAGTCCTCATTAGAGCCCAAGATGTGAGTATGTGTCTCTTTTTTTCAGTGGAACTTTTACATTAATGGCTGGTAGGTGTCTGGGAGCAAAGATTATAGACTCTTTTGTTAGTCTGCCTTTACATGAAGGTTTTACCCACTGAAGTGAAATATTTCACTTTGTCCCACTGTGTTTCCATTGTAAAAGGTATGTGTCAGTTTCTCTTGGCTTCGGAAGTGGTGCTTGATTTGATAAGGAAGCTCTTTCCAAACTCTAATTGTCCTGAGGTTGCATTATTTATGCAGGAGAAGCGTAAATGGGCTATTCCAGCATACGCAGTTTTTTTCACTAAATTATCTCTTTGATCCTTTCATACGATAGAGCCACCTTCTCCCTGCTGATGACTGAGCTGCAGCATTTATTCACAAGGAATGGACTTTGCTAAGAGAGGGGTAGTGTAGTTTGATAATTAGTATGCCAGACTGGAAGACAGGACTCCTGGGTTCTATTTCAGATTCTTCCACTGATTTTCCTATGCAAAAATTCTGTATCTCAATAAAGCTATCAGGAAATGGTAATGTGCATATGCCCTAATTTACAATGATGCTCTGAGAAGTAATATTTGTATAGTGCTTTGAGATCCATGGATGAAAGATGCTGCATAAGTGAAAACTAAGCTACCTGCTATACTACATATTACTGACCAAGAATGTGGAACATGCAATGAGGAAACTGCCCCACAGAGAATCCATCCATCCAAGGTATCTGAACCCAATTGGCTGCACAAGTGATGGCAATCCTGTCAATGGGATTTCTAAAAAAAGGTTGTAGGAAGTTTTCTGACAGAAGGATTTGCCATCAGAAAAGGTCAGCTCCTCAAAAGCAAAATGTTTCACAGAAACACTGCCAATTTTGATGAATTTTTGTTTCGGGGGGGGGGGGCGGACGACACAGAGCATTCCAAAATGACACAGAATGTTATAATTTTTCATTTCAAAATGACTTTTCACTTAATTTAAAAACATAGTATGTAATATAAAATGTCAACATCAAAACTATTATATCAAATGAAACGTTGTTTGACCTCAGATTTTTTTTTCCTCCAGAATTTTGTCTCATGGTAAATTTTGTCTTATAGAACAGGAAAAACATTGAAATTGTGAAAGTTCCTGTGAGATAGGAAGTCTAGTTCCCACCCATTTCTACTATCAAAGGCATATTGGAAAAAATGCTAATAAATATATAATGGGAAACAATCATCTATTTGCCTGGAAATAGATTGAGTGAGGCTTAATTGTCTTGGTTTGTTTTATTGTTTTGTTTTCCATCCCTATCTTCTCGGATTCTCCAATATGTAAAACAGTAGAAAAATTCAGCTGCTCAGTTACACGACTGTAGTAGATATGTAGATATAATTATGCCATGATTTCAGGTTGTGTTACGTTGCACACAACAGTTAAAATCACACTGTATTTAGGGACATTCTGGCAAGACTCCCAACAGATCAGAATCTGATCTAAGTCACATCAGTGTAAATCCACAGAAGCTCCATTGAAGTCAATGACACTACATCAATGTAAAACACTTGTGAGATCAGACAGCTTCAGGGAGGGAACGGGTCAGAAAACAGGTGCAAGAGAGAGGAGGTGTTTTCCAAGCAACAATGTCAGTTAAAGAAACCTCAGAAAGGTGTAGCTCTACCAGTTGGCACTCAGTTTGAACAGGTGCAATTTATTACACATGGTGCAGGACAAAGAAGAATCAGGCTCTGGGTATATGGGAGTACCTGTGTTTCTCCCGCCTTTTGCTGCTGGGCCAGATTCTGATTTTAGTTATGTTGCTGTAAATCTGCCATGGGGTTACTCTGGATTTACATCACTACAAATGAGATCAGAGATCAAATGAGTGAATTGGAGAGACAGAGAAAACGGACCCAGACCTTCAGCTGGTGCGTGTTGGTGTAGTTCCGATGGAGATACGCTGATCACAACAGATAAGGCCCATTTTCTCTCTCTCTCCTGTTCACTCCCCTTTTTCTTTTCCTCTCACTCTCTGCCTTTCTTCGTCAGTTCTGTCTACACTCTCCCAATTACTTGATGCCTCCCTGCGTCTGGTAATTCCAATGACCTATACAACAACAGCAAACATTATCACCTATAAAATGATACTTCTCTCGAGGAATCTGAAAAAAAAATCTTATTTTATTTTAAGTAGAAAACACTGTACTGATCTGAATGCTCCTTCTAAAAAACTGTCTCAGTGATTACACCTATGCCTGGACCGGTGGGGGGAACTAACAGAAAAGAAAGAGCCAAAGGTCCACACAAAGGAGGAATAAAAATCAAGAGAGAAAATCAAATGCTGTATATTAGCGCAGGAAGAGAGTCAATGAGGAAAGTGCTGAGTGTACCTTCAACTGGAATGAAAGAGATTAAAGGACAAATTCATCCCTGGCATTAGTCCAGTGGTTTCCATTGAGTTACACCACAGATGGATCTGGCCCTAAGAATTCACTTACATGAAAATAAAGGGAAGAAATGACTCTGGGATGGGAGTTTTTACCACATATGTATTTGGGTTAAATCCCTCCCAAGAGATTTGCTGCTGGCATTCACTGGCAATGGAAATGCCCATCATCATTGCTAATGATTATTGTTATTATATATTAGTTATAAAAGATGTTTTTTCCAATGAGAGCAGCACAGATCATGCACCTGGAGTGTTGAGCCTCTAGGAAAATCTGGTCCGGGTTGCGGGTGCTGAGCATTTTGAAAATGGTGGCCTAAGTGTATCCATCTAGCTATGTCTGTGGCCCATTGCGGTGGAGTTTATAGGCCCCACAATAAGAATGAGACAGGAGAAGGGTGGGTGCAGTAATGGGCCAGGAAATTTCCACTCTTCAGGCACTGCCAATAATGATTCTGGGGAAAAGAGCTTCAGCAGCCCAGGCCAAGGGGGAGGAGAGAAGCCATTTTGTGGAGAAGCACTGCTCTGCTGCAGGAAGGAAAGAAGCCCCACCAAGGAGGTCTGGCTGTGAATCTCCACCCTGCTTTTGACTTTACCTTAGTGGGAGGGAGAACCACGCACGAGGTTACCTGCATCTACCCATAGACTGTGGGATTTTGAAGCAAAGGACTTTAACCCAATGGCAGCCGTGCCCCAAACAGAAGTGTCAGGTGTTGTAGGAAATAGCCTAGGGGAAGGTGTACCGGAGACAGGCCAAATCCAGGGCATCCCATGCTGTTACACTTTCAGGCCTTGGGCCAGGCCCCAATGGAGTGGGAAGGCCCAGGTCCCCCAACCCAACCCGGTTACTTTATTCCTAGCCCTGGGATTGGCAGGACAAAAGGTTACTGGCAAGGAAGCTGACCCAGGTGGGACCCAGTCCAGGAGGTCCAGGACACATTGAACTGAAAGAGAGACTAGCGTCGGAGGCCCAGACCACTAGGCCTGCTGATGAAACAAACGACCCCATGCCACCCCTATCTGAGTGAGTGAGGTGCAATCAGAGCACAAGGAGCAAAATCTGGACTCAACTGAAGTCAGTTACAGAACTTCCCTTTCCCCAAGCAATTTACAGTCAAATGCCAGATTCTTCAAACACTTACTGCTGCGGCAAGGGGCAGGACATCTTCCTATTGACTCCATCGGGCTTTGGAGCAGGCCCATAATACGTCTTCTTGCTAGTACCCCCATGACTTCATGGAGGCTCCATACTGGAGAAAGCACGGTGTGACTGAAAGATTATATCTGACCCTCGCAACAAGCAGACGGGAGCGGAGGAAGGGGTTACATAAAAGCAAGACACTGAACAAGGGGCAGTTTGTGCTTCCAATTTGTTTCTCTGCTCACTTTTTCAGCTAGCTGTTGGGAATAGAGGATAGAATGAAATGAATAGGTTACATGCCATGCTCAGGAGGTACCTGGGGTATTATTAATCCCCAGTTCATAAATGTTAATTAATTGCCTGTTCTGGGCTAGTCCCCAGACTGAGAAGTGCTTCTGAGATTAGGCGATTAAATCCTTACCTTGATGTTTAACCCAAAGGAGCCTAAAACATTCGGGAAACTGACGTCCAAATGCTGGTCTCCGTCCTGCAGCAAAATGCACCAGTACTGCATCCTGGAGTCATGGGTGTTCCATTCGTTGCAGTGGTCTGTTCTGGTAGATCTCACTGTACATAGCCCCACAGTGAAAAGCCTTCATCCGGCAAAGTTAAGGTTGAGAATGAAAATATGAAATTGTCAGGAAATTCTCTGAAGAACATCCAGACGAGACTAAACTCCCCTCAGCCTCTCCTCGTTACCATGACAACTTTAACACCGCCCCTGCATCCCATCATACGGGCTGGACACCATCTCGCCTGCCTGGGGACCATAAGGTCTTTGGATAATTCCATCTCCTCCTCTTTGTCTTGCTTGAAAATGTGTCCTTCTTGTCCTGGTCAGAATTTCCCTTTAGTTACTTTGATATAAAGACATTCAGTCTCTTGATATGTTAGAAAACTGATTTTTTCTTTTGCTGGGGGAAAGGGAGAAGTGTGTGTGGTGGTGTGGGAGGGGGTGGTCAGAATCCTGTAATATAGGAAGGCCAAAAATCACATTAATATTTGGAAAAAATGTGCAGTCCCAATAACTAATAACAAAGGAAGTATTGTAATTTGTAGTGCATGTGGGGAGGAGTCTGTGGAGGAATAGGGTGAGATGGGGCCAGATCCTCAGCTTCTGTAGCTCCATAGCCTTAAGGCATTCAGATACCATGGTTATGGGCGCAATGTAAGAACAAATATAGACTTGATTTGATCCAAGGATGTAACATTCTTTGAATTCCACATTCTCCTCTCCACACCTCTGGTTTCACCTGCATCTCTACAGAGCCATGTCTCTTGGGTGGCCCGTTGAAGTCTACAGATTTGACTGGCTCACTGCTCACACGTGAGCTCTGATGTAGGTTAAATCAGGGGCGCTCTAGAGACCTGTCTATTTAGACAACCCACTTGGCATTGGGAAAAGAGAGTGAGGTCTTCTTCTGGAGAATGTCTTAACTAGGTCAGGCTGTCTGACTGAGTTAGAGGGAGCATGTGTTACCACAGATGCTTTCTTCCAGCTCTTTCCTCTCACCCAAAACCACTACACACCAACACACACACCACCAACAACAATAATTTCAACTTCTGTAGCATCATTCATCTGAAGACTTTAATGCACTTTTTAAGCAGTAAGTCAACTTCTCAACATGCCTGTTCTATACAGAGGTTAGGTCCAAGGGGACAAATTTATTTTACCCACTGTGGTCCCTATATACAGCTCCAGCAATGTATAGGGTCTGTACTGGAGCTGCAATTGCTCAGGGGAGAAACCCCCTGGTACTGGCATGGTAGCCTCATGCTATTCCCCTTCCAAGTCTTGGCATAGGAGGCATGTGGACTGAGAGAGGCAGAAGCAGGAGTGGAAAAGTATGTAGCACATGATACTATGGGGAGTGAAGATGAAGAAAAACGCATAGATTCTGTCACAAGTTAGACATTTAGAAAAAAAATATGAATTAAAGGGGGAGATCATGCAGGAGAGTTTAGTAGACAGCCAAAAAGCAAGGATTTCACAATCAAGAAAGACAACTTTGGCTATAAACCCATCCTTGTTAACTAATTATAAATTAAAAAAAACCACAAATGGAAAAAAGGGATAATAGATAGCAATTGATGTAAATTGGACGTTATGAGGAGCAGAAAATTGATAAGCAAAGCTGAAGACATCACAGAAAAATCTATGGTTGAGAGGACTAAGACAATAAGAAGGTGTTTAAGTATACAGGAGCAAAAGAAATTCTAGCAATGGTATAGGGCCATTAATAGATTAAATGGTAAAACTGCAAATAATCATGCAGAAAAGGCAGAAATGTTGAATAAATACTTCTCTTCTGTATTTGGAAGAAGCAAGAGGATATAACCACATCATATGAGGTTGATAAGGTATTTTCCAGACCACTATAACTGAGAAGGCTGTTACACAGCATCTACTAGGGATAGACATGTTTAAATCAGCAGGCCCAGATAACTTGGATCCCAGAGTCCTAAAAGAGTTGGCTGTGGAGATCTCTGGCCCATTGATATTAATTTGTAATAAATCTTGGAAAAGAAGGACACTTCTAGAAGACGTGAAGAGTACTAATTGTGCCAATATTTAAAAAGGGCAAACAAGATGACCTAGGTAACTATTTGCTAGTTAGCCTGATATCATTCCTAGACAAAATGATGGAATAGCATCTATTGGATTCAACTGATAAACAATTAAGGGATAGGAATATAATGAATGCCAGTCAACATGGTTTTATGGAAAATAGGTATTGTGAAATAAATCTGATTTCAATCTCTGATGAGATTACACAGGTCTCTGATAAATGTAACTGCATAGAACTAATATACCTAGACATTTGTGAGGCATTTGACTTAACACTGCACATCAGTCAATTTAAAAATATTAACACAATATCAATAGAGCATATGGGGAAAAGTTCCAGGGGGTAGCCATGTTAGTCTGTATACAGCAAAAACGAGAGTCCTGTAGCACCTTAAAGATTAACAAATTTCTACAGGCATAAGCTTTCATGGGCTGTAACCCACTTCAGATGCATATGCGAACCGGATTAAGAGCTGGCTAACTAACAGATCTCAAAAAGGAGATATCAATGGGGAATCCTCACTGAATGGGGTGTTTCCAGTGGGCTCCTACAGGGGTTGTTACTAGGCCCAGGGCTATTAACCATTTAAATCAATAGCGTGGAAGTAAATATAAAATCCCTGCAATACAATTTGTGCATGACACAATGCTTGGCAGAGTTGTAAATAATAATGTGGACAGGGTAGTCCTAATGAATGATCTGGATCCCTTTGTAATCTGGGCCTATTGAACCAGGATGCACATCAATACAGCCAAATGTAAAATTAAATTTCTCAGAACAAGGCGTGCAGGACACACCTACATGGTGTGACATATCCTGGGGGACAGTATCCTGAAAAACAGTGATGTGGTAAGGATTTAGAGATTATAATGGACAAACAACTCAACATGAGCTCCCAGTGAGATGCTGTGGCAAAAAGAGCTAATTTGATATTCGATGTGGAAAGAGGGAAGTAGGAGGTAGTAGTATGAAGGTGTTTTACCTCTGACTACAGCACTAGTGAGACTGATACTGGGTTACTGGATAAGTTCTGATGTCCACATTTGATGAAATCTCCATCCTTGGAGATTTTTAAGAGGAGGTTAGACAAACATCTGTCAGGGATGGTCTAGATCAGCAGTTCTCAACCAGGGGTCCAGGGCCCCTGGGGGGCTGTGAACAAGTTTCAGAGGCTCCACCAAGCAGGGCCAGAATTCAATCCAAGGTAGAAAGCTGAAGCCTCATGGCATGGGCCTGAACCCGGGTCCTTCAGCCTTGTCTACCAGAGCTGAAGCTGAAGCCTGAGCAATTTAGTTTCACAGGCCCTGTGTGGCATGGGGCCCCCAGCCAATTTTCTGCTCACTACCTCCTAACGCTTTTATATGCCAAGACTCAGTTTTTGTGGCACAGGTGGGCCGTGGAGTTCTCATTGCATGCTGGGGGGCCTCAGAAAGAAAAAGGTTGAGAACCCCATCTCTAGATAATACTTAGTCATGCCATAAGGGCAGGGGACTGGACTAGATGACCTCTCAAGGTCCCTTCCAGTCCTATGATTCTATGACTTTCAAAAGGATATTGAAATGTTGGAGAGGGTGCAGAAAAAAACCCACAGAAATGATGCAAGGGCTGGAAAAAAGGCCTTCTGGGGAAAGACTTAAAGAGCTCTATCTATTTAGCTTATCAGAAATAAGATTGTGGGATGATTTGATTACAGCGTATAAGTCCTTCACAGGGAAAAAATACTGTGTTATAAAAGGCTCTGTAATCTAATGGAGAAAGGCATAATGAGAACCAATGATAGGAAGATGAAGCCAGACAAATTCAAATTAGATATTAGGCACACTTTTTCTTTAACTGTGAGAGTGATTGAGTTGTTTAAATTTGGAACAAACTACCAAGGGAAGTGTGGATTCTCCATCTTTTGATGCCTTCAAATTAAAACGTGAGGCCTTTCGGATAACATGCTCAGTCAAACATAAGATATTGGGC
This sequence comes from Mesoclemmys tuberculata, assembly GCA_007922155.1. Classification (NCBI taxonomy): domain Eukaryota; kingdom Metazoa; phylum Chordata; order Testudines; family Chelidae; genus Mesoclemmys; species Mesoclemmys tuberculata. Next base: position 4,972,195 of record ML675629.1, on the reverse strand, counting down.
TCAATGTAGCATCACTCAGTGGGTTTCTCCGGCCTGTGATATACTAGCTGCTCTGATGGTCATTTCTGAATTTAAAATCTATGAATCTATAAAGTTAGAACAACCCCAACTACTTTTGATTTAGTGGGCTGGTCCTGCTTTGAGCAGGGGGTTGGACTAGGTGACCTCCTGAGGTCCCTTCCAACCCTAATCTATGATTCTATGATACTCTAATTTATGCCAAGGACTATTTCAACCCCAAGAGCAATCCAGAATCTGGAGGGCATAAAAGTGTTGTAATGCCAGTTCTACTCCTATCTCTACTCTCTCCCCACCCTCCCACTCCCTTCTAAACTTTCTGAAGCTGCAGCACAGAATCAGACACAATATTTTCAAGAAAGAGTGTCTAAAGTTAGGCTCTAGCTTCTGGCCCACCTGGGGGCAGGGCCTTGAGGGAAGAGGAGGAGCAGGGGGTGGGAACACAGTTCCAGCACCTGTAGCCCCACCCCACTTCTACACAGGTTCGAACTCTTCTGCAGGGACCCCCAAATTGTCCAGGGCCCCTGGGCAAAGGCCCTGTGGGCCCATGCATTGATCCGCCACTGTTTATATTGTGTTGATAAGGGGATACTTTGGGCCCAAAAGGGATAAGATGTTAGGGTGACCCTATCCCTGTATAACATTAAACAGTTAAACGTGTGATGGGTTTTAATCCCAGGACCCTCAAGGCTAGGAAAAGTATGTTATTAGTTAATATGCTCCACACCTGGGAGATGATTGATTAATTGCCTCTTGGCCAGAGGAGGCGGAGCTAGGCTGTATAAGGAGAGATCCAAGGGAAATGAGCTGGAAGAGTTTCCTTCTCCATGGGGAAGACCCTACAGGAAGGTCTAGTAGACTGGGTCTGGCTGTGGTCAGAAAGCAGAGTTACAGGGGGAGGGTTAACTCCAATTTTGCGGCCCTAGAATGGAAAGGAGACTCAAGCTGGGATCTGCGAAGAGTAGGAAATGAGATAGATGATAATGAGGGTCAGAAGGTTAGTTTAAGTGGTATTTAGACTCCCAACAGGAAAAAGGGGGGGATGGCAGTATCCTAACACATGGGAAGAATTGAAGTTGAGCCCCAGGAAGGGCAGAGGGTTTCTTGTTCAGAGTTGAGGCCAGGAGGGACAAGGGACCTTTGGTATTGCTGAACCTTGGAAAGGGATCAAACTGTGAGTGACTTGGCCAGAGGGCCGAGACTCAGAAGATCCTGTGAGGCAGTCTAAAGAAGAGACCAGCTGGCAGTCATCCTTGAGGCTAAGAAGTGGCCACCAGAGAGGATGAGAAAGGCAAAGTCTGCCTGTGCGTCCAGTTATGAGGGGTGCCCTGGAGGTAATCATGCCAGCATTGATCAGAACACACAAGGAAAAATATCCAAAAGAAAACATTATTATTGAAATTCTTTTTGTCAAGCCATCTTTTAGATATCCTGGTTTCAAACCACTGAATGACTTGAAGATAAGAACCAAAGACTTGAATTTGACTTGATAGTCTCTGGAAAGCCAATGTAGAGAGCAGAGGAAAGGTCTGATGGACCTGTGTTGCTGGGGAGACATGCTGCAATGGCCTGTATTAAACGGAGATTCCTGAGGGCTGATAGCTTCATGCCCAGGTGTACTGCATTGCTGTAATCCAGACTGGAGGTGATCCTGGTGTGTACAACCGAAGACTAGTTGTCATTAGTTAGTATGGCCCAGAGCATTCTAACCAACTGGAGATGGTGGAAAGAGTTACTTGTGTATGCTGCTATATGTGATTTTAGCATCAGCAACCAATCCCAGAGCACTCCTAACTAAGGACTGAATTGACCGATTGGGTTGTGCTTAGAAGATGAGGGTTGGAAGAGACTTCAGGAGGTCATCTAGTCCAACCCCCTGCTCAAAGCATTGCCAACCCTGACTAATACATCCCAGCCAGGGCTTTGTCAAGCTGGTGCTTCAAAACCTCCAAGGATAGAGATTCCTCCACCTCCCTAGTGTGGAAGAACCCAATCTCAAGAGTCCTTACTAACACGTCCGTTGCACAGCAGATGGTCCAAATAAGCCAGACAACAGTTTAGCAAAGCCAAGTGTTTATTCCTTATGCAAGGAAGGTGCCTCCTATTGCTAGGAGAGATGTTGAGCATACATTTCTAAAAGCTTTTATCTTAAACAAACAAGTCTTTTTACAGGTTCCATAGCAATGGTTTAAAAAACTTATCAAGGAATTTCTTCCCCCAGCAGTTTCAACTTCCCCTATCTAAGTTGCAAGATCTTCCTTCGCTTTCCACATCCGCCTATGCCCAAGGCCCCAATACGTTATCTCATTATTGATACACATTCTGAGGTTAAACATCTGCCATCAAAGCGCATTCCATCTCATGCTCTGTCAGCCATCTCTACAGACTGGTTCTCTTGAAAAATAGACACCATCTTCTTTTCCTTCCACTCTAGCTAACCCATTCCAGTGCTTTACCACCCTCCTAATGAAAAAGCTTTTCTTAATAGCCAACCTAGACCTCCCTCACTGCAACTTGAGACCATTGCTTCTTGTTCTGTCATCTGTCACCACTGAGAACAGCCTAGATCCATCCTCTGTGAAACCCCCTTCAGGTAGTTGAAGGCTGCTATCAAATCCCAACTCATTTTTCTCTGCTGCTGAATAAATAAGCTTAGTTCCCTCAGCCTCTCCTAAGTCATTTGCCCCAGCCTCCTAATAATTTTTGTTGCCCTCCGTTGGACTCTCTCCAGTTTGTCCATATCCTTTCTGGAGTGGGGGGCCCAAAACTAGAAACAAAACTCCAGATGTGGCCTCCCCAGTGCCAGATAGAGGGGAATAATCACTTCCCTCGATATGTGGCAATGCTCCTACTAATGCAGCCCAATATGCCATTATAATTCTTGCAATCAGGTCACACTGTTGACTCATATCCAGCTTCTTGACCACTGTAACCCTTAGGTCCTTTTCTGCAGAACTGTTGCTTAGTTAGTCGGTCCCCAGTCTATAGCAGTGCATGGGATTCTTTTGTCCTAAGTGCAGGATCTGAAATTGTCCTTGTTGAACCTCATCAGATTTCTTTTGGCCCAATCCTCCAATATGTCTAGGTCACTCTATATCCTATTCCTACCCTCCAGCATATCTACCACTCTCCCCATCTTAATGTAATCCGTGAATCTGCTGAGGGTGCAATCCACCACATCATCCAGATCATCAAGGAAGTTGTTGAACAAAACCAGCCCCAGGACCAATCCTTGGGGCACTCTGCTTGATACCGACTGCCAACTAGACATCAAGCCATTGAACACTACCTGTTGGTAGTATTTTTAGTCAAAGATCACTGTACTGTGGATGCAAATGCTTCAAAGTGTTTTAATTTGCCAATTATCATAAACACCATTTTAGAATGGTTTGTTGTTGTTTTTCTTTTATATTTTTTCTGTCCTCCTTTGTTTTGCTGTGTTTGTCATCCTTCTTAAGATGATGATAATTTCATATTAGGGTGATGCCCAGTGGCCCGCCTCATGGAATGAATCCCAATGGTATTAAGCACTGTAAACATTTACAAGGAAAACAAAATTCCTGCCTTTGAAAGCTTATGATCTAAGCAACAGATGGTAGACAAGAAGTTGGTACAACAGACAGAATTGGGAGAGCACAAGGAAATAATGAAATCAGTCCGATTAGTGAAATAAACAGAGGAAAGGCTTTGGGGTTTTTAATCACCTTAACAGTCTGAGCATCCCATGTGGCTATTCTGCTGTTGGAGCTGATCACTATACTACAGCACAAGGGAGCTGACTTTGCACAGCCAAAATGGGAAGGGGCAGGAATTAACCAATATATAGTCTGCATGCACCCACTCATGTGCTTGTGTGTTTAAAGAACAAGTGAGCGTCCATGTGAATGTCACTTAAAAACTCATTTGGTGTATTTGTGATTTAGTCCAGCTGTTTAATTAGTTTTTTCAACTGCTCATTGTTTATAGTCACCGTTTCAATGCACAAGAACATTTATTATGCACCAGATTTGCAGACGAGCTAAGTATAGCTGGATCTGATGCCTCCATTCCCCTTTCACTGTTTTACAAGGGCTTGAATGCTGCATGGCTTTCAAAAAGAAATAATAAGATTTCCTCATAGCCCAGCATCCATGATGTGGCACCTGAAACAATTGATATCAGGCTTGTAGGGAAACTGCCAACTTCACATTAGTATTATTGGTCTGTCTTGAGTGCCCAGTCAGAGATCAGATGTCATTGTGCTACACACACATAACAAAAACACTGTACCAAAGAGTTTGCAGACTAAGTAGAGTTTATAACCATTGGGTCTGATCCAAAGCCCATCCATGTCAATGGAAAGCTTCCCAATGATTTAAGTTTAGGAACAAAGAATGTGGGCCATGCTTACAGGATAGGGGACTCTATCCTGAGAAGCAATGACTCTGTAGAAGGTTTGGGGATGGTGTGGATAGTCAGCTGAACAGCTGAACATGAGCTTAGTGTGACACAGTAGTCAAAAGGGCCAAAGCAATCCTTGGATGCATAAACTAGGGAATCTCGAGTAAGAGTAGAGAGGGTATTTTATCTCTATATTTGGCATGGGTACAACCTCTGCTGGAATGCAGTGTCCAGTTTTGATGTCCACATTTCAAGAAGGAAATTGATAAATTGGAGAGGGTCCAGAGAAGAGCCATGAGACTGATTCACGATTAGAGAACATCTTAGAGTGATAGACTCGAGGAGCTCCACTGATTTAGCTTAACATAGAGAAAGTTAATGGGTCACTTGACCATAATTTATAAGTACTTACATGGGGAATAAATATTTGATAATGGCTTCTTCAGTCTAGCAGAGAAAGGTAAAACACAATCCAATGTCTGGAAGTTGAAGCCGAACAAATTCAGACTGGAAATAAGAGGTAACATTTTACAACAGTGAGGGTAATTAACCATCAGAAAAATTTACCAAAGGTTGTGATGGATTTTCCATCACAGGCAGTTTTTAAATCAAGATTGGATTACTTTTCTAAAAGATCTGCTCTAGGAATTATTTGGGGGAAGCTCTCTGGCCTGTGTTATACAGGGGGTCAGACTAGAAGATCACAGTGGTTCCTTCTGGCCTGGGAGTCTATTAATCTAAGTAGCTTTTGGATCAGGCCTTATCCTTATTGGATCAGAATTTTCCATCGAAGGTCCTGTAGAAAGAACCACAGGGAGATCCCTGCCTACACATGGCACCCCGTTGTCATAACTGATTTCATGAATTAAGTTGAGGGAAATGCAAAGGGCCACATAGTAACGCACATGGCAAACTGGATTTTTAAAATTCAGTTTCTTTTAATAATAAGGAGTTTTTAGTAAAAATAAAAAATAGCTGAGTGAGTTTTCCCTTGTTTTTAGTCAGTTTCATGTTACAGGTCCATCAGGGTAAGTTTTCCAGAGAAGTGAAGCTCGCACAGTTGATATAATCATAGAATATTAGAACATTAGAGTTGGAAGGGACCTCAGGAGGTCATCTAGTCCAACCCTCTGCTCAAAGCAGGACTATCTCTGCAAAGCAGTTCATCTCTGCGAAGATCAGCATCAGACTTAGACAGGAATCTTTGCACCAATAGTGAGATAATTCAATATACAGACCTTAGATTTACACCTGCAATTGAATTCAAGGTGGAAAATGCTGGTGGGAAATTTGTAGGAACATTGCTAAATATTTGACCAGAATGCTCCATTTTTCATGCTTCCAGTGCTGCCAGGAAAAGTTCATTTACTTTTTGTCTTTTCTTAATGCCTGGGGCATTAAATGCCTGGGGCCCCCACAGCCCCAAGTTATTTTTTACTATGCAAAGGGACATGATCCTCCTTCTGGTAAGCCGGGAAAAGAGAGGTTGGTACAGAAATTGGCTTTATCGAGGTCTCTCTTTGTGGATCAGACAGTCACCTGCTGGCAGCCTGTGCCAGCTTTTAGCCTAGCCGTCCGTATGTGGGGTCCTGTCTGCTTCAGGCAGACATTCAAGATCTGATTTTGCCCATTAGATGCTATCTGCCTTTGGGGCCTGAAGAGCTGCATCAGTCCAATTGGACTCTTGGAAGGCATTTGTGCCTGAGGTTAGTGCATTCCCTGACAAAAGCGTGTGATGTCTGTCATCTTAGCCAACACCACAGCCCTCCAGAACAAGAAACATGAGTCTGTACAGCTTGAGTTAAAAAGCAAGCAACCTCTGCTAGCTGGGCACAGAGTGGGGACACGTAACACACACTGACCAAAGGGATTCGTGTACCTTCTGGTGGCCAGTGTGGAGAGCTCTGCTGGGTCATGTCATCCCCTCATTGCTACCTCCAGACACTGTGCTCAAGGGGAAAAAAAGAACTGCAAAGGATCTGGCATCCTGATGTCCCCCACCCTCTGCCATCCTTTTCCCACACTCCCATGTAAAAGGCATGCACAGATCTGTTGCTAAAGATCTCCTGGCACTTTCTTGAAGAGCTCAGGTTTGCCATGTAGTTCATGGCCACCATTTCCTCACCCGGTCACATGTTCTGTGCTATTTCTGCCTGCCTGACTCCTACCCCGGCACCCCAGAAATGACTGCCTTTCAACAGCAGAGGTGAACTCACTTTTCGCATCTGTCCAGTTCGTAAAGCACCTTGGGATCATTCCCGGGGAAAGGCTCCATATGACTATATTAGCTTGTAAAGCAAACGTGGAGAAATGGCCTGCTGGTCATAAACAAGCTGTTTGCAATTTGCCCTGTGCCACAGACACTGGATCTTAATCCAAAAAGCAAGATGTGCTTTTTGTTTTTACACTGATGTGCAATGCTCCCAGGATCCACTCCTAATATAAATATGGGTAATGGCCATTGTATGTCACTCTTTTCAGTAATAGAGTTTGAAGGCATAGAGTGACAATATAAATACACATGGTATATCTGAATACTCCAGTAGTTACAGGCAGACTGGTTTGGCTGCTGCTGCTTCTTTAACCTCCTACACCATCAGGTGCACAGAGCATCCACCGGCTTCCACAATTTATTTCAGTCTTGGGATGGTCTGTTCAGGATTCTGAGTGTCATATTGATGGATTTGGTGTCTCTCTATTGGTCTGTGTAATGACTCTCTAGGACACCCACCCTCTTTGCCGCCGCCCCCGTCTCCCCCCGCGCCCCCCTGATGGTGGTGTCCATATTATCACTTGATAGGGAAGTTGTGTTGGTGGCATTTTAAAAGCATGTCCTAAATATGCTCCTCCTCCTCCTCCTCTTCTTCGTCTTCATTTTCTTCTTCTTCACATATCTGATGCTTTAGATTGGTTTGCTCTACTTAGAATTTCTGATGTTGCAAGAAATTCTTTCCAACAAGCTCTGAAAATCTTCAACAGGCATTTGCTTTGGAATTAATTGATTTTCTTATCAATTTCTGTTCTAGTTCTCCATGACTGCTCTACAAAGGAGGACAGATATGATGCTGGTTTTAAAAATGCATATCTTTGCGTCAGTGCTAGTCGTGCTACTTTTCCAAATCTTTTCAAGATACGCGAGCTGTTTGCTGCTTATGATATTTATTGCTTGACATCTGGCATGGTGTCACCATCCCTGCCCAGCTCTCTCCCTGGATAGTTTGTTTGTTCACTCTTCTGGTTTCTTTTGGGACACTGGTAGCGACATATTTTGTCTTCCTTGTTAAATGAACAAAACAACTTGTTTTGCAGTATCTGTGAAACGCAGGTCTTTTCTTCCATTAAACAATGTGTTGAACTAAGCAGAAGAATGTCATCAGCAAAATGAGGTAATCCAAATGTGTTTTATCATTTGTCCATAAAATTAGTCAGTTGCCTTGTGCAGTTTACTTACCTCAACACATAGTCAATAACCAGGGTAAACAATACTGGAGACATAATTCACCCTTGCCTTACTCCAGTTGTCATTGAAAACCATTGGCTGATGTTGTCAGCGTCTCTGACTGCACATTCAGTATCTTGGCAGTTTTGGATGCTATATATCTGGTATATGGTCTGTGTTCTTACCAAGCTTAAGGGTACATCTATGCCACAAATTAAGGTATAATCCAGGCATCAGTAGGCATATTTGCGCCATATTTAATCTAGCAAATGTGGTTAACAATAGTTGTGAGGGGCATGGTGTCACAGAGGGTAGCCACCCTGATATAAAGCTGTTGGGGACCCTAGTTAGGTACTTGAGTGGATATATTGAGCTGAAATCCATGCCACCCCACCTTCACTGCTATTATTACCCATGCTAACTATGTGAAGGCTAGTGCAGGTAAGTCCATCCATGCTATAATCACACTTCAATTTGTGGTGTAGACATATCCTACACACTGTGGCCAAAAGGATTAATGTGATCCTTGAATGAATAAACAGGGGGATCTTGAGAAGGAGTAGAGAAGTTATATTACTTCTGAATTTGGTGCTGGTGTGGCCATCGCTGGCATATGGCATCCAGGCCTAGTGCCCCAGTTCAACAAAGGTGTTGATAAATTGCAGAGGAGAAAAGAAGAGCCACAAGAAAGATTAAAGGATTGGAAAACATGTCCTATGGTGATAGCTTCAAGGAGCACATTCTATTTAGCTTAACTATGATAACATTAAGGGGCAACATGAGTACAGTCTATAAATACCCTTATGGGGAACAAATATTTGATAATGGCTTCTTCAATCTAGAAGAGAAAATTATAAGAAGATTCAATTGCTGGAAGATGAAGCTAGGCAAATTCAGACTGGAAATAAGGTGTAATATTTTAATGGTGAGGTTCGTTAACTATTGGAAAAAATGCATGAAGGGTTTTGGTGGATTCTCCATCACTGCCAATTTTAAAATTAAGATTGTGTGCTTTTTCTAAAAGTTATGCTCCTGTTCAAATAAGAATTATTTCAGGTATGTCCCATGGCCCATGTTATACAGGAGGTCGGATTAGATGATCTCAACAGTCCCTTCTGGCCTTAATCTATGAATTTATAGTGTTATGCTTTATTGAACAGCTGAGACATTTAGCATTCCAGTGATTTTCTGTAGTCCTAGTGAATCATGAGATGTGGGACAAAATCACAGTGCTCTGTTTACCATTATGCATCTCCCACCAGCACTGACCTAATTTTAGTGGTTCTCTTAAGAGCTATTAGAACGAAATCTATTTCTGTGCACCAGTCGAGAGCTTGTAATCCTGACTTTCAATTGGTACAAAGAGTAGGGCTGTGTGATGCGGTGTTTAAACCCCACACTGAGCCCAAAGGGGTGAAAGGGTAATACCGAGCCCAATTAGCCCTGCTCTTACAGGCCCACAGAGCATGCTCCAACTGGAGACACAGTTTAAAAGGCACTCAGAATTGCAAGCTAAGTGGGGATAGTGAACCAGCTGGAAGGAGGGCAAGCTCTTTTTCCGCAAGGTAGATGGAAAGCAGAGTCTGAGACAGAACCACAGTGCTGATAAAGCCCACAGGTAGTGCTTTCTCCTAACCTTATCAAGAACCGACAGGCCCTGAGGGGCTCTACTCATCTTTGAACTCTGCCAAGCTCTTGATTGTTTGGACAATGTCCCAAACTATAGAAGAGTATAAGTAGGCAGTGGCCCAGGTTGGCAGAATAGGAGCATTGTGTTGAGGACTTTGCCAGTGCTGCTCCCCAGGAGGTCCCTGGGCTGGGACCTGGTGGAGAGGAAGGGTCCAAGTCCCCCAACCTGCCCCGTTGGCAGCACAGCCCCAATGTGGACCAAGGCTGCTTTCAGCTCAGGGTTAGAGGCCAAATATCTCTATCCCCTTTGTCTGTGTGGCTCAAGACTGGAAACCAGTTGCACTAGCCATGAGGCCTCCTGGGAACTGTACCACAAGCTGGTCAAAAAGAATTCTGTCAGAATGTTTTTGGTGGGAAATTTGGTTTTCAATTAAATGGAGGCGATACGAATGAGTAAAAAAGAATGAGTAAAGAAAGAGCTACAACAACCCAGTGAGGTTGTAAGTAAGAGTGTAGTAAAGGAATAAATACTAATGCAATCCTGGTGTCTTAAATTGACTAGGGAAAGTGTTAATGGTGGAATGTTGGCATTTTGGAAGTTCTATGTAAGGGTTGACATTGCTAATACTTGTCTGGTTCTGTTTAAATTGTGAAACTCTGATAGGAAAGTCATCCAGAATTTAATAGGATCCAAACCAATAGGAATTTAATCTGTCTTTCTTCAGTAGTTATATGGGCACTATTAGTGTAATATCTGAACATCTCAAAATCCTTAATATATTTATCATAACAAAACCCCTGTGGGGTAGGGAAATGCTATTATTCCCCGTTTATAGATGAGAAACTGAGGTGATTTGCTCAGGGTCTCACATGAGGTGTCTGGTGGAGCACAGAATTGCACTGGATCCCTGACCAGCACTTTAACCACATTTTCATTCCTCAGAAATGTAATAGGCGCCTATAGAAACTACTCTAAACTCCTTCAAAATGGAGTTGAGAATCAGCGCCTATTCTATATATTATGAACCATCCCTCAGAATTCTTCCAGGGTTATAATATTTTATTAAATGGTATAGAGTAGTCCAAAACCTATAGAAAGACCTCATTAGCTATTAAATTCTATACAACTTTCCCATAAAGATAGTGCAGACTCACATAGAGGGTTAAAAGCTACAGTGCAGTGGTCTGAAATTAAATCTGTTGCAGGTATATAATTTAATGTGACATTAATTGGGTAGTGGGGGAGCATAAATGAGAATCAGAGTGTGTGTGTGTGCTGGAATGTTTTGTTAAAGAAGGAGCATTGCAAATACTAACCTTGGCAACCCGAAATAAAAAAAAAACAGTTGTTTCATTCCTCTGGGCAGCTGTTACTATTAAATGAGTTGTCAAAGAGGACAATTCTCTGCTGATGTAGATCAGCCAAGCTTCACTGAAGTTATACATGGTTAATGGAGCTACACCGGTTTACACCAGCTGAGAATCTAGCCAGACTTCACCTTTAGTAGATGACTCACAAGGTATATCTGCACTGCACAGTTAGTCCAGATTCTTACCTGGGTTTTAGACCAACCACTCCTGCCCCACTCTCACCATCCATACAGAGAAACATCTGACATGTGTTTGGAGATTCTTTAAACCCATGCTAGCCCACTGGAGGTGTGGGTTAGAACCTGGGGTCTGGTTTAACTTGAGCATTCAGAGATCAATGAAATCACTCAAGCGCTGATAGTCCTCCCATGCCCTTCCCACAATTCCCCCTCAAAAACAATCAAGTTGTCTCCCAATTGGCACAACTGAGTAGGAAAGAATCCGAAAGAAAACCCTGGGTGATCTGCACCCAGGGTTCAGCTGTCCTGTAAAGGCCTGCCCCAAGGAGCTTAGCTATTGCTGTGTGAAATCCTTGGACATTCAGCATGCGATCACTCACTTTTGACCCTTTGGAATTCCCTTCCCCACTTGCTACATAACAGACCAGCGACGCTTACCTATCCACAAGATCCTCCCTTCCTCCTTTGCCCATGAAGAGGTGGGAGGTGGGGAGCAGGGTGTGTGACTAATGTACTAATCACAGTTGCTTATATCTAATGTTCTCACTGGAGGGTGGGTGGTTGATCTTGGGATAGCTCATACAATATTAGAGTTGGAAGGGACCTCAGAAGGTCATCTAGTCCAACCCCCTGCTCAAAGCAGGACTAACCTCAGCTAAATCATCCCAACCAGGGCCTTGTCAAACTGTAGATTAAAAACCTCTAAAGATGGAGATTCCACCACCTCCCTAGGTAACCCATTCCAGTGCTTCGCCACCCTCCTAGTGAAAACGTTTTCCGAATATCCAACATAGACCTCCCCCTCTGCAACTTGAGACCATTGCTCCTTGTTCTGTCATCTACTACCATTGAGAAAAGCCTAGCTCCATCCTCTCTGGAACCCCCTTTCAGGTAGTTAAAGGCTGTTATCAAATCCCCCCTCATTTACATGTCTTCTTCATGTATACTAAATGAACTGGCCATTGACTGACCATAACCATAGGTCTTCCAGATCAGCACAAATACACACAGGATTCCTGATTAAACATTCATGGTACATATTCCATGTCAGCTTCCAAGTGCAATTTCAACAGTTTGGGTAATGTTCCATACACCCTGTCTAATGCTAAGGGACTCTGCTTCCAGATGTAGCAAATGTGCCTGTTAACTTGTCTGTGCATTTTTGATGGCTGATGGACAGAGCTCTGGGCTCAGATGACTAGCTATATGGACCTGGGCGAGTCACTTCACCTAACTATACTGCTGTTTTCCCTCACAAGCCCACAAACCTGACAAAGACTGGAAGTTCTTTGGGGCAGGAACTCTCTCTAACAGCCTTCCACAACAGGATCTTTCAGTCTTCTGGGGCCTCTAGTAGGAGGAATCATCTGCCTCAAACACAAGACTGGGGATGCCCAGGAACTGCTTAGACCATGGTTGCCACCCAACAGCTCACCCACATCAGTGCAGGAGATGGTTAGCAAATCTCAAAAAGGGCCCTGCCCACAAAGTTCCTGATTGGGGGAGACCTCCAGCCTCACCGTATGCCTGGGACGCACTACTCAAGCCATAAAGAGACATAAAAGTGTTGGAGCAGCTAGGTAAATACCTGTCTGGCTGCTACTGTGGTCCCTACCTACCTGTCTGACTTGAGCCCTGCCTCCCAATCTGCTCCTGGTTTCTATGCTTCTTATCCCAGATCCCCATCTGTTCCCAGTTTCTGCTTTCCTACCTCATTTCAGGTCCTCGTTCTTGACTCCAGTTTGACTCCTCACTCTGTGTCCAGCTCTGATTTTGGCTTGGCACCTGGCTCTGACTCCGGGTCTGGTTCCTAGTTCCTGGTTCTAATCTTTAGGCCTGAGTGCCCACATCCTGCTCCTTACACTAGATACTATCAGAATACAAATAAGGATGCCTAAAGCTCTGGGTAGATAGTTTAATACCGCGGAGTAGTAGAAAATAACCTAAAGACATACACATATACATTTCTACACTTTTATTTATATTTTCTAGGATTGGTCTCAAATAATTTTGATTTCTGAATCTGATTACGGCTAGTGTTCCATGGTGCACCATTAAATTGTATACGGCCAAAATCTGCCAAGGACTGTATACAATAGGGCTATGTGGGTATATATGAGGAAGAATTTAGCCCTATTTATATATGAGAACAAAGACACACATTTTGACTTCCCCCAATCTCCTAACAATACAGATCTGCTCTAATGTTTGTTTTCCTCCATGCAGGATATCACAGGCTCTGTGGTTTGCTGAAAGAAAGCAGGAGAGTATGTTAATTTCTGTGGAACTTAGGCGGACTCATAACTCTTGGAGATTAATAAGAATCCAGGAAGTATCTATCGTCTGGTGATGCTTTCATTTGCGCAGTAATAAAGCTCGCCTTTCTTGTTTAACAAAAACAATGAGGAAACAAATGGGTGTGCAGCTACTGGAACTTTTGAGGAATTAATTCAAAAGCACGGAGCAACGGTTTTTATCATGCTGTAAGCACCCAAAAGGTGAAAATTACTCTTCCCTGGAGCTGTTATCTCAACCTTAAGGTACAATCCTGCCAGGAGTGCTGGACAACTATTGGAAAGCACGGAGTGAATGTTCTCCTGCAGGTTGCTGTGCACTCAGCACCTTTCGGGAGATGCTCACAAGCTTTTAGGATCAGATCCCATTGCTTTACCTTGGTGTATTAAATGTGCTCTGTTGTTATTTGTATTGCTGCAGGAGTGAAGGGCTTCCTTGTGCTAGGTGCCTCACATACACAGAGCAAGAGACAGTCCTTGCTTGGAGAAGCTCACAATCTAAATAGGCAAGATACACAATACAGATTAGCAAAGCATACATGATAGTTGTGCGTCGTTGTGTAGAATGCACTGCTGGAGGCTCTCGGGTGCTCTGATGGTGGGGTCAGTATAAAAACTTCCACAAAACAGCGTATGGGAAGAGCTAGGAACAGAATCCAGACCTCTGTGACCATAATAAACACATTTACACCACTTCTTTTTGCTCAATTTCATGCTTCCCCCCTCGGATATATATTTGTTTGTGGACTGGTGAGGACCATCCTTTTCTTGAAATGAAAGAAAATGAAAATTTCTGCCAAGTATGTCACTTGTGACTTTACTGCCTTTGAAAATTGTAATTTTTTTTCCTACAGAAAGGCTATTTTCTTTGCTTCGGTTTAAAATATGCCTGTCCCATTCTTTAAGTGCATGTATCAGTATGTATTATAGATGGACTTCCAGGGCTGCTCCACAGCAGATCTTAGGCTGCTACATACCCTGGCAGCTGGCTCTTTAACTCAAGCCGTGAACGCTACCATGTTGTTAGCTTGAGCTTTCTGGTTCAACCCTGCTCTCAGCAAAGAGGGTGGCTCTCACATGTACAAAGTAAAGAGACAATGCATCAGTGCAGTGAGGGGAGACCCAGCTGGGAATCCCAGGAAGCAGTAAAAAGTTACAGTGGTGGTTCAGTAGATGTTACTTCCCCTCCTGAGTCGGTATCAGGCTAATTCTCTAGGAGTGAGGTTGTTGTGCTAAATTTCAAAGGCAACATCCTATAGTCAGTAATGATTCCTTTCATTGGAACAGGCTGATTGGCCAGCATCTTGGCCAGATTCCAGTTTGGATCAGAACATTCTCCCTTCCTTGATACACTTTACAGTTTCAGCTTGATACCAGAGTCTTCACTTAGAATGGAGGAATCCCATGCACAGCTACAGACTGGGGACCAACGAGCTAGGCAGCAGTTCTGCAGAAAAGGATCTGGCAGTTATAGCGGTTTAGAAGCTGGATATGAGTCAGCAGTGGGCCCTGGTTGCCAAGAAGGCTAATGGCATATTGGGCTGCATTAGTAAGAGCATTGCCAGCAGATCACGGGAAGTGATTATTCCTTTCTATTCAGCATTGGTGAGGCCGCATTTGGAGTATTGTGTCCAGTTTTGGGCCCCCCACTACAAAAAGGATGTGGACAAGTTGGAGAGAGTCCAGCGGAGGGCAACAAAAATGATTAGGAGGCTGGAGCACAAGACTTATGAGGAGAGGTTGAAAGAACTAGGCCTGTTTAGCATGCAGAAGAGAAGAATGAGGGGGGATTTGATAGCAGCCTTTAACTACCTGAAAGGGGGTTCCAGGGAGGATGGAGCTAGGCTGTTTTCAGTGGTGGCAGATTATAGAACAAGGAGCAACAGTCTCAAGTTGCAGTGGGGGAGGTCTAGGTTGGACATTAGGAAAAAGTTTTTCACTAGGAGAGTGGTGAAGCACTGGAATGGGTTACCTAGGGAGGTGGTGGCATCTTCATCTTTAGAGGTTTTTAAGCTGAGGCTTGACAAAACCCTCGCCGGGATGATTTAGCTGAGGATAGTCCTGCTTTGGGCAGGGGGTTGGACTAGATACCTCCTGAGGTCCCTTCCAACTCTAATATTCTCTGATTCTACCGTATTTCCCATGTCCTTTATAATTTTTTTTCTGTGTGGCGTTAAACAGTGTCCCCACTGCAAGTGTATTTCAGTAGTGGATTGGGGTGATTCCATCAAGCATGGATTAGAAACGCTTTGGCATCCTTGTAAGCTAGAGTGGCTGTCAGGGAATATAGAAAGGAATTGCTTTACATAATAAAACTGTTTATTGATGGGCTATTTATGGTGGAGGCAATGGTGACACTTCATTGAACCCCAAGTACGGGTGAGCACATACTTTCGTAACCCACTGGTTCGGGTGTGTTACCAGCCCTCCACTCTGTGCTGATCCAGAGAGGACAGGAGTTGCTACAGCGTGCAGCTATAGAGCTATGGCACTTAAGCAGCTTGCGCTTTTAGCTCTGGAGGTTTCCTAGTTCATTCCCTGCTTGTTGGCCAAGATGGCAGCTGTCAACTGGCACTATCCTAGGAGTACAGCAGGAACTAGGCAGTGAAATTGGCTTTCCCTGTTCCTCTGAATGGAAAATCAAAGTCTGCTGACTGATACCTGATGATCACATAGGCCAGAGAGTGTCACCATTTACCTGGTATTGAGCCCAGTAATCTCTCCTTGGCTAAAGCATATCTTCCAGTGTTGACCTGAACACAGCAAGAGGTGGAGAATCCACCCCTTCCTCTGGTAGTTTGGTCCAGCATTTAATCCCCCTCACCATTCAAAATTTGTGCCTTGGTCCTTGTTCTGCGGCATTGAAGGGTCCTGAAAGTGCACCATTTCACCCCCGCCACCCGTCTCACCCCAAGCTGCATATGGGCAGTTCTGCAGCCAGCACCACCAGAGATCCCCTCTAGCTGCCCATGCTATATAGACACACCCCCAGGACTTGCAAGGGAGCTTGCCCCAAGACAGCTTACTGCAGCTGTAAACAGTGTCTGCAAGACAAAGGAAATCTCCTCGCCAGCTAAAGGCCCTTTGTCACCCTCTTATGCTGCTACAGTGGCATACAGAGGTCACCGTGGTGAATGGACTCCCACCCTCTGCAAGCCTTCCCCACATGGATTGTTTCTTGCAATAATCCTGATTGTGGCAAGCAGCAGTGGCCTACATCTGGACATTCGTTTCATTTTGGTGCTCATATACCACAATGGGGAGGGTGATAGCTAGACAGATGATGGTTAATTAGGCCCAGTACTGAATACCAGAATGGACATGTTTCCACTAAAAGGATGGATTGGTCTCCTGGGTTCTGTACTTGACCCTGCCTCTAACTCACAGTGTTAATGAGGGCAAGTCACGTAACTGCTGTGTTGACCCCCTCAGTAAAACAGGGCTCATAATACATCCCTATCGTGGAGGGGCATGGCAAATATTACAGGGCTTTGAAAGGCTTGGGTAAGAGGTGCTCAATGCAAATGATTACTCAGTGGCATGACACATGAAATCCATTGCTGCCTCTCATTTTTTCTCTCTTCTTTTTTTTGTTGCTCTCAACTGCCTGTAATGCTTGCACATCATTTCCATAACAGTGCCTTTAATGATGCTTCATTTCACTTGGACTGGGGCACACTCTGGAGATGTTCGTCTAGTTGGAGCAGAGCGCAATCAAGGCAGAAGTCCTATCCTCTTAAGCCTTTTGGAGCTGACACGACACCTAGCTCTGGGTTAGGATATTACATAAGTAATTGTATTACATTGGGGCCCCTTCTCCTCCTACCAACTTCACTGCTCCTGACTCTAACCTTCACTTAATAAAAATGTGTTCTAGCCACAGGCAGTGAGTATTTCAGAGTCCTCATGACTAGTAAAGCCAAGGACCTTTGCTATGCAATAAAAAAGGGAGGAAATATTGTGATAAATAGGACTGCCGATGATTTCTCTTCCCCAGCCCACCCCCAACACAACCAGCATCTTTACTTTAAAAAAGAAACTTGTTTCTTAAATCAAGGACACTGTTAAATATTCTTAAATAAAATACTACTTAAAATGGGTAATTTTACGCAGAGCAGGAGAGAGAGCACAGAAACATACAGTATATCAGATGGAATTAGTTTTTCCATGCTACAAGATGTAAACAAATCTATTTAATTAGAACACCTTGTTGTTACTGCATCCAGAGTCATTTTTCATTAAGGAGGGGGGTGGAAGGGAGAATTGGTTTGGGGGAAACTGTCTAAAATGTGCCACAAAAGATCTAGAACTGGGTGCAATGGGATAGCACCTCTCATGAGCACCCCTTGTTCAGTTGTGTGTCTGCACCTCTTGCAGTCTGTGGTGACCCCTCCTGGCCATTTCTCTGGTGGTTTCTAGTAACTCAGCCCTCCGGCCGAGTCACACCCAGTCTGTATGGAACAAAATGAAAACAGACCCTTTCCAGGGTGTTAATCCAACAGTGTCCTTAAGCACTCCTGGCCCTGATGGGGAGATGTGCCTTCAGGGCTTTCTCTCCAGAGACTCTTTGTCTACTCTGGTCTCTTCTGGCCCCAAATTTCCAGCTGGGCCTCTTAACAGTTCAGATCCTTTTCTGGGAATTTATCCCTGTCCAATTGTAGGCTACTTCCCCAGTGGCCTACAGGAGGGGACATGGACCCTTCCACTACTCCCAGCCTGGGGACCCTAAGAATAGCAGCCACTTGCCACCATGCCCCTTTTACTAAATTGCTTTCATTTTCCTGGGCCACTTGCCCGTGGCCCCAGCCTTCACCAGTGCTTCACCATTACCTCACTGGTCTTCTGTATTCAGGCCTGGCAGACAGCCAGGTACTCTTTCTTGCTCCCCCCACATCCTGGCCAGCACTGAGTTATCCATGGTGCCCGCTAGGAGCATCAAGCTTACTCCTCAGGCTCTAAACAGCAACTGACTCTGATCTGGACTGTAGCTCCTTTTATACTTGCCTGCAACCCTCTGACTGGCTAACCCCTTGAAGCTTCCTCCTGATTGGCTGCTTTCCTGCAGCCTCTCTAGGCTGCTTGGAAGATTTCTCTACTGCTCTTTTCCTGGGATGCATGTGGCATGACCCTGAGGCCTCCAGCAGGGGGTTATTTTTAAATTGCCTTTATTTTCTAATTTCCATATGTATTACTGTAGCGCCAATAGGCACCAAGTGCAGTTAATGCTCCATAGGGTAGGTACTGCACATACATGTAGTGAGAGACAGTTCTTGTTCTAAAGACGTTACACTCTAAAACCACAAGACAGACAAAGGGCGGGAAAGCATACAGAGGCACAGATGAGTAAAGAGACTGGATCCAGGTAATATAGCAAGTCAGTGGCAGAACAAAAAACACAACCCAAGTCTCCTGGCTCCCAGTCCAGTCCCTAGCCAGTAGAACACACTGTCTTCCTATTTCTATTTCTATCTAAATCCACGTATCACCATTTTATCTGAGCATATTCCAGATATGTAATTTCATGACAAAGTTCTGTGCTAGGGAAGTATGATGGGCTGTATTAACCTCACACTGGGACAGAAGAGATTAAGGTGCAGTTCTGGGCCCGGGTGGCTCCATCATGCCACACCTGAAGAGCCTGCTGCAGCTAGATGAGGGGCTTAAAAGAGAGCTCAGAGAATACAGGCCTCTCAGAGGGCCCTGGGTTGGAGCTTGGTGGAGAGGGAGGGACTGGGATCCTCTATCACCCACCAGTCCATGGAGGGAGCACAAACCCTCTTCCCCTAGAGAGAAAAGCAGTGGGGAACAAAGACATTGTAAACCTTGAGGCAAGGGGTGCAACCACAAGGGCCTGGAGGTGGGCTGAATAATCTTTCTTTTGTGACTCTGGACTCTATACACTGTTGGACTCTTTTACCCCAGAAGGGGGTGGACTTGATTGGTGATCTAGCTGGAGGGCCGAGTCCCTACAAACTGACAGGTGCATTGTCACAGCATGAGAGTGACTGCTGGGAAGGCTTGTCAGAGAAAGGGGAGAGTTGGGGCCTAGTGACCAAAGCACTAGATGGCACCACTGGTAAATCCAGCTCATCCCAGGAAGAATTATTGTCCCTTTTGAATACAGTGGAGAAGTGACTTGTCCAGACTCACACAGCAAAAGTGTAGTCACACCAGGAATCGAAACTAGGTCTCCATATTCCTTCCTTTAGTATCTTGACCATAACTGCATCCTCCCTTCATCTCCTCTAGTACCCATGAAAGATGTCCAATTGGCAGTCCTGGCATGTGCAGGAGGTCAGACTAGATTATCAGGATGGTCCCTTCTGACCTTAAAGGCTATGAGTCTGACTCTAAGAGCAAACTCTAGGCAATGAAAGGGCAGGATAACTCTTGATGGCCCGTTTATTCCTTGCCTTCTCTGTACCTGGGGTTCTAGATTCTCAGCGATCGCCTTGGGGTCTGCTGCTTTTTCTGAGAACACAAGACCAGAAATTGCACAAACTGAATCATCTTGCTTGCCGATGTAATCTATTACTCAGGTAAGATTGATTTAAAACCACAGGCCTATTCAGCTGCCTAGAGAACATTGACACTGGGCAAAATTATTTCTGATTAACCCATCTCCAGAGGCACGCTGCCCTACCTCAGGAGAATGGGTACAAACCAATATTAATGGGCTAGAGCTCAGAAGACTTAGCCTGGTGAAATAGTGGTGGCATGTCCCTCACAGGAACAGGAACAGCTATTAGTACTGCTACATTTTCCCTACAGACTGTTGTGTCTATGAACCTGCCCCAGCGGCAGATGCTTTGCTAGCCTTCATAGATTCTAATACCATGTTCATCAATCTAATACCTGAGTGGCTTCCAGAAGTGCATCAAACAAGGCACTAGCATCTCTCGGATTCATGTATGTATGTGTGTGATTGTGTATAAAGAGATGTCTGCCCTTTTATAGGAACACTTTTCCCAGCATGCCTTTCTGATAGTCGGCCTTGTAATCTCACAGAGACACACAGTTGCAACTCTAAAGTAGCCATTTTGCACCTGACTGCAGCTCTCCTTCTTTTTCCAGCTGCTCTGAACATTCTGAGCTACTGTTGTATTTTCTTTTCTTCTGCCTTTGCCACGGTGCACTTTCATAGGTGTAATCAGACCTGGGAACTTGGTGCTGATCCAAATCTGGTTTATATTAGTCAATAACAAGAATGTGGTCTTTAAAGTGATTCAGATCAAAATAACAGCAAAGTGCCATCTGTAAGAGTCTCAGACTACAAAGAACAATTCCTTTCCTATAAGTCTATCCGAGAAACCTCTGTAATAAGACCATTTGTTTAACAGAGTTGACTTGATCACTAATAGTTTTCCTAGCTGCTGTATCGTTTTTTTCTTGTAATATGTAGATTGAAATGAATGAATTAAGCCAACATTTGGCAGTTGGCAATGGGGAAGCTTCTCAGCATCATATTATTTAAGAGGAAAGAATGACCTTGCCATTCAAAAATAGTTTTATTTATAATTTTTTGTTCTTATTTAATTTTTCTGCTCAGTTATTGACCCAAAGCTCACTCAGGATTGGGAACCCATTGGGCCTGATTTTTGAAAGTGCTCAGCACCCAGCACCGCTGACTAGATTTTCAAGAGGGCTTTTCACCTAACATGAAGAACTGAATACGGCCCATTGCGCTAGGTGCTGTACATAACCAGACAACAGAGATTACACTGGAGATATTCAACGCTAAAAGCATGAGTCTTTTCATCTTGAGCTAGAGAGCCGTGCTGGGGATTGTAACAGAATAAAGCCAGCGGTGGATCGTGGGACATGTATCTCACACATACTGTGACGGGGTCAGACTAGATGGCTACCAGAGAGTAGTAGAAGGCCAAAATATCAGCGCAAGGCCCAGCAAGTCCCTTTTCCCCTGGTAGATGAGCAGGGGTTACTTCAGGTGAATTAATACACCTGGAGCCAATCAAGGCCCTGCCTAGGACTTCTTAAAAGCCTCCCCCGCCCACCCCCTGAGAAATAGTATGGCTGGAGTTGAGAGTGAAGTGAGCTCCCAGAGCGTGTGAGCAGGCAAGAACCTGTCAAGAGCCAGGAGGGTTTAGGAAAAGGAGCAGAACCCTGGCAGGAGAGAGCTCTGCAGGTACAAAGCCTGGGGGAGGGAAAAACCCTGCCTGAAGAGGGCAAAGGACCTTTCCCAGGCCTGGAGGCCTAAGGGAAAAGACCCTCCCAGAGGGGGAAGAGAGAACTGGACATTTGATTTGGCACTCCCATGCCCAGTGGGGCTGTCAGAGGTCAAGAGCCTGCCCTGGCAAGGAGGCTAGGAAGGACCCCTGTCTGAGAAAGGTGCGGCCATTAAGCCAAGGGGAGTGGGGAAGTAACCCAGGGAAACTAGCATCCTTCCTGAAGCTACAGAGTGAGGCTGCTACTTGTAGGGTTTTGGAGTTGAGGGAAGGACCAGCCCTCCCCTCTCCCCCCATTGGCCATTCACTGGAGGGGCAAGAGCTCTAGTGAAGAGGCAATGTCCTGTGAGAACCAGAGAAGGACTGGAAGCCAGCAGGGAGTGGCCTGCTTAGAGAGGCTGTGTTACCCTACCCCATCACTAGAGGGTGGAAGAACACTAAAGGGTGAAGCAGTTCCATGACCCACTGCTAGAAAGAAGCGCTGGACCTTCTGAGGTAGAGGAAGAACTTTGTCACAATATGTAAGAAGAGACCATCCCTGCCCCCAAAAGCTGACAGGCAAACACTTAAGCATGTTACTAACTTTGAGCCCTTTAGCAGCCCTGTTATGATAATGGGATGACCTATATTAACCACAGGAGCAATTTAGCCAAGTGTCATGGCGGCGTCACCATCACTGACGATTTTTAAATCAAGATTGGATATTTTTTCTAAAAGACATGGTCTATGAATTATTTTGGGGAAGTTCTATGGTGGGTGTTAAACAGATGGTCAGACTAGATGTGGGGAGACAAGAATGCTCTCATTGTTAATAATATGTAGCTGTGATAGAGTGCTTTTCCACAGCAGGTCTCATAGCGCTTTGCACAAGAAAGGTAAATAGCATCCCCATGTTAGAGAAGTGGAAGATGAGGCATAGAAGTGACAATTTTCCTAAATTCACTCTAAAGGCCAGTGGCAGAATTGGGACCAGATCCTAAGTCTCATGACTCTTAGTCTACTGCTCTATCCGTTAGCACACACTGCCTCTTGCGCTGAGGCAATGGCAATTTTCATTTTTTTAAAATATATGTTTTCCTTATAATAGATATCAGCTATGTCCACCTGCTGCTCCACTTGACCATGGTTAATTGACAATTTTTAATCAACATGCAGAAGAGAATCTTGTTTTTAGATAGGAAAGAAGAAGATAAAGTAGCTTAGCTATTATGAGGGGAGGTAATGTGGTCTAGTGAATCTGACAGTAGGTTGACACACAGGATACCTTTATGCTACTCTTGCTTCTGTCACTGACCTTCTGTGTGCCCTTGGGCAAGACACTTCTGTGTGCCTCTTTCCTCCCTCGCATCCTTTGTCCGTCCTGTCTGTATAGATTGTAAGCTCTTTGGGACAAAGTCTGTCTTGCTGTGTTTGTACAGCACCTAGCACCAGTGTCCCAGTTCTCATTTGAGGCATCTAGTCGCTACTGTAGTACAAATAATCCTGCACTGGAAACGCGCACCGGGTGTATTGATATGAGGCCTGTTTTGTATTCCTCTGGCTTTCTCCGCTTCATTAGTGTTTAGATGCAAAACAAAGCGCTGATCATCTTACTGTAATTAAACATTATGAATGATACTTTCAACAATGGTGAGTGAACTTAAGTGATCATCAAAGTGAGGGATGAGCATGCCAGCCTAATAAATATCTCTAGGAGGCAGGCATGCCACATCTGGGTCTATGTCAGTGATGAGCTGGCCATTCAAGGCTCCATCTGTAGAAGCAGCCAAGTGTAACCCCTGCTTACTTGAAGGGGCGCTTTCTCCCCCTCTAGTGCTGGCTAGGCCCCCTAGAGATTGATGAACCTGCTACAGCTTGAGCTAATAGAGGTGGGTCTTTTAGCTCCTGCCGTAGAAGCTCATGTATTTAGCTCCCAGGGTCCCAGGTTAATGCCTGTTGCTGACGCCCCTGTGTGAGTGTAGCAAGTGGTGGCCTGTAGAGGGATTTCATGCACATGTCTTTTCTATTTACTACGCTCATCATTCTCTAGGGGGCCTAGCCAGCACTAGAGGAAGACAGAGAGCAAGCTGGGGTTACATGAGCAGCAAGTAATCAGATTCTTATCTGAACCATCACAACCCACCCCCCCATCAACTCCCTGCTTCTCTGATCTGACCCATCTTCTCCTTAAGTCCGTCCTTTTCCCTAACAGTCTGTTTTCTCTTTGGGGGTCCCTTTTGCTAATGCTCCTATTTAAGGGCATATCTACCCCACCTCTGTAATGCCAGCAGGGTTAGAGTGATTGCACGTTATAAAAGAAAAATGAGAGACAAATTTCACTTTGAAGCATGATGACATATATCTGCTGCCATCACCCTGATGCCAAGGTATCTTCAAGGGATCTGTATCATTTCTACAGCCCTCTATTTTTGGTTCTTCCTGAATTTTTTGTCTTAACCAAAAAATCCCCAATTTCTACAAAAGTTAGTTATTTGGTTTTTTTTACTGATTTTTCAAGTGAATTTTGGACCACTCAGGTACATGAAAATACTGATTATGCTAAGCAAATCCAATCCATTACATTACTTAGAGGTTTTTAATCTAAATAATAAATTCGTCTAGGTGGAAATGCAAGGCTGTCTGTTAAAGCAAGGCAGGGTAGTGAAAGATACACACACACACACACGTGTGTGTGTATGTGTGCATAGGTGTACGTACCTTTAATATACAGTTCATGAAATAAACCACAGCATGAAACACTTTCGCTTTCAATACCCTTACTTTTCTCTATTTTTTGCTCTTGTCCCCCAATATTAACTCCATATTTACCTAGAAAACTGAAGTTAATCTTTGTACTGATTTTCACCCATTCTTTTCTTTTCTTTTTTTTTAAATTGTAATAAACCCTGATAAGTTCCTGGGAAATTTTAAACAAAATAAAAACCAAAAGTGAAGGCACCTGATCCATTCCTTCTCTTTGAATGGAGCCATTCACAGGCACTGGCCCCATGAAATTAGACGGGTGGCAGAGATGGCCAGGGCTGCCTGTGAAAAAGATGGAGAGCCAGGTGGTCAGATTTGGTCTGGGGCAGGGATGCCATTGTTATGTTCATGCCATCCTCTTTCAGCAGCCAGGAAAAGGCTAATGATGATGACAATGATGATTGATACTCCATTAGAAGTAGAGTGGCTATTTTTTTCCTCATGTCCTTAGTGCCGAAGGTACCGGTCTCTGTAGATGCAGGAGGAAAGAAATTAAACATGCACAGCAGTGGCATTTGAAAAGCCTTTTGTTTGCATGTATGACTGTTTTACCTACTGGAGGCATAGGCCTAGCTATTAAGCAGCCCCGCTCTAGTTCCAGCAAGACAATGTTGAGTCCTTCCTGCTGCTCCCAGAATGCTCTCCCTTCCTGTAGTGACTCCAGCATGTGTTCACCTGCCAGTGAGCCTACAATCCTAGAAATGTAGGGTGGGAAGGGACCCTGGGGGTATAAAAGACCAGTGTGATAAAAGCGCAAGGGCATGGCCGTGGCTGGCTTGGGCTGCGGGGCTGTAAAATTGCAATATAGGTTGTCAGGCTGAAGCTCGGTCTCTGGGACACAGATTCCAGGCCCCTGCCCAAGCCCGAATGACTGCACAGCAGTTATTAACCTCACAGCCTCAGCCCCAGGAGCCCAAGTCAGCTGACCCGCGTTCTAAGACGCGGCGCGGCAGGGTTTTTATTGGCGTGGCGACATGCCAGATGAGGTTGTCTAGTGCATTCCACCGTGTTGAGGCAGGACCAAGGAAACCTAGAGTATCCCTAATAGAGGGTTGTCTAAAAACCTCTGACAGGAATTTTATGCCCTCCCTTGGTAAACTATTCCAGTACTTAACTATCCTTAGAACAAGAAAGTTTTTCCTAATATCAAACCAAAATCTCCCTTGCTGCAGATTACTTCTTGTCCTTCCATCACTGGACGTGGAGTACAATTCATCGCCATCCTTTTTACAACAGCCCTTAACACATTTGAAGACTGTTATTTGATCCCTCCTCAGTCTTTTTTTCTTAAGAATAAACAGGCTCTGATTTTTAACCTCCTCTCAATGGACAGATTTTCTAAAACTTATATCATTTTTGTTGCCTGCAGGATTCTTTGTCCACATCTTTCTTAAGCTGTAGTACCCAGAACTGGACACAGTACTCTAGCTGAACCCTCACCAGTGCTGAATAGAGCAGAACAATGACCTCCTGTGTCTTACGTACGGTATTCCTGTTAATACACGGAGAATGATATTAGTCCTTTTTTCAGTTACATCACATAATTGGCAGTCAATTTGTGATCCACTATACCCCCCAGATCATTTTCTGCAGTACTATTACTTAGCCACTTATTCTACATATTGCAGTTATGCCTTTTTTCCTTCCTAATGTAGTACTTTACATTTCTCGATTGAATTTCTTCTTGTGGATTTCAGACAAATTCTCCAATTTATCAAGGTCATATTGAATTGCTTGCAACCCCTCCCAGCTTAGTATCATTAGTAGATCTTATAAGCATATTCTACACTTCATCATCCAAATCGTAATGAAAATATTAACTAATCCTGGACCGAGGACTGAACCCTGTGGATCCCCACTAAGTTTAATACTGAAATCTTTGATAACTACTCTTTGAATATGGTTTTACAACCAGTTGTGTACCCACTTTATAGTAATTTCATCTAGACCACAGCTCCCTAAGTTTGAGTATGAGAATGCCAGTAATGAGTTTTGCATCTTTCCTTAGCTATGGCCCTGAATAAAATTTTAGTCTAAGTGGGAAAATAAAGGCCTAGATTCCATAGTCCATTACCCTTTTTTCTTTCCGAGCACACACTTCTGCTCCACTGGATTTGTCGAAGGAACACCAACCTTATGGGATCCTCTTATTTTAAATATTGGCAGCCCATCACGAAGAACAGGCTTATTTTGTGATTTTGGGGACAGTATTGATCAATTTTTACTTTAAGTTGATTTGAAACAAGATGTTTGTGTTTCCCCCAATATTCCTCATTCGTATGAGACTGGAACTTGACTGCAATGAGGAAAAAATGTTTAAGAATAAGAAATTAAAATCAGGTGTCTCTAAAGCCTGAGAATTAATGGGGAAGAAGTTTGTTAAAAAGTAAGCATTTCTTCCTCTAGCTTCAATTCACATACTACCTGTTCTGCCCAGGTTTTCTAAAATATCACAAGATTGTATGTATTTCCACTCAAAAATTCATTCAGGGTTATCTTTAGCCATCTGGAAACACCATTCTCTGTCTGTCTGTCTCAAGGGTAAAGGCCAACAAACAGGTTTTCTGAAAATAAGAAATCATTGTACCTTTCTAGAATGGAAAGTGAATCAAACTGTGTAAGGTTCTGAAATGTTAATATACTCATAGATTCATAGATTTTGAGGCCAGAAGGGACAATTAGATCATCTAGTCTGAACTCCTATGTAACACAGGTCATAGAATTTCAACCAGTTACCTCTATATTGAGCCCAATAAGTTGGTTGAAGAAAGCATATAGATATGTGTTTTCTATTTCTATGTTACAGCTAGGACTGGAAGTGCAAATGTCAGCATACCCTGAGAATAGCTAATCCCCTAAAGTTTCAAGACCAATTTTTGAAATTTCAGAGGCTTGGGAAAAAGGAAGGATAATCTTGTACTTTGGGCACTGGATTGAGTCTCAGGTCATCTGGATTCTGTTCCTAGCTCTGCCTTATGTGTACTTGTGTAGATGTAGCCTACTTGGGTACTTATCCATGTATATGCACTTTCATGCACTCCATACCAAGTATGAGTGTCACATATGCTGTGCTGGACATGGGAACAAGCTGTATACATGCATACATCACATCCACAGAGCCACTGTTTGGTACATACATTTGGTGTTAACATTTAGGGGGTAGTATCCCAGAGTTCTGTGCATCACAGGAGACACTCTAGCAACCACCTAATAGTGTATTGTTAGTAGTGTCCACAGCCTTCACACATTTGCCAATGGCAATTCCTACTCACGCCTCCCTCCTGCCCAGTTTGGTGGAAGAAATGGACTAAGTGACTGATAATGTGCTCCTGCTCCTGCCCCTTCTTGTGGGACAAATGTGGATGTGTGTTGCAGTATGCAACTGGTGAGAATCTTGGGTGAATAGATTCCAACTTTCCTCACAAGATGGAGACTAGTGACCGAGACGGTGCCTGATCCACTGTCACCCCATGATTCAGAGATGCAGGAAACTGCCGGTGTTGTAACTGTATGTCCAGGGGTGGACAGCTGCTTCTAGGCAGGAGAACCTGCATGACGGGATGAGATGGCATCATCTTGGAAACATGGAATGACAGCCAGCAGCTACAGAAGTTCAGAATGAGAAAGCAGACATTTCCGGAGCTCTGGAAGGAGCTGGCCCCAATCAGACAGTGGCAGAACATCGTAGATCCATACCAGTGCAGAAACAGGAGGCTATTGACCACTCAGAGCTGGCAACATTGGACAGCTCCTAGTTAGTCACAAACCACTTCAGGGTGTGGAAGTCCATGGCTGGGTTCAGGATGGTGTCAATTTGTGGTGCTATCAATCCTATCTTCTACCTGGGGGGGCGCTGCATCAACCCAAACTTCCATAAGTTATAGCTGGGTTCTAGAGAAAGGGGTTTCCAGACTGCAGGGATGAGGGTGCATTGATGGCCCCCACATCCCTATACTTTGCCCACCAAATGGAGTGAGAGAGTACTATTCATTGAAAAGGTTTCTATTCACTCCTTCTTCAAGGCTTAGTGGATCACAAAGACAGGTTCATGATCACTATCATCAGACACACAGAAAAGGCTCATGATGTGAGGATGTTGAGGAAATTGGGACTATACTTGAAGAGGGAGGAAAGGAATTTATTCCCTGGAAATGATGTGGTTCTGTAAAGTGCCTCTGTGCCAATAATTATTCTAGGGTACACCAGATACTTGCTCCTACTCTGGCTCATGTCACCTACCCTGACATCAGTGACCAGACAAAAAGAGAATTCAGCTTCAAACTAAGCAGTTGCAGGATGGTAGTGGCATGTCCTTTTGGATGGTAGAAGGCTTGTTGGTGATGCCTGCACAACCAGTTGGATGCCAGTGTGACTAACAACATCAGCATTACTATGGTGTGCAGTGTACGTCATTTCATTTGTGAGACTAAGGGTGAGAACTTTAGGACAGAAAGGGGACAGGATTGGTTTGCAAAGCCTTCACCAACAGTCTGATCCAGTGAACATTCATATTGGTGCAGGATCACAGTGGGCCAGGGAAATTGGAATGCAATGTGTCCCTATTTCTTGAATGGGACAGTGGGTAGGCAGGGTGTGACCTCAGCCTGGTGCTAAACAAAGTACCACAGCACATTCGGCTGCTGTAAAAACACAAGAGAACATTCTCATTCACTTGTGTTTCAAAATAGAGTTTAGTTCCTCTCCTCTCCCAATCGTCATTAGCCAATGACTCACCATGAGTAACTGGGGTGGCATGCCTCCACATGTATAACACCGTTGGGTTTGGTTTTGGTCTGCTCAGTTAAATTTTCCTTATTGTTCTTTTGTTTTGTGTTCACATTCACAACTGTTAGTCAGATCACAGTTTAGGGGGCAATACTCAGTACTTGCATGACCTTGAGAACAGTTGATAAAGAATTTGAGAGGGGCTTTTACAACTGGCCCAGTGACTGCAATTGTGTGCAGGAATAAGGGCATTTACTGGCTCTTAGCTGTGAGGTACCCCATAGTTCATAATGGTCATGGTTGGGGGGGGTGAGAATTGAAGAGGCACCATTTTATCACTGTTCAATATGTTGTAGTACAGTTACTTCACTTTGTTTTTCCTGTTCTTTGTGTTGTAAAAACCCATTGGGAATTTTATCCACCCTTAACTTTACTAATGGGGAAAGATAAAAAAAAGCTGTTAACTCTATGCATATTGCACTTTCCACATGTCTCCAGATTACTATAGCAAGGAAGGTGCGGGTAGTAGGGTGGAGGGGTTAATGGGAGAGTCAGAGAGGACATTGCAGTTTTGTGCCCCGGGGTGTTATATGACTCAAGACACCAACTGGTGGTGCCCAAAGTTGGAGGGAGGGACAAAAAAAAGGTATCTTTTGTGACAGCCAGAATGAAGGGTCCAGACATTAGTAAACAAAAATAATATTTATTGGAACTAGTAAATGTAGTGAAAGTAGGAACTTCTTTTTTTTAAAGGAAACGTGAAAAAAGCTGAGTGGATCAGACACCTCAAAGAGTACTAAGGCTTTAAAGCCTACAACCCCATGTCCTTGTGGGGGAGATCAAGGCCAAAGGGGGAAAGGCTGTGCAAAGTGGTTCAGGAGGACAAATGAGAGTGCCTCCTGCACAAGGTTTGGGAATCAGACACATGCTGCCCTTCAGGTGCAGTCTTGAGCTCATCATTCCCCTCCTGCATGGTCACAGGGCTCCCCCGTGGGAGGTGTTTTGGTTGCCAGGGCAAGTGGTTGTGCCTGGAGTCCTGCAGCCTTCCCCTTGCCATTGGGAGGGTGGGGGTTGGATCCTCTGCCTCATCAGCACCCTGGGCTGCAGTCACAGGAAGAGTATCTGGAGGATGAGGAAGAGTTGCCAGTCCCCAGACACTGACAATGGCTAATGCAGCTGACAGGACCCAAATCCTTTCCATCACCATTTGGCTCTTTTGGCAAGCTCCCGTTCCCTGTACCATGCATCCTGTTCTAGGAACCTGATCATTATTGGCCTGAGCCTCTGGAAAAAAATCATTCCTCCTGCCCAACAGCCCATTCCTCCCTTTCTCTCATCAAGCTAAACTGCTCCTGGCTCCTCTGCCAATGCCAATGGGCAGTCTTCAATTGTCCTTCTGTCTGTCCCTACTGCTTTTAGGCTGCTGCTCCTGGTTCCCAGGCAGAATGGTCCTCTTCAGCCCAAGGTCCTGCCAAGTCAGTCACAACAACTATATTATATTTTGTCTTTCCTTTCAAAGTGGGTAAGAAATCCCCCCCACATAACATCCCTTTTGCTGTTGGAGGCCACCATACAGATACTCTGCAGCACTGCAGGGAGTCGCTTGTTTCATTACCCATATTTCTCAGGCAACTTTTGCATTCCCTTGAGAAAGGAGCACCTGCTGAAAATGGTAAGTAGCATGAAATAATCATTTAAAAACATTTTATGCCTTTACGGGTGTGAGTGGCCTAGGAAGTGTGTGTATTTCAGAAATAAAGATAACTGGTCCCCAGACCTTGAAGGCAGGCTATCAACTGAAAAACATAATAGTTTGGAAAGTATCATACTGGAAACAGAAGGTGGCTTTCCAGGCCTGTGGTGAGGATCTGGCAAGCTATGCCAGAGATATATTTGTGTTCCTTGTCACCCCTCTGAAAGGAGGGTTTGGTGAGCTGTGGAGGTGAACCAAGCTCATTTTTGGTGCCATTGAACCTGAAGAACTAGCTGGAATTTCTACTGCACCAGAAACTTGCAGACACATGTTTATGGGACTGGTCTGTATGGAACGGGAGAAGCAAACTATTGCACGTGCCATATGGTCGCCAAGCCAGTCACTGCAGAATCAGGAAAAATCTGGCCCCTTCATGCAGAGAAAGGAATGAGGAAAGAGTCACACAGCAACTATACTTTGTTCCATTAAGTTTAAGATCAAGTCCATACACCACTCACCTCGTCATTGCAAAGGCACACCACATTGTGTTCATGTAGCCTCCAGAATGGATCCCGCATTTACTCCCCTTTCTCTCAGCTTCTGCAGGATGGCTCTGAGAAGCAAGATTCCAGACACCTCAGAGTGGGAATTCTTGAAAACATTATACTGTGACAGAGGACCACTGTTGCATTCCTCAGAGAATCAATGGTTCTTCTCCTTCCCTTATGTAACTGGACCTGATACTACCCCCACCTCCACACACACCTTCTTCATGACTCCCATTTGTAAAAGTGGGCAGGGAGAGTTCCTGTACTGAAAGTTTGTGATCTTGAAAAGACAAGCAAACAACTGTAACTTTGGAGAACTATTAATCTAGTACAAATGTCTTGTTTCTGAAACAAACTTTCCATCCCTCCGTCACTGTCAGCCTGTTGGCCATCAAACACAGACTCAGGGGAAATAGAATAGTTCACTGATAATTTGTTCTGTAGCTTCTGTCAAAAGCTTTATAGTGGTTTGTGGTAATTCAGTAAAATGTTGAACTTACAGTGGTGTCTTCATCGGGGACTGTCAGAGGGTGGTGTTTCCTTACCCTGTATTTCTTATTGCAAATGGCCAACTTACAAGACTGGTGGCAAGCTCAAAGCCCAGTGCTTTATTTACAGTGTGACTATCACAGAACAAGTTCCCCACAGCTCAAGGTTCTTACATTCTCCCTAAGCACAGGGTAAAAGATCTCACCTCCCTGAGATCCTGGGTGCCTCTGGCCCTTCTGCCTACTCTTCTCCTCTTTCCTTTTCCTGTCTTTCTTTTAGCTTTTCCTCAGTCGATGAGCTGAGATACCTTGTTAGTTGGTTAATCATTCAATCTTTGACTAATTATCCCTCAGTTGCCCCATATGGGGATCCAAAGTAAGTGCCTGAATTGGTAAGTCAGCCTAAGGCTACGCACACACCTCCCTCACTTTTGTTTTCCTTTGTGGTCTTTTCTCCTTTCCATGGGCTCAGCCTTTCCTATGGGGATTACAATCCTTTCCTGTGGACAAGGTTTCTTTTAATTAGCTCTCTGGTCTCACTGTGGAAGTTTTCTCCATCTTTCACCCACACAAAGTGCACTGAGATGGTCCCCACATCTCTTTCCTTACCCACCTGTCCTCTGCACCTTTTTTCATCATTGAGCTTCTCCCCCATTTTTGATATCTCACCCAGGTCAGCCTGGCTTTCATCAGTCTGTTGTCTGGACCACTCTGTCCTTCAGTGTTTTCACATACCGCTTTGCCTACCTTCGCTACCAAACCTTGTTCTCGTTTTGTTCGTTTTTCATTCCTCTCTACCTTGGTCTTGATTTCTGGCTTGTCTCCTGTCTAGGGTGTCCCATTTCTTATTTCTCCAGCCTTCCATAGCTTCTGGACCTTTGTCCTTGATACCATGACTGTTCTGGTCCTGCCCATTCTGGTCATTTGAGTGTCCAGGAATTCCTTTTCCTTCCTGTCCCCCTTAAAGGAAAAGGGCTCTAATCTGTTGTAATTAATGCAAGTTTGGGCAAGGTCCTGATCACCCAAAACCCACTTCCACCTAAATGTTCCCCAAATTTCCAGAGGTACTTGGCCACTGAACATTTTTCTCCTTCCTGTGAATACATATCAGTTTTACTTTCTCTTCTGACACCATTCATTAGGGTTTCACACAGTCTCTCCTGACTACATAGCACCCAGAAACAGAAAATATCAGAAACATCCATTGCCAGCACTGCAGTTTCACAGAGATGGAGGATGTCCATTTTGACTGTCTCTCCCACTCCTCACTGATTTCTGTACACCCACAAAACTCAGCAAAATTACACTCTATATTGGGGCAGCTGTTTTCCAAATGTCCTGAACCCCCTCATAAGTAATGCACAATTTGTCAGCGTATGGATGGGAGCTACTTGCCCTCCCTTTTCTTTTCCTGTGGTCTACCCTCTGTGACTCCCTATCCGTCCTCCCTGGGTCTTCTCCTCAAAACGGATGGCTTATGCCCATCTCCACAAATTCCTCAGTGAGTTTTATGGAAGATTATAATGTAGTGATTTGGTGATTTGGGCAAAAGCCCAAGGACATATCCCCTCTGAACATCTTGTTGACTGAAACTTCCAGTTGTACCATTCAGCATATAAGCCACATTTAATCTAGAATGGGTGCTTTTATTATCCTGTAGTCATCTGTCTGCACGTCACTGACCCCCATATAAAGCTACATTTGTTTCTCCCAAGAGCAGGGAGCCAAACAGGGAGGTTCATGCCCTCTTCTCAACACCTACACCTGATGCCAACCTCTCAAATGTTAATACAAAGGCATTGTGGTCATCCATCAGGCCAGTTTTGCACAGTCCCAGGCCCACCGCCTAGATATCACCTCCTGTCAGTGGACTCATCAGCTTCTCCATGACATGCAGCTGTACCTGCACCCCTGTAATAAACTGCTGTAGGCTCTGTTGTTGTCTGGCTTGCCAGGATAACCAGAACTCTCTTTCCTGTCACTGGGTCTGCTGGAATGCTTGGTGGGTTTTCTGTAGTTCCTTCTGCTATCCAGTGCATGAGTTCCTCCATGCTTCCCAGTCCACCATGGCTTCTTGTTGGATCCTGTCTCCAGCCCTTCTTCTACACCAGGGAGTTGAAGCCCACAGACCAAGTGCCCACTTGTCACAGGCTGGGGTTACCTCACCCTGGATTCCGTTCTGAAAAAAGTCCTCACACAGCACTCATAGCAGGTTCAACACCCAGTGCTTTATTTACAGTGTGACTCTCATAGAACAAGTTCCCTTCTGATCAAGGTTCTCACATTCTCCCTAGGCACAGAGTGAGAGATCTCATCTTCCTGAGATGTGGGGGTTCTTTGGCCCTTCCTCCCAGCCTGCATCTCTTCTCTCTTCCTCTCTCGGTCTCTCTTCTAGCTCTCCTCAGCTGATGAGCTGAACCACTTTGTTAGGTGGTTAATCATTCAGTCTTTGACCAATTATCTCCCCCATTTACCCCATGACACTGAACACTGGCCAGGTGCCCAGAGTGGTGAGTCATCCTAACGCTAGTCTGTCACAGAAACCATTTGAATGGAGTGCAGGATGGCTTCAAGTCCTGCAGGTAGTCCTGGAGAAAGAAAGAGGGGATGTTGTCCGGGAGGGTGGAAGTTTAACTTAGCAGCCTCAGGTTCTGGTTCCTGTTGGCTCTCAGGGTCATCAGAAGGTATTGGTGGAGCCGTCTCCTCTGGATGGATGTGCAGTATAACTTGCTCCTCTTCCTTTGGATCTTCCAGGGCCACCTCATCCATGGTCCCCACTTCCTCCTCAGCTTGGCCTCCATCACCATCCTATCAGGTGAGAAGGCCAATGGGTTTGAAGAGGGGGTGGAGAGTCACCTCAAATTAAGTACTGGAAACCCTGGAGATCTTGTGGGGTCCAGTTCCTTGAAGAAGGGGCATGTTGTAGGATCAATTCTGGAGCTGGAGTCTTTTGCCTTCTGGAACCAGAGCTTGAGGTGATTTGTCCCTTCCCACCACTGGGCTAGAGTCCGGTGTAGGTCTGCCTGTGCCATCTTCCCCCAAACTTCCCAGTACAGGTGTAGGTTCCTGGGGCTGCTGGAGAAATTGTAAAAGAATGTGAACTCCAACCACACATTGATAAGCGCCCATGGCTGAACAGGTGGCTGCCCTCAGAGCTTGTTCCATGTTCAAGTGTCCTGATGAAAAGAGTGCAGTGGAAAACGGTTCTACAGTGGTCATTGAAGCTTGCTATTACTGGTGAGGATGGGGAAATTTCAGAGTTTTGAGTAAGGATTAAGCAGGAAAGAGTCAGTGCATCGGAGAAATGGGGCTGGAGGACCGTTGAACTCAGGACCTGGCATACTTTACAAACTGGCATGGGTATGGGGCCATGCCACTCCACAAGGCATGTTCATACGCACAGCCCTCAGGCATGCTAGAGTTCTTCTCCCATACACACATTGAAACCCATGCTTCTAGATGTGTATGGTAGCGGGATACTGGCACAACCACATGCAAGGGCCCATGTCCAGTCACCCATGTGGATATAGCCTCAGGAACCATGTGTAAGTATATAGCTTGAGAAAATTGTTTAATCTGTACATCAGTTTCCCATCTGTAAAATGGGGATAACAGTATTTCCTTTCTCCTACTCCTTGTCTATTCTCCCCATTTCAATTGCAAGATCTATGGGCCAAGGACCATCTCACCATGTGTTTGAAGAGCATCGAGCACCATGTTAGTACCTAGTGCCATGAGCATATGCCAAGTGAACTTTGAGCAATGCCTGACTGGGGAAACGGGAGGTGTTGTATTATCTTTCTGATGTCCTCGCTAAGTGGCTTGATATGTTTGCCTTTCTCTTCATCTCTGTTTTCCAAGAAACTTCCTCCTGCAGTGCTTTGCATTAGCAGTTGTTAGGGTTTGAATTCAGTCTGAAGAGGGCAGGTCATATGCACCTCTGAGGCAGCATAAGCCCGATTGGGTACCTACTGTATCAACTGGAAACATCACAACTAGGCCATCACATCACAGTCTGCCAGGGAAAGGATAGTATCACAGACAGGGTTGGTATCTCCTAAATAAAGGCAGCATCCAGCCCTTTGTACATCTTGCCTAACACCACCTCGCGGAGTGCCATCTGTATAGAGAGCTTAAAATCTCCTCTTGAAAAAACTGTTCTCCCATTGGAGAGTGTCCAGCTCCCAAGGACATAGCAATTGATAAACCCTGTTCTCATCTCTCCACTCAAAGTGTCTGGGCAGCCAGTGGGACTGATGGAGATGGGGAAGCCCTCCAAAGTTAATGTTAAAGAGACAGTCACAATTATTGGGACTGTGTAACTCTCAAAACCGAGAAACATCTGGAGAAAACCATTCATCATCATTTGTGGATGTCTTTTATCATGCAGCTACACAAAATCATGACTGGAGGAAGCTACACATTCACTGCAGCCAAGGAATAGAGAGAGCAAGGGAAAAAAATCCTGCTCTGATCTCTTTACTCTGCCGTGGTTGTGGACGGCTGTCATTTTATACCAAGAAGTGCTGTCCAGAGGATTAGGGCACTGGATGGGGATTTAGGGGATCTATGTTCTATTCTTAGCTGCACCACCAACCGTCCATCTCACCTTGGCCCTTTGTTTCACTTCCCATCCTTTTTCTCTTCTGCCTATTTAAATTGTAAACATGGAGCAAGTACGATTTCTCAATAAGTGGTTGTACCGCACCTAGCACAGATAATAATAATAGTATCTTACTCTTCTGTAGCACTCATTTAGCATCTCTAGTTGCCAATAATAATATCATGGTATAATGTGTGAAGATTTTTTTTTCAAATATTGCATAAATAAAGGCAAGGAAAATAGAATAAAATATAAAGTAAAAATAAATGGCTCCGTCAACTCATCTTTAATGCTTTGCAGTGTGACATCTCTTTTGTCTAATGGGATGCGACTTTCATGCACCAACTGGAAATTTAACCTTGGCCACAAGTTATGATGTCCATTACAATACACTTTTATTATGTTACACTGTATTGTTGTTGTTTCTTTAATCTATTGCTAAACCCCTAACAGTATGTCTGCGTCAATGAAACCCATCTGTCAAAAGCACAGTGGGGACATTATTATGTAAATGTTTCTAGGTCCTCCTTTTCGGGGGGGGGAATTTAATATACTGTCCTAATATTCCAGCCAGAGGGGAAAATGCTTATGAAAAATTATTTTCTTTCTTATAGGAAAAAGAGAAAGTCAAGTTGAATTTTTATTTTTTTTAAAACCAGCTCTCTCTCCCCACCCTCTGCAATAATATATTTTAAAGCTAATGATTCTTTCTAATAAAAAAGTGACTTTTATTTTTTTGAACAGACCAGGAGTTAGGTACCATGGCTATCTCTTCTATATTACACTCATATTTCAATAACCTAAGTATTTTTTAGCAGGTGCCATGTTGGATTATTTCTCTATTAGATTGTGTTGTAAAATATGCAGAAAGGTATGTAGATTTTTTTTTGAGGGGGAAGGGAAGGCAGGAATATTTATGGCAGGTTTTAAAGTGCAGCTAATATCCATGCATCTAAATTTCCTTGCCTTGGAGATATGTTGCCATTAGTTAAAAGAATGAGGCCAGTTGTCCATGTGCAAGCAAGTGACTAAAATAAAAATAGCTACTGTTTAAAGGAAGTTCCTACAACTTTGAATTTCATCTGCCATTTTTTTGCCCACTCACCCAGTTTTGGGAGATCCTGTTGTGACTCTTCACAGTCAGCTTCGGACTTCACTATCTTATCTGATTTTGTAGCATCTGCGAACTTTTTGTCAACTCACCATTTACCCCTTTTTCCAGATCATTTATGAATATGTTGAGCAGCACTGGTCCTAGTACAGACCCTTGTGGGACTCTGCTATTTACCTCTCTCCACTTTGAAAACTAACAGTTTATTTCTATCCTTTGTTTCCTATCTTTTTAATGAGTTACTGATTTGGGAAAGGACCTTCTCTTTTGTCCAATGACTTGAATTTGCTTAAGAGCCTTTGGTGAGGGACCTTGTCAATGCGTTCTGAAAATCCAAGTACACTATATCCATTGGCTCACCCTTTTCCAAATGTTTGTTGAACCCCCTCAAGGAATTCTAATAAGATTGGTGAGGCATGATTTCCCTTTACAAAAGTCATGTTGACTCTTCCCCAATATATCATGTGCATCTATGTGTCTAGTAATTCTGTTCTTTACTATAACTTCAACTAATTTTCCTGGTACCAAAATTAGGCTTACCATCCTGTAATTGCCAGGATGACCTCTGGAGCCTTTTAAAAAATTCAGTGTTATATTTGCTGTCCTCCAATCATCTGTTACAGAGGCTGATTTAAGCAATAGGTTAAATGCCGTAGTTGCTAGTTCTGTAATTTCATATTTGAATTCCTTGAGAACTGTTGGGTGAATGCCATCCAGTCCTGTTGGCCTGCTACTGTTTAATTTATCAGTTTGTTCTGCAACTTCCTCTATTGACACCTCAATTTGGGACAATTCCTCAGATATGTCACCTAAAAAAGAATGGCTCAAGTGTAGGATTTTCCCTCACATCCTCTGCAATGAGGACTGATGCAAAGAATTCATTTAGCTTATCCACAGCACCCTTGTCTTCCTTGAGTGCTCCTTTAGTAGCCTGATCGTCCAGTGGCCCCACTGATTGTTTGAGAGGCTTTCTGCTTCTGATGTACTTTAAAAAAAATGCCGTTAGTTGTTGTGTCTTTTGATGGTTGCTCTTCAAATTCTTTTTTGACCTACCTAATTATATCTTTTCTCTTGACTTCCCAGAGTTTATGTCCCTTTCTATTTTCCTCAGTTGTACAGGGAGATTTTGGAAGAACTGGCCAATGGGTAAGTCACCTCCTTAATACTCGCAAGCCACACCAAACTTTGGTAATTATTGAGGGTTAGGGTGTTTTACTAACTTGTTGCAGATGTGTATAAGTGCTTGAGTACACAAAATAAAGTCTAGTTGTTAAGTCAGAGCACTTTTGTGTTACACTGTTTCTACCCGTTCATCTTTTGGCTGGATGGCTGTCTCCATTTGAATTATTTCCTGACACCACCTCGCACAGCACAAGGTTAACAAGAGCTTTGGGTTGATAAGATACCTGGGTAACACAAAAGGCTTTGACTTACAATTTTTAAAGGATATATTTTTGTTCTCTAACTGCCTCTTTCACTCTGTTGTTTAGCCATGGTGGCATTTTTTTTTACCCTATTACCATTTATTATCTTTATTTAATTCAAGTTTATTTGTTTATTTGGGGGTATTCATTTAGCTTGAGCCTCTATTATGGTACTTGTGGTCCCCCTACAGAATGGGAAAGGCGGCCTATTGGCAGATGATGTGGAAAAAGCTGAGGTACTCAATGCTTTTTTTTGCCTCTGTTTCACAGACAAGGTCAGCTCTCAGACTACTGCACTGGGCAGCACAGACTGGGAAGGAGGTTAGCACTCTCAGTGCTGAAAGACCAGATTCAGGACTAATCAGAAAGGCTGGACATGCACAAGTCCATGGGGCCGAATGCAATCCATCCGAGGGTGCTGAGGGAGTTGGCTGATGTGATTGCAGAGCCACTGGCCATTATCTTTGAAAACTCATAGTGACTGGCTGAGATTCCAGACAATGGGAAAAAGGCAAATATAGTTCCCATCTTTAAAAAAGTAAAGAAAGATGATCAGGGGAACAACAGACCAGTCAGCCTCACCTCAGTCCCCGGAACATCATGGAGAAGGTCCTCAAGGAATCCATTTTGAGGCACTTGGAAGAGAGGAAGGTGATCAGGAACAGTCAGTATAGATTCTCCAAGAGCAAGTCATGTCTGACCAACCAGATTGCCTTCTGTGATGAGATGACTGGCTCTGTGGATGTGGGGAAAGTGGTAGATGTGATATACCTTGACTTTAGCAAAATTTTTGATACCGTCTCCCACAGTACTTTTATTAGCAAATCACAGAAGTATGGGTTTGATGAATGGACTATAAGGTAGATAAAAATCTGGCTAGATCATTCGGCTCAATGGGTAGTGATCAATGGCTCGATGTCTAGATGGCAGCCGGTAACAAGCAGAGTGCCTCGGGCTTGATGCTGGGGTCGGTTTTGTTCAATTTCTTCATTAATCGCACCTCAGCAAGTTTGCAGATGACACTAAGATGTGGGGGAGTAGTAGGTACATTGGAGAGGATTCAGAGTGACTTACACAAATTAGAGGATTGGGCCAAAACAAATCTGCTGAGGTTCACCTAGGACCAGTGCGGTGTCCTGCACTTAAGATGGAAGAATCCCATGCAAAGCTGCAGACTGAGTGGTGAAGCACTGGAATGGGTTACCTAGGGAGGTGGTGGAATCTCCATCCTTAGAGGTTTTTAAGCTGCAGCTTAACAAAACCTTTGCTGTGTTGATTTAGCTGAGCTTTGAGCAGGGAGTTGAATTAGATGACCTCTTGAGGTCCCTTCCACTCTAATATTCTATGATTCTATATATATATATCAGTATGCAATACCAATGTGGGGGGGGTGAATTACAGAGTGGTTTAGGCTCTAGTTTAGATTGATGAGATGCCAAAAACGGAATCACCAAGTAATGAAGTGTCAGCCAATCCCTTCTCCTAGATACCTTCTACTTGGCTCAATCGATAGCATAACCAACTTGAAGCATTGCATAATCAGAACAAATTTTCTTTGCCTGATTGTATCCTCTGTGCCTGGTGCTATTTTTGGCAGCTTCCACTGTTTCCTGCTAGGCCTTCTGTGAGATCAGGAGGCTGTATACAGTACCAGCAAGGTGCTGAGCTGATAGGAGGCCTGGGCTCCCCTTGGCCTTAGTTAGAAGGGAGGGATCTTTCTGGATCTGGCCCTGGAACTGGCCCCTGCACCTTTCCTCTTCTATCCCCTACCCTAGGTCTCCTGCTCCTTTGGGAATTTATTAGCCTTTCTAGGAGATGATCAGACACCCGTTTCATCTCCAAAGCCATATGTGATTCAAATGCCTTGGGATAGACTGGCAGGCTGTGGGGACTGAACCTTGGACCTCTGAGTAGAAAAGTGTGACACTTTACTGCCTGAGTTAAAAGATCCCCCTTCTGTTAGTTCAAAGCTGGCACCTAAACCTCCCTGTGGTCCATCCTCCAGCTGGGGCCACAGCCACGCTATAAGCATGTAAGGTAGGATTTGCAGCCCCATGTTCTGCCACTTGTGTTTAGCTTCAAAAGAGGAATGCATACATCAGGGAAGAGAAGGGGTGCCACTCCTTAGCCTAAAGCCTGTTCATCTCAACCCAAGCTCCTGTTAAACCTCAGCCGTCAACAGATTGGACCTATTCGGTACTTGGGTGGGAGACTGGCAAAGATAAAAGAAAGTGCTTCAGGAAGTAGTGTTAGTGAATCGAAAGGTGAAGAAGGCATTCCCTCTGAGCCATACTAGAGCATTTCAGAAAAGGAATATTTTTTTCCCAAGAGGAATACTGGAAAATCCCAGCCCCAGACAGCTAGATTTTGATTCACAGAAACTGCCTTGGTGCCGCCTAGGGGGTGTTGTCTACATTCCTCATGATCCCATTCTCTTCCGTCAGCTGGACTTTCTGGTTGGACTACATCTCCCAGATTGCAGCATGGTCACCCTTCTTGGAGAGAGAAGGCAGTGCATCGTGTGAGTTTCTAACCATAGTGCATCATAGGAGATGTAGCCTTTGGAGAAATGAGAGCCTTCTGATTTGTTTTTATGGAAAATGTGACTCAGTTTCCCCTCTCCTCTTGTGAGGCTACCTGTTGGGTGTGAAGGGGCTAATTTATTTCTTAAGCCAAGCAACACAGTAACTGAGGAGGAGTCACCTGGCATGGATAAGCTACCAGGAATTAACTTCACTTGGGGTAACGAATCCAAATACCTGGACAGGTAAACACATACTGCCCTAAGGGGGAATTACATAGTCTGGTTTTACATAGTCCAGGTTCAGGAGATCCAGAAAACAAAAACTGAGAGTTGTATGAAGTGATCAGCCTGATACAGAGGTTACTAGATCCAAGAATTGATAAGAGATAGAGACTATGAGGGACAGACCCTGCAGAGTGAGGTTGGAGGACTTTGAAACCTACCAGGGTTCCATGAAGAAAAGAACGACACCAGGTAAGGCAGGAATGCATATAAGCTGGTTATTATTTTCAACCTATGTATTCTCTGTAACGCTTTTGTTCTGAATAAATACTGCGCGTTATGAAACTGGCTAATCACTGGTTAAGCCTGCCATTCTCCGGAAAGGACAGGACGGCAGGTGTTCAGACTTGCTAAGACGATCACAAGAATCGCACGGGCAACTGCAGCCTAAATTTCCAGTCTGGATGGAAAGGAATGTGGTTGCCACCCTGAGAAAGGAGACTGCTAGAGGCCTAAGTGGGATGCTGTCAAAGAGGCCAGAGAGACAGTTGTCTCTGGAACTGTGACAAATTCCAGTCAGGGAGCCTGGCCCAAAGAGGAGAACGGGGGAACCAGACTACAACTCCCATGAGGCATTGCAGCCACACACCCTCATTCAAATATTTCCATTTTCAAAGAAAATATTTAATTTTGGGGGCATTTTTTTCTGGAGGAGGAGAGGTGGATGAAAAAAACAAACTTTCCACAGATAGCAGATACTTTTTTTGAAAAAAATCCATTTAGATGAAATCCCACTTTTCAATGGAAAATGTTTGACCGGTCCTAGTCAGTGCCTTACCCAGTGTCCCAACATTTTGTCATGAAACATGGAGGTGCTATCTTTCAGAGGAGACACGAAACCAAGGCAATAAGAGCACTTCCCTACCTCACAGAGGTGTTGGGAAGCGAAATCCATTAAATATTGTGAGGCTTTGAGATACTAAAGCTATGTAAGACAGGAGCTATGTAAATACCTGAGATAGAATGAACCTTCAGTGGCAGTGTCCTTTAGTCTTTTCAGAATTCTGCTGTGTGGGGATGGCCAGATACTCTTGGGTTCCCTGTAAACCCCCCCATCATAGCCAAATTGAGAAGTGAATGCTGCCTCCTTTTTCATCCTGTTAATCCACTTTGCTATGTGTAAACTATAAAAGATGCTGCAGGACAACACACAGCAGGAGGATCAGCTTTTGGTAAGGTCAGACTCTGTGATTGCCAGGGCAGCATTTGCTGATCAATAGCTGCGAGAGATTATTGATCCACCCACCAATCTGAACTCTTAATTACTGACATTTAAATGTCAGAAAATTTAAGATAGTTAATGTCACATGACTTTAATTTCTTATTCTAGAAGCCTGCCCTGCAAGTTCTCATCAGGGAGGATCAAAACCTCATACGGCTCGGATCTCTGCTTTGCCCATGTAAATGGAGGGGGGGGCTCTGTTGACTTCTCTGCGTTTTCTCTGGATTTTCACTGGTGGAATAGAGATTGCAATCTGGTCCATTGTGTCCTCATCCTGAGTGTCACTTAAAACTCTGGAAGAATAAAAGAAAGAGTTTTTTTCTCCTCTTGACATGTTCCCTATTCATTATAAGTAAAATTTCAAGGTTTGTCTACATAGTGCAGCAATGGGATGTGAATTCTAACGTATCCCAATAGGTTGCAAATGACCTGCCCTATTCAGACCTTACTGGCATGCACTAAAAATTCCTTAGTGCACGTTAACACAGTACTGTTGGAACAGGCGGTGGGATTTAGTAAGTGAGTAAATCACTGTTGAAAATGATATTTAGGCTCCTAAATCAGATGTTGCAACACCTATGTACTTCTGCAAATCTGGGCCTAA
Source organism: Mesoclemmys tuberculata (assembly GCA_007922155.1). Taxonomy (NCBI): domain Eukaryota; kingdom Metazoa; phylum Chordata; order Testudines; family Chelidae; genus Mesoclemmys; species Mesoclemmys tuberculata. Next base: position 4,928,733 of record ML675629.1, on the reverse strand, counting down.
TGATTTGTCCAAGGTAACACAGAAGATCTGGGACAGTGCTGGGAACTGATTGCAGGTTTCCTGCCTCAGAGACTTAACCATGTCTATCTTTCTTTTCTGTGTGAGTAAGCTGGTGGAGTTCTTCATCAGGGTCCCACAGCAAAAAAAGAAGAGCTGTTTCCAGGTTGCAAGAGCAAGAAACCACCACACATTTGTCTATTAACAGAAAAGAAAGAGTTTCCATCTTAAATTATGAGACAGCTCAGCATTCTCACTGTGGGTTGTACTCTGCCTCTTATACTGAGTTTAACATATCCTAGAAATAGCAGAAACCCTGCTCTGAAGAGCTGAAGGCAATTAATGGGTAGGGCAGAGAGGGCAGGAATACTCATTTAAAAAAATAAAGGTCAGTTCACAAAATAAAATGCATTTCTGAGATTTTAAATGTTTGTCTGAAAGAGAGAACCCCCAACGCGTTGTGGTGACCTAAACAGATATGGTACCAGTAATGATATCCTTAGAAATACCTTTGTTCCCCTCATATATATGTACCTGACGCTATCTGGAGCATCCGAAAATGTGTTTGTGTATGGAGCCACTATAATAGGATTTTGTGAATTGTTCTTATCTAGGCATTATATATGCATCCGGTGGGAAAACTTTACTTTAACCAAGTACATTATCAGAAAATAACAATCTGGGGCATAAACATCCCAAGTGTGCATCTTTTTTATGAGGTTGAACAGTTCAAACAAAACACATTTTTTCCATTATTTTATGTTTGATTTTTTTTCGTTATTATTATTATTATGTTCAGCTGCTGGTGTTGGATTTGTAAACGGGCTGTGTCTGTTATACTAGTGTGTTCCTCTACTCAAACAAGCATGTCCTGATAATGGTGCCCACTGGTGGAAGAAAGAAAAGGTATAAGTCAGTGACAGTGGTTCTTGGAGGGAGCTTCCTCTGTTTTATTCACACCTCTGGGGTAAGCATTTTCTTGCTGCTGATCTCTGGGGACAGCCAAGTGCAGAGGGGCAGGATGAATGTTTTGTGGCACAGAGTGTAGAGAACCGAGGTGCTAAAAGAACTGTGAAGTCCCCAGCAGTATCAATTCTTTCTGCTAAACCCCATGGTCCTATGAGAATAAGATGCCCAGGAAGATGAGAAAGGGGCACTGGAAGTGTGAATCCACAGAGGCAACACTCTAGGAGAGCAGCATGGTCTGGTACTCATAAGTAACCTTTTTTTCCACCTCTGTATACTTCCAATTGTGGGAGGCTGGTGAGCAGGAAGATGGACAGAGTGACTTCTGGTTAAATAAAGGTTGCAGGGCTCCTCTCCCAAATCAAGCACTTGATCTAGATGCCAATGTGAGAGATGGCAGTGCTGTGTCCATCATGTATGTAGAATGGGCGTGATTTTGTCCCTACTTGTGGATATAGGACATCGGTCTGCATTGGCCATCTGGCCCTGGATTAAGGATAGACAGGAGAGCTCAAATGATGGCTGTTCACATGAAGCTTGGCTCCTCACAGGTTCCACTGAGGTTGAACTCTCGGATTTCAAAAGCTGGGACCTCCTCATCCCTGATTGGATACATCTGGGATAGCTACAGCCAAAGGAGGTAGAGGGGTGTGAAGTGTGACAGAAGTAGAGGAGGCCATGGGACCCATCTGGCCAGGGAAACCTTGCTGTTCTTTGAGGGCTCTCTTTCGCTAGGAGTTTGGCTCAGCAAATGTCTACAAATCCATTAGAAGGAAAGCCTTTGGTTGTACAGAGTTCAGAATGGCCTTGATGAAGGATTTCTTCTGGTTGAATGTCAGGTGGATTCTCCCTAGCTTATCTTTAGGCCGAGGGACACAAACAGGGTTCATCTTCCTTCCAGGGACTCTAAGTCTTGACACATGCAAGCCCAAACCAGTCATCCTTCCAGATTTGAGTATGCATGGCTTCCCTGATGACTTTGAGATACAGCCACCATGTCCAAGGACTTGATAAACACTCTGGTGCTTGGATCTTGTGGTCGTTAGATGAGGTATAAGATGCTGAATAGAATAAGATTCTCAGTGCTATAGGAGATTCAGGGGGTCTCTACTTTGAATGATACATTTCTCCGCCTGCAAGTATTTTTCACACTTTGACAGCAATGGGTTGTGTGACCATTTACAATGTTACACTGAATGGGAAATAACTCAGGCAGACTCCACCAGCTGTGACACAACAGGCCTTTACAATGGCCTGATTTTCAAAGGCACCAGCCCCTGTAGTTTCCATTCAAGTCAGCTATATCTGAGGGCATTGAACATCTATGAAAATCACCCCCCCCCAGTACAATCACATCTAGTCACGGCCTGTAGTTAAGGTACTGAGGTACATCGTTTGTTGTCTCTTTGTTATATTTTGTTTTATGTGTGTGTGTTCTGAAAACTGTAATGAATGTCTCATAATCAGCCGTTCCATTTTCCAGCTGTCTATAGAGGGAGAGTCCCAGCAGGCCTTTCTCAAAGTCCAGCTGGCAAATTTGTGCATTCAAGCTTCACCTCCAGAAGTTATGCCTGTTGGTAAATACACTGCATAATCATGCAGGTCTCATTCTAGGGAGCAACTACTGGGGGAAAAAAAGGTAAGAAAGTAGGACACTAGGTTTAATATTCCTAGCCTTTTGCACTATAGTATTGGGGATGCACCAGGAAGCTGGTTCATACAAACAGTTGAGCAGTAATGTGTCTCTCCACACAATAACATGGAACACTATGCAGGCTTGGCAATAATTGAAAGCTTGTTCTTCAAGCCCTCATCTAGTCCTGAGGCAAAGGAAAATGAAGGTCATGTCATTTATTTCTTCTTGTTGCTTTCTTTTTCTTAAGGGAAACTCTTAACAGCAATTTCAGGCACCTACCACTTTTGCCTGCCTGAAATAAGAGTTAACACTTATCATATCATGCTACGCAGAGGTGCTATCTTTCCTGCCTCTAATGAGATGGACTGCAGTCTAACAGCACTTGCAGCATGATGGTAATACATGGTATGGAGCATTAGGCCTGGAGAGTAGAACCACCTTGAGTGTTTCTATTGAATGTTAACGGAGTGGAGTCAGTAAAGTAGCTCTGCTACCGCAAGGTTAGATCCTGCAACCCTTGCTCATGGTGAGGTAGCATTTATTCACTCATCTAATTGATTTCAATACATCTGCTTGCCAGGATAGGTGGCACTCAATGTGAGTGAGGGTTATAGAATCCAGTCAGTAGACTATGGAGCTATAGTGCCTGATCTACAGTAAAATTCCATGACGGCAGATGCGGGAGAACAAAAGTAACAAAAATAATAGAATCCTAGAAGATTAGGGTTGGAAGGGACCTCCAGAGGTCATCCAGCCCAAGCCCCTGCTCAAAGCAGGACCAACCCCAACGAAGGCCCGGTCTACACCTACCTGGCAATTCGGCGGCAGTCGACGAGATTTATGCAAACTATGCAGCGTAGCTTGCGTAACTCCCGTCGACTGCTGTGCTTCTCCTCTGCAGAGTGTCTTCACTGCACTGCGCGTTCCCGTCAACGCAGCACCACACCACTTGAGGGGGTGGTTTTACTGCATCGACTTCTGGATCGCTTGGCCAGGTCTTCACTGACTGCTCAGTCGATCCAGATAGCTCGCTCAGACGGCGGCGACTTTGCCGCTGTCAGCGTAGACGTATTATAAATCATCCCAGCCAGGGCTAAGCCAAGCTGCACCTTAAAAACCTCTAAGGATGCAGATGTCACCACCTTCCTAGATAACCTATTCAAGTGCTTCACCACCCTCCGTGTGAAAACGTTTTTCCTAGTATCCAACCTAGACCTCTCCCACTGCAACTTGAGACCATTGCTCTTTGTTCTGTCTTTCTGCCATGGCTGCGAATCTCCCTTCAGGTAGTTAAAACTGCTATCAAATCCCACCTCATTCTTCTCTTATGCAGTATAAGATAACTATTTACACCTAAAATAATCATTTCTATAACATTTATTCCGCCAAATATTAATACATAGTTCTTCTGTAGTGCTTTTTACCAATATATCTCAAAGCGATTCAAGGTCTTGAGTGTATTTTTCCACACACCTCTGTGACGTAACACGCAGCTGAATGGGGGTAGTGTGGCAAATAACCACTCATTCCAATTATGGGTGGGATTTCATTTTCCTTGGGTGCTTTTGAAAATCCCATCCTAAATGACCTTTACAATTAAAAGACATTTAGCTTTACAGTCCAAAAAATAAACACATATTTCAGAAAATACCACCCTGAATAAAAAGACACTATTAAAATCGAGTCTTACTGTGTTTCATCTTTGTTTGACTTTTTATTCCACTGCCTTTTTATTTGACAACTTCCTTATTAAAAGTCCAGAGCTCAGAATTTCAACCTGGTTAATCACCACTTAATCTCTTGGCGTTTGTAAAATGTATACCCTCGATACATAGTTTGCCCCACCCCTCCGGCCCCTGTGCCATAACGCTGTTCTGATGAAGCATTCCCATTCCTTGGCGGTAACCAAATTGGTTTTCTTAGAGATGTCGCAATAAGACATCCATTCTGACTGCTTTTTGTCTCACTTAAAGGGAGTAAACTGTACAACAAATCCGATTTGGGGTGGGGGCAGGCGAAGATTTCAGCCTAACTTGTCCCAATAAGGAAACTGCACTGTTTTAATTCTGTCATGAATAATAAGGCTTTGCACTTCCACGCTCGGAGCCAGATTCTCATTTGGTATAATTCGGCATAGCGCTGCTGGAATCTTGCCCTTTTGCTAACCCGCTGTGCTAGCTCTGGTTCCGGCAGCTGTGGGATTGCTAGTGCTGAAGAACTTGCAGCATTTTGACTTCTGTAATCTTGCTCAAAGCAACTCTGGATGCCAGCAGCTGCATGACACTAGCAGTCCCATAGGCATTGGCACTTTTACCCTATTGAGGATTTTGTCCTACTCCCCCATCTGTGCTATCTGGGAATTTGAGATGCTTTAGAAAAATTAACTAATTAAGTCTTGGAAACAGGTAGTTACTAGTAACCATAATTTATAGATTAATATAGTGAAACATGGAGAGATCATGCAACTTGTCCACGGACCTAGATGAAGTTTACAGCAGAGCAGGGATCAGAACCCAGCCCCTCCAGATGTGAGTACTGTCCCTTTTTTATGAGCCGCTTCCTTCCTCTGGGAGTTGCAGAATCAAGTACAATGCAGACTGTAGTGAAGATTTTTCATGGCCATGCTGAGAGGTAGGAACGCTGCAAACAAAGATGGACGCTTGGCATGCTGCTTTGCATAACAACACCCAGAACTATCTTCCACCTGATGAGTGTGGTCATTGCCTGAGCTCTGGGAGCAAACTGAATGTTTGGGGCATTGCTTGTGAATGCACTTAGTTATTTCCCATTTGCTTTGCAACCCCTTATTGCAGAAGGCTTTTCACGCTTTTAGCCTTCAGACTTTTATTGAGTGTGGAAGCACAGTTTATAAATAGGCTAGTTTTCTTTTCAATGCCATTTAGATCTGGCTTTTCTGGAGTTTATAAACATGCTATGTTCAATTTTTATCTCTCTCTTTTTATTGGCTCAAGAAGGCAGCTGTCTGTCAGCTACTCCTGTGTGCCCAGATTGTTTTATGGTAAGCTGTACTCAGAAACCCTCCATAAAGTAGCTGTTACATAACCAAGTGTGTTAAGCCAAATATATGTTGCCCCAAATCTACTTATTTCACGTAGGGTGAAGTTTACACTTGTGTGTGTGTTCTGAAGGTTTCTGCACCTCTCAAAAGTCACCTGTGTCCTAACCGAAGGGCATAAGTTGGACTTCCCTGTCAGTAGCTAAGAGTGCAGAGGTGGGTCATATGCGCCATGTGACAGAGCTGGGTATCAGGCTGACAGAGTTGGATACTAAACTCTTCTCTTCACCAACAGGAGAGACAGAGTTGGAGCAACATCACGTAATAGAAGCACTGGCATTATAAACGCTCATGTGTTTTAGCCCTGACATGGATGCACCCAGTTCAGAGATAATAGGAAAGTTTCTCTCTCATGCCCATGCCGTCCTTTGTTTCAGAGATTGGTAGTGGTGGTCATTTCCTAATGTGGACGTTTGCACGCTAGACCCTGGCCTGAGAGGGTGTAATGGGGTCTGCTACTCACCATTCAGCTGCATGTTCTCATGGCTCAGCAGGTGAATTAGGTCTCCACTGTGCACGCCCCATCTTGGGCTCGCCCAACCTGTGGCCTCCATCCCTCTGTGACCCCTCTCTCACCAATCAGGAGTTGCAGTGCCTTTCCTTCATAGCTCAGGCCTCTGGCCAAGTTACAATCGTCCTCCGCTTCTGGAATCTCATCAGAGTCCCTTCCCACAAAGTTCCAGGCGGTCCCCATGTCTGCGCTGACTGCACCACTCCCACAGCGGCTATTAGGGGAACCTGGGCCCACTGTCAACTACAGGGACCCTCAATCCAGCAGTTCAAGTCTCTACTCCCTCAGACTTGATTGCTCCTCTCTGGGCTGCTACCTACACTGCCTTCTTCAGGCTCCCTCTTGTATCAGGGAGTGTGACTGCAGCTCCCTTCTAATCTCAACTCCTTGGCTTTATAGCAGTTCCTGCCCAGAGGAGCTTCATTCTCAATTAGTATTATTGCCTGTAGCCATTGCCACCTTAACCCCTTCAGTGCTGATGTGGGATGAACACCCCGTCACAGAGAGCAACAGTTCTTTCATTTACAGCACCCAGCAGCAATGACAATTTGGGCACTACTGGTCTGGATTCTGATTTTTGGACTCCCATTTTAACAAAGTTCTCTACTCCTTCACGAAAACTTCCCCAATTCATAGCAATTAATGAAAGCACTTAAGCACAAGTGAGGTCCTGAATTAAGGCCTAAGGGAGTGGATGGAATCCTGGCCCCATTGAAATCAGTGGGAAAACTCCCACTGACTTTGTGGGGCAGGATTGTACTCCAATATTTTTTGAAATAATAATTGCTCTTACACTTGATTATTTGCGAAACGAAGTGAGTGTGGAAAGGCCCTCTCAACTCAGCTCTCTAAGGTCTTAGAAATAATGTGTCGAAAAGTGTTCTTATGACAAATATATATCTATATATAATGGAGAAGGGGGGAAAAACCATTTTCTTTCCTAAGATGAACATACAATATTAAGGAAACTGAAAACAACATTTCTAAAATTGTTTCCATTTCAGCTTCCTCCTGACTATGGAGAATCAATACGCCAGAAGAGCATAGCCTTAAACGTTAATATTACAGAATAAAATTCATTTTTGATGGATTGATGGGCACATTTTCTTAAGGCCAAGCCATAATGAATATAAACTTTTTCTGGTATTCTCTCTTCTTTTTCCCTCTCCCCCACCAAGAACTTAGTGAATAATAGGACAAAACTAGCCTGTGCACAGAATCATTTATTATTAGGCACCAAGAGATTTTTGCTAGGACTCATGCCCTCACCCCGGTATATTCACTCAAAATCACAAGGGGGAATGAGAATAAGAGAAAATGTTGTTGTTTGCTCTGCAGTTCTGGCTCCCTAGTCAATCAAGAGAGGCTTGGCTGATGGAATGCTGGCTAATAATTCCCTCAGGAATTTTGCTGTTCTAACTACACAGTCCGTAAATGTGCTGTGCTTAAAAGCAAATCCATGTACACCCTAATTTCAACATGAAGTTTTACATCATGTCACCCTTGCTTTGCTTTTCGAATCAGCAATAACCAGCTAGTGCTTCACTCGTAATTCTGTTCCGACATGAAGGCCAGGTTTGAAAAAATAATAATTCACTCTGCCGCCTTCTGCAGCTGTCCCGTCATTTGATGCATTTATTCGCAAGAGTGGGGCATGAGCCTGTGATGCTTGTGAGCCCAAACCTCTCGTTGACTCTAATGGGAGTTCTGGATGTGAAAAGCCTTTAAAATCTTCCCAGTGTCTCTAGGATGGGCTCAGAATTGTTTTCACTGGGTTCTTTTTTTTCTCCTTTTCTAGTTACAGGGGGCCAAATCCTGATTCCATAGATGCCCAGGACAAAACTCCCATTGAGTTCACTGAGCGCATACTCGGTTCTTGGGTGACGGTGTTTAATTGGTCAGCAAGATGAGTTACAAGTCTATTAGAAAGGGCGGGATGGCCCACATTCTTCTGTCTCTGTTTTCTTCTCTTTTCTCTCTTTATTGACTTTCCCATCCTGTCAATTATACATACAACATTGGGAGCTAAATTCCACTGGATCCTTGGTCAAAAGTCATAATGCTCCAATAAAGTGCATTTGCCCGGCACATTATGTTCCAGTTAATAGAAGAAATAATTTGTGCAAAGGGGCTTGGCTGTGAATAATGTCCTTTTCTGGGCACAGTGTCCACATAGAAGATGACAGCCTCTGAGTGCTTGGTCCTATTTCTGTCCCCTCCCCCAATATATAGCTCATGGAGGAGCTGAAGAATGATCATTCCTGATCTTACGTAAAAGGTGTGATTACAGCAGCCTGCTTTCAGCCATGGTGCTGGGCCTGATTCTTCAAGCACTCAGTGCATGCACATCACCAGGCTGATCAGATTTTGACTAGGGATTGAGAGTAGAGAACAGTTTAGTTATTATCTATTATTATATATTTATCAAATATGTCAGACAATGAAAAAAGATCAAGGACAGTGTGGGTCTGCTGCCCAATGGAGAAGGTGAGCTGGAAATGGAAGATGATAGGAAGGCAGAGCTGTTCAATGCCTACCTAGCTTCAGTCTTATCACAAAAAAATAACATAGGACCGGACGACTAGTGAAGTTACCATAGACCATAAAGGGGAAGGGATGCAGATCAGGATAAGAAAAGAACACATGACCAATCCGTGGGGCCAAATGCTATTCACCTCAGAGTACTGAAAGAATTAGCTGCAGAAATCTCAGAGCCACTGTCAATAATATTTACAAACTCATGGATGACAGGAGAGGCCCCAGAAGACAGGAGAAGGGCTAATATAGTGCCCATCTCTATAAAGGGGAAAAAGAAAGCCAGGGAACTATAGACTAGTCAGCCTGACTTCGATACCTGGGAAGCTACTGGAGCAATATATAAAACATTTCATTTGCGAATACCAGAAGGATGAAGGGATAATAACTAGCAGCCAGCATGGAGTTATTAGGAATAAATCATGCCAAACCAGCTTTCTTCTTTGACAGGGTAACTGGTTGGTGGATAGGAGGAATGCAGTGGACATAATGTACCTGAACTTCAACAAGGCTTTTGACACAGTCCCACGCGACATTCTGATAAGTAAGCTGGAGTAATGCGAGCTCAGCAGAACTACCATTAAGTGGATACATAATTAGTTAAACAGCTGCAAAGAGTAACTATTAATGGAATGTCATCGGATTGGAGGGAGGTCTCAAGTGGGATTCCACAGGGATCTGTTCTGGCTCCAGTGTTGTTTAATATCTTTATTAATGACCTGGACGTAGGTATAGAGAGCCTACTGATCAAGTCTGCAGATGACACAAAGCTGGGGTGGGGACAGTGCCAACACTTTAGAGGATAGAACTAAAAGTCAGAGGGATTTTGATAAATTGGAGAACTGGGATACAGGAGACAAAATGAAATTCAATAAAGACAAAGGTAAGGTGCTACGCTCAGGGAAGAAAAAAATGCACAAATACAGAAGGGGGGAAACTGGCTTCGCAGCAGCACTGCTGAGAAGAATCTGGGAGTTGTGGAGGATCACAATCTCAATAGGAGTCAGCAATATGATGCTGTTGCAAAAAAGCAAATGCAATTTTGGGTTGCATTGACAGGCATAGCATGCAACCCACAGGAAGTGGTGGTACCATTCTACTTGGCGCTGATTATGCCTCAGCTGGAGTACTGTGTCCAATTTTGGTCACCGATGTAATGAAAGGATGTAGAGAAATGAGAGGATCCAGAGGCGAATGAGAAAGATGATCAACATGATGGAATGCGAGCAAAGGCTGAAGGAACTGGGTACATTTAGTTTAGAAAAGAGAAAATTAAGGGGGATATGACAGTTGTCTTCGGATACTTGAAAGGCTGCTATGAAAAAGATAGAGAAAAAATGTTTTCTTTTGTTACCGAGGGCAGGACAAGAGGCAATGGGTTCTAGCTACAGCATAGCTAATTTAGATTAAATCTCAGGAAAAATGTCCTAACTGTAAGAACAGTAGGACAATGGAACAGACAACGTAGGGAGGTTGTGGAAGCTTCTTCACTGAAAGTTTTCAAAGGATGCTGGATAGCCATCTGTCTTGGATGGTTTAGACACAATAAAGCCTGCATCTTGGCAGAGGATTAGACTGGATGACCTTTGCGGTCCCTTCTAACCCTATGGTTCTATGACTCTGTGTTTGTTAGTTTTGTTGCATGCAGGAACGTACGGCAAGGCCTCAGTTGCCTCCAGAACCCTTGATCGTGTGTGCTCACTAACACCATGCTAGGTCACTGTGGGCATTGTTGCACGGTAGGGGCAGAACTGAATCATGTGCTAACAGAGCAGCTAAAGGCAATGTAAGAGTATTATGGTAGAAACGTTGAGAATGCTCAATTCTGTGAGTGCTAAGCAACCTCAGCTCCCACTGGAAGTCATTGGGAGGCCATGTAGCACCTTCAAGGATCAGGCCCCGAACAAGCACAAAACAGAACATTGGCACTATTTATTTATGATAAACATTGGCACTATTTATGATAGTCAGCTAGCTGGCTGACTGATTAGACCTGTACAGGAAACCATGGGTGAAACCCTGGCAGTGTTGAAGTCAACAGGAGTTTTGACGCCCCTGGTTGTTATTATTTATTTGTATTGTCCTAATGCCTAGAAGACCCATTGTGCTAGGGGCTGTACAAATCCAGAACAAAAAGTTGGTTCTGGCACCAAAAAGCTTCCAATTTTTCCTAAGGTGTTTGCAATGCCCCTATTTGCACACTAGGATAACATTATTGATTTTTCTAGTCATTCAGTGATCGACTTTTCATGTAAGACTTCGCAGTTCCCCATACATTTTATGCAGAGTCCTTGTACATTTATTGAGTTTATTCATTCTTGTCTATTCGTTAGGTTTGACAGCACCCAAAATGTGCCAGCTGCTTGTCAAACAATGCTACTAAGGGAAGAGCTTTGAGATCAGTACCACAATAATAATAAATATTATTATAAACTTCTTCTTTAAAAAGCAATATGTGTATTGGGCCAGATCCTTCAGCTAGGGTAGATTGGCATAGTTCCATGAACTTCACTGGAGCTACATCACTTTACACCAAAGATCTGTCCCTTATTGTGTGTTTCCAGCTGTGTTCAATGAAATGTGGTGGGAGTTGAGGTCTTTGTAGCTAAAAGATAATCTGATAATTCTTTGGCTGCAGAAAATTTCTGCTCTAATGTACACTGATGTAAATGTAAATGTCATTGATTTCAGTAGAGTCACATTTGATTTACACCCCTGTAAATTACACCATAATTTGTCCCACTGGCCTGTTCTTACAGGGTTATGGACTCTTTGACAGGACTTTTCAATCCCTAATCATTCTGACCCTGAAGCTCGCAAGCTCCAGATAGAAGTGGCTCTTGCTTCCCAGAACCTCCATTTTTGGGAGCCTTCCTTCATACCCACCTCTGCTGGCTTAAAAAGCTGCCTTTGTTAGTGAAGGAATTGTTTTTGTTTTCAAGCTGTTTCAGGCTACACAGTTTATCCATTTATTTTGTTGTGCTCATTTTTCTATCACACTTACCATCCATTTTCTGTGCCTTGTAGACCCATTGAATGCTGAAATGCAGGTAAGCATTGTTTGGCGTTTCCTGTGACCTAGACAAATGAGCTGGCAAGAACATCTTTGTAATGCTGGCTGGATTAGGGGGACCATATATGATATTATTTACATCAATATTTCACAAATACAATAATTCATATGAGATGTGCCATGTCAGGTACCATTAGAAAAATTAAAATTTGCTAAGTATCATGATATGGTTTATGTTCATGTGTCACATGTGTATTGGAAGTTAGAGATATGTTTGATGTATCTGTATTTCCACTTGTGCTCTGTTCCTGGACGACACCCCAAACAGGACGGCTGCAACACTAGCTGCTTCATGGCCCATTAAGGAAATTCACGGGTACAAGGGTCCCAGGGGGAGAAGTCAGGACTACACCCGATGAGTCACCAGGACTTACTCATTGTGGGTGAAGGGACAAAGGATGAAGGGTCACATTCCTGGGAGGCTGGGAGTTGGACCCAGGCTTTGGACATGAATTGTTCTCCGTGGGACCTCTGACTTGGGCTGAAAAGGCCATATAAACACAAGCAATAATCATGTGCAAAGCACACCACTTTTCTGGCCTTGAAGTTGGGAAGAGGCGGGAGGGAAGCAAACCTCAGCAACTTTCAAGCCTTGAAGTTAGGAAAGAAGGGCTATGTCCCCCACAACCATTCCTCCCCTCACCACCTGGACAAAGAATGTGATAAAAGGGTGTTATCTCTTCTTTCCCAGGCAACATGCTTGTTAGGGATCTCTCCCCCTAGTTCTTGCCTTATTGCTAGCTTGTTAAGAAGCTTCATGGTCATTTCTGCTGTTAAGATAAAAGGAAGGTAGGGATAGGATACAGAAGGACCTAAACAAATTGGAGGATTGGTCCAAAAGAAATCTGATGAGGTTCAACAAGGACAAATGCAGAGTCCTGCACTTAGGATGGAAGAATCCCATGCACAGCTACAGACTGGGGACAGACGAGCTAGGCAGCAGTTTTGCAGAAAAGGACCTGGGGGTTACAGTGGATAAGAAGCTGAATATGAGTCAGCAGTGTGCCCTGGTTGCCAAGAAGGCTAATGGCATATTGGGCTGCATTAGTAAAAGCATTGTCAGCAGACCATGGAAAGTGATTATTCCCCTCTATTCGGCATTGGTGAGGCCACATTTGGAGTATTGTGTCCAGTTTTGGGCCCCCCACTACAAAAAGGATGTGGACAAGTTGGAGAGAATCCAGGGGAGGGCAACAAAAATGATTAGGGGGCTGGAGCACAAGACTTATGAGGAGAGGCTGAAAGAACTAGGCCTGTTTAGTCTGCAGAAGAGAAGAATGAGGGGGGATTTGATAGCAGCCTTTAACTACCTGAAAGAGGGTTCCAGGGAGGATGGAGCTAGGCTGTTTTCCGTGGTTACAGATGACAGAACAAGGAGCAATGGTCTCAAGTTGCAGTGGGGGAGGTCTAGGTTGGACATTAGGAAAAAGTTTTTCACTAGGAGAGTGGTGAAACATTGGAATGGGTTACCTAGGGAGGTGGTGGCATCTCCATCTTTAGAGGTTTTTAAGCTGAGGCTTGACAAAACCCGCCCCGGGATGATTTAGCTGAGGATAGTCCTGCTTTGAGCAGGGGGTTGGACTAGATGACCTCCTGAGGTCCCTTCCAACTCTAATATTCTATGATTCTATGATTCTAACTTGGCTGATGCTCAATATCTTACAAGCACTGCATCTGAGTGGACAATAAACATCTCTCCAAGATCTATCTCACGTATATTCAGATACATGGAGTTTATAATGCTCTGTAATAGTGACTTGCAATAATGTTAAAAGGCGCAAAAGCTATAGAGCTGGATCTGTCCTCTGAAATACTATTGTAATCATCTCTACAGCCACCAGCTGTGATCTTCTAAACAGAGGATTGGTACTGTGCACCCTGCATAACAAGTGTCAGTGGCGTGCCTAATGCTACCATTGCTATGGGCGAGGGGAGAATACAGATTGATAAACCTAGGTTGTGCTCAGTTTCGCCCATTGCAATGGGTACACAATACATTGAGGAATCAGGCTATAAATTTGACCAGCAAGATTTTTTTGGACCATCCTATGTTTTTTATCATTCTGATATTATTGTCTAGAAGTTCCTTGGTTTGTTTTACTTGTAATATTTGTTCCGCTATATTACTAGGTTTAGAAGTTAAACATAAAAAGTGATAATTGTCAGGGTCATTCTTTTAATCTTTTTTAAAGATCATCTATACTACACTTGCTTTTTCCCCAGTTTCTGTTACTTTCCCAGATTTTCAATTGCTTTTTCAAACATATCTCTCTTGCATGAAATTGGACTGGTTGTTAGTTCTCCTGACACACAATGCTGAATAGCCCATGGATTGATTGAATCTTTGTATTCAGATTTTCTTTGAGCAGTCTTTATGAAGCAACAGTGGCTATTTGTTGTTTCTTTAATTCTTCTTTTTTAGGGGAATTGTAAAGCTTAATTATGGTGTCTTAACTAGTTGGTCAGGAATTTTTCGATGAGATTCTTTTTGTTAGAAGAAGCCCATTTATCAAAATTGAAACCGTTTGCAGGAAAAGGTCGGGTCTGACAAATTTCCCAAGTGGAAAAAATGTTGGGGGGGAAAAATTCAAAATTACTTTTCATTTTGAAATCAAATGTAGTGTATACTTAAAATAGGGTCAAAATCAATACTTACCATAGTGAATTCAAGCAATTTTCCCCTAATACCTTCCATTTCCTCACTTTTCCTTACCTAGTGTCCGCATGTTTCTAGTCATGAAGGGCTCTGGATTGCAAACAAGAAAGTTCTTTGTTGAGACATATCTGTTTATATTCATACCAAGCAACACACAGATCTTGGTAGCTATATTTCTCCTCATGAGCGTGGAATCCTGCAGCTTACAACAGCATTGCTTTTTTCTTTGTTTGCTTTAGTCGAGGCAGCCATTTTTAACAAAGCTCTTCAAGGTGCAGACAAAAGAAGAAAGGGAAAAGAAAAAGAGGACCAACCACATCTAAACTAGGAAAGTCTGTCCTGGGATTGGGGGAGAGAGGAGCGTGGCTCTCAGATAATCTTACAAAAATCCAGGACTTATGTTGCCCTTAAATAAAACCTCATATTCGAACCTCTTTTGACCTCATCTCTTAATAGAATCTTCCTTGATCACTAAAGAATTCAACTGTTCATCCTGATGGTAGGCTTGATATTTTCCCTGGAATGAAGCTAATTAAAGGGTAAGGAATTTTGTACGTTACACAATTTAGATTTGGCTGAGCTCTGTCTCTTTCTGGCCAACAGGTACAAAACCCTTCTTAAAGCTCACTTCTAACAAGAGGCTCCTAAGATGCCACCTGCTACATATTTGAACAACTAATTCAAATAATGACTAAACCAAAAATGCGTTCAAGTCACATGAATTAGGCCAAGTTCCTCAAAGGTATTTAGGTTCTTCCTTGGGCATTAGGCACCTAAATACTGAGCCCATGTAAATATATAGGTTCAGATCCTCAGCTGTTGTAAATGAACACAGTTCCGTTGACTTCTTTGTACCTGCTCCTGTTTACACGAGCTGAGGATCTGATCCACTGCACTCTCCTTTTTCTTTCTACTCTCCTTCTTTTGTGTTTTCCTCCGTCCATTTTTGGCAGTAAGAGGAGATGGCAGGAAGGAAATGGTTCTGTGATTCAAGCAGAAGGAAGAGGTCCAATGGGAAGTCCAATAGGTTGTGGAAGGAAAGCTGCTGTGGGAGAAGGTGACAGGAGGAAGATGAGCATGTGATCCAAGCAGGAGAGACTCAAGAGTAGTGCGGTGGAGCTCAGTACATGACTCATATTCGGAAGATGTCTAAAGAAGGCAGCTCAGGCCCTGAAATGGAGACAAGGGGTGAGTGGGAACGTCTACACTTCTCTTTTTAGCCCCACTAGCCTGAGTCAGTTGACCCGGGCTCTGACACTTAGTGTCATAGTTTTGGGGTTTTTTTCCTGTATGTGCCACTCACAGTCAGCTTCAGGAAGCTCAAGACAAGTTTTAGTAAAGACGCAGCCACCGAAATGGCTGACGAGAAGTAATCATCTGGCACACAACACTACAGGGAGGTGAAATTTTGGCTAAGAAAACCAGGGTGAACCCCTCCTCTTATGGAAAGTGCTCTGGGATCATGAATGTCCATGCCAACCACGAAAACCTGCAGTTCTATAGTCTCATCTGACAAACTCAACTACTGGAAAGAGCCTAACATGACGTAATTGACACATTTGTAAGAGCTGAACCTGGGATTCCAGACAGCTTATATCTCTCATGCTTAAAGCTTCAGCCATTTAAACCATGAAAACTCATTCCTCGTCTCTGGCAATTTTCAGAGGCTACATTATCATTGTCCTTAATTTTCAAATTCTATTATACAGAGAAGCCTGGGAGTAAGGGAGGAAGACAATGGTGGCAGAGGGGGGAGAACAGTTTGTAAATACAATGATTAATTACTATTCGTCTTATTTTATTTTTTATTATTGATTTGTTTATTGCCTGGAGTTGGTAATTGCATGATGGATAAAGAGAGATGACTAGCAGTGATTGGCAGGGATAAATCAGTCCCCTGGCACAGGGAAAGCAAACATTTTATTTAAGGAAATGGCAGTGAAACCCATCTTAATAAATAACTGAGCCAAGTTGACTTAAACACTTATAATGCCAGTGTCTGTGATAAGCAATGGAAACATTAATATAAAATGCTTCGCCATAAATGAGTACAGTAGAGTTCAGGATGATGTATTGCAGCACAGCAGTCTGTAGGATGGCATGCTTTTAAAGTGATGTTTATGATCATTATTATTTTGGTAACAATGGGGGGGGAAAAAGAACAGAACAGCAAAAATGGTTATCTGCTAAAGAGGAAGTGCAGTAGCAAGGTTTCCTGATAAGACCCTACATAAAGCTCTAGCCACAGTGGGAGAACATCTGTGCTAAACTCCAAATGCGGAAGCTACCACTGTGGTTGTAGCTAGTACATTTCAGATCCCATGGTGGACTAAGACTCGTGAGCAAATTCAGGCTAGAAATTAGAAGATTTCCAACCGTCAAAGGGGTGAGGTTCTGGTACAGCCTCCCACAGGAGTTGTGGGAGCAGAAAACTTAATTAGTTTTAAGAGAGCGCTGAATAAATGTCATGTGATGTGTTGCTTGTGATGGTAGGGGCAGGGCACAACAGCCCTGGGACTCACTTCCAGTTTGTTTTATGTTCCTAAAGCTCATGCTTCAGGACTTGAGCTGGCCACCAGCAAGGGTCAGGAAGGGATGTTTTCTCCCACTGATTTCTGGAAGGGGTTTTTTAATCTTCTTAGGAAGTGGCCAGGATGGCCACAGCTGGAAATGGGACTATGGACAGGGAGGACCAGGGCTGTGAGATGGCATAAGCATTCTCTGTCTCAGGTGCTCGACTGGCTGGTTCTTGGTCACATGCTCAGGGTCTAACTGATCGCCAAAGTGGGAGGGGGTCGTGAAGGAATTTCAACCCAGGACAGATTGGCACTGACCTTGGTGAATTCTCATCCTCCTCTGCAGTGTGTGGGTGCGAGTCACTCCTTTCTCTTCCTGTGGTGTGTCTGCCCAGTATCTTGAGGCCTGTAATACTTTGGCTTATTCCTGTTCCTGGGTTTAATGTGCCGATACTGGGTGGTGTTGGTGACCTGTGATATACAGGCGTCCCGATGACCTACTGGTCCCTTCTCACCTCAAACTCTATGACTCAAATATAAATGGCCAAGTGCTGGATCTTTGCCCAGCCTTCCTAGGCTGTGCTATGATAAATAGGGTGTAACATCATATTGCCCAACATTTCAAATGGCTGAAGCAGGAGGCAGAGCCATTCTGGTTTGGCCCATTTGCCCCCCGTCAATGAAGGGGTAGATGGGCCAAATTGGACTGGGAGCTTGGAAAGGTGTACTCCCTCTCCCGTTCAAGTTCAGCACCTCTTGTCAGGTCGTACTGTTGCCAAAAAGAATTGGGAGAAGAGAAGAGGGCAGCAGGCAGAATGATTGGCAGGTATTTGTTGTCAATCATCTGCTGGCAATTGCAGAGGAATTGGATAGAGCCGCTAGAATAGCAGTAATAAGACAAGCATCATGGGAATAGGTCCTTCCCTCTCCCATGAAGTCATGTCACAAACTCATGCTCTTTGTAGCCTAGGGAGCAGGCATATTGTTATGGGGAGCCACTAGATAGAGGGATCACCAAATCTTACAAGTTATGCTGAACTGAACGTATAGGTAGCTAGATCTGGGAAGAAATGGTATTAGCTGTGCAAGGGTTGTTTTTTGTTTGTTTCATTTCATTTTGTTTTGTAAGCAACTGGACATCACCAGTAAAGCATGTTCGCTTCCTGAGATATTTTCTTGCTGCAGCCTGCAACATACGCTGATGTAAGAAAACATGCCAGGTGTCCTCGACCTCAGCGGCCAAGTCAGCACGTGGAACATATTGCTAGATCCTGTATCATGGGCTGGCTGACCCTTTAAGCGGAGCCAGGGTCAGCCTTCCCTGTCGTGGGTTACTTACCCCTGTCCCTCAGCTGATCTTGATTGGCTGGGGAGCAGGTGGCTTGGTTAAATTTTCTGGCACCGCTGGGTAGGAGGTGGGTGATTTTCCTAACAAGCTGGGAGGGCTAGTGTGGGGTGGAGTGCTGCAGGAGGGAGGTTTCAGCAGAGAAGAAAGCTCTGGTGGCAGGCCCTGGAAAAGTCCAACCCCCAGGCAGACAGCCATGAGGTAGATTTGGAACGAGGCTCCATCCCTGAGGAGAACCACATGGGGGAAAGGACTCTAGGGGGGAGGCCTGGATGGTCAACAGCTTGGGTAAGAAATGGGCCTCCAGGGAGAAACTCCAGAGGTCCATTACATGGCATGAGAGTGGGGCAGAAGGGTGGCCCCGAAGTGGTGCGGAGCTGCCAGGAGCAGAGAAGCGCTGATACTTGGTGACTGAAGATCCCTGGGAGAGTCAACAGGAGCAGAGACTTCTGAGCTCATTATATTTGTTTGGGAACTTTGCTATCCCAGAAGGGGTGACACTCTGGGTGTGACTTAGCTAGCACATCACTGGATCACTTTGGAGGGGGAAGCTGACCGCTCTGAAGGGAAACTGAGGCCAGGTGCGTCATGCCATGGTGGGCCACAAGGCAGTGCTGCAGAGCCTGAGCTTTCATTAGGAGTGAGGGAGCATAAGCATAAAGAAGGACACATCACCCCACAGCCCTGAGAGGGAGTCATGATTTTCAGAGGCCCAGAGCAGTCCTGTCATTAACCGGCCCATTCTCTGCTCAAAGGGAGTGCATATGCAGCTATGTACTGAGCTGAGAGTAGGAGCTGCCAGCAAGAAATGAAGTTAGGTGCCCAAAAGGCTTGCCACTGACTTCTGTGGGAGCAAAATTGCACTCTGACTCCCAAGATTGACAAGGTGGTTTCGGTGTTTGAGGTGATGAAATCCCATGGACTTTCAAAGAATCCTTGGAAAATTTCCCACAGCGCCTATGTGCCCTTCTCAGTGTGTAGTTTCCTTGTTTGTGGGGAAAGCTCTGGAGCTCACTTTCCATAAGCCTGCTTGCTGTGCTGCGTATGCTCTGATTTTCCCACCATTTCTGATCTCAGTTCAGTTTTCATTAGGCAGTGAATATTTAAGCTGGTGGCTAGTGTCACCAGCCAGGGAATGGAAATAAAGCTCCAACCCTCAGTCCCCTAAAGGCCTTTCCTCAGGGCTTATTTGTTAGCCACCAAAAAAAATCACAAAATCAAAATCAAATCATCGGAAAAATACCAGACAATAAATCCCCAGATTCTTCCACTGCTGTGGCCGTTCAGAAAGGGAGAAAACATTCGCTTCCTACTGACAGGTTTCGCCTCTCTTTTATGCTTTGCCAGAGCATCCGCGTATCCCCTCGGGACGTGTTAACTCTTTACAGGCTACAGTGCCCTGAACTTGTCACAGGGTAGAGAAGGAAGGCTTTTGAGATGGTGTGAACTGTTTAGAAGTGGTGCACTGTTGGGCAGGTAGGGGAAGCTGAGCAGTTGAGGAGTGAATGGGAATGTATTTCCAGACTGGTTAGGATGGTGCACTGCTTTGCTGTCTGTCTTGAGTCCCAAAGAGGTGTGAGGAATGGAAATATCTTGCTAGCTGCCATGCAGATGTCGTCTAATAAATACTTGACATCCAAGCCTTGTTTCAGTTCAGATCTGAAGTAAAATTGTTCATAGGCCAGGTTAGATTGTTTCGGGAGAGTAAACAGATTAAATTGTAAATGTATATAAACGCTTCCCTCCTGATTTGTTTATTAATTATTTTGTACTTGACTTCTACTCCTTTGAATGCTGTTCTAACTCCTGTGTTAATATAGGCCCTCGTCATACTATTATTTAACATTTACATTATGGTAACCAAGGAGGACACATAATGACTCCCATCTTCTTTGCCATTTTTGTCCTTTCAGCCATGCTCTTGTTTGCTTTCCCAGACTTTGGCAGAGATATACATATCCAGTTTACACTGGACAGGGTCTATTCAATCCACGGCGACTCAGGGATTGCACCAAGGTAATCGAACAGCAATTAAGAGAGCTCCTGTTTACTGACGACTGAGCCCTCATTGCACACACGCTCAAGGACACTCAGCTTACCATGGACCCCTTTGCTTATGCCTCAAAATTCTTCGGTTTCACAATCAGTCAGAAAAAGCACCAGATCACCAGCATCATGAGCTTCATGAGTGCATCATCCCAATTACCAACAGTCCCTTCAACTCGGACAGGAAATTGGGCTACTTGGGAACATGCTTTCCAGCAATGCCGTGTTGGATGATGAACTCACTCAACACCAGGAATGACCCATAGGCTCTGGAGAGAGTGTGGAGTCTGACTCAGAACCAAGATGAAAATCTACTGCAGTGTGGTGGTCACCTCTGGGTCCATGAGTCGTAGATGTTCTACTGACGCCACATCAAATAGCAGGAGCGCTTCCACCTTCTCTGCCTAACATCCAACTGCAACATCAAATGGCAGGAGAGGATCTCCAGAATGGAAGGCCTCGAGCAGTGCTAAATCCCTGGCATCATGCTGATCAGAGTTCAACTTCATTGGTCAATCTACATAGAGGGTTCCTGTATACCAAAAGCAGTGTTCTAATGCCAGCTGAGCATGGGAACCTGTTCAGTGGGTCGGCCCATCCTCTGATACAAAGGCCTCTTGAAGGCTAACCGCAAATCACACAAGATAGACGTTAAAGCCTGAGAATTCACTACACTGGATAGATCCAGATGGAGATGTCTGTGCCAGGAGGCCTCTTCCACTTTTCAGGAGTGGCGTGTGAGGTCTTTGCAGGACAAGAGATCACGTCATAAGGCTCAAACCCTCCCCTCAACAATGACCACCCTGGCAAGACATGCAGCTTCACTTGCAAATCAAGGATGGACTCGCTTCCAATATGGGAAGCCATAAAAATAAATAAATCATTAACTTAGTTCAATACTAGCTGAACACTTGACTCTCGAAGTGATGGGAGAATCCATCAATCATTATATTAAGGTATTATGTAAAGGCCTTAATCAGGTTGGGGCCCAGTTGTGCTAAGCACTGTACAAACACAGGGAACCGTTCTTGCCCCAGTGAGCTCTACTCAGGAGAGGAGACTGCATACCCAAAGTTCATTGCACAACAGTGGCCAGAGTTTAGTTCATGGGACACAGGGCTTGTCTAAATGGCCCCGCAGTCTGGACTACAGGGGTGTGAACTGCAGTGTAAGATAAACAAACTAAAAGGTACCTAGTTCACATTAATGTAGGACTACATTAACACGAACAAGGCATCTTTTAGTTCTCACCTGCAGTACCACACGAGGGAGTTACTGCATGGAATTCTACTGCACCCTGCAATTCACCCCCCCGTAATCCGAACTGAGGGGCCCCTGTCGACATACTCTTAAAGTGAAACACAACATGAACATAAGAATGGCCAGACTGGGTCAGACACATGGTCCATTTAAGCCAGTGTCTTGTCTCAGGCAGCGGCCAGCACCAGAAGCAGGCGTAAGAATCCCTCAGCAGCAGATGTACAATAATCTGTTCCCCTCCTTTGGATTCATCCTAGTATCTAGTAGTTAGTGACTGGCTAAAATCTTGAAGCATGAGGTTTATTATTCTTTGCACAACAAATTTATTATCAGCTATGATAAGATAAGAGATTAAAGTCCAGGACCTTCATGGTAGCATTCTCTGAAATGCTTCCATTTCCTCATGCAGGGCCAGTTAGAGAGGCAGAACTGCAGGGTCTTAATGAATGGATGAGATGATGGTGTAGGGAGGAGGGGTTTAGATTTATTAGGCACTGGGGAACCTTTTGGGAAAGGGGGACCCAAACCAATATGGAACCGGTTTGCTGGCACATAAAATTTAAAAGGCTGTAGAGCAGTTTTTAAGCTAAGGGCTGGGGGAAAGCCAACAGGTGCAAATAAACTTGTGGTTCAGACAGAGACATCCCTTAGGAGAGGATCTATTAATAGAGATTTCTCTATATCCTAGTAAGGAGAGAGGATGGAAGACGATAAACTTTGGTGGGTAGGATCCGATGATTAACAGTCAAATGAAAAAGAGTCCCATTTGATTATATCACATAATGGCAGACAGCTAAAAAGTGACTTTTTAAAGTGCTTATATATAAATGGTAGAAGGCTACATACTAAGATGGGTGAACTTGAATGTTTCATATCAAAATATATCGGAAGTACAGAACAGGTTGTACTGGTGGGGGAGTGGCACTATATGTGAAAGAAAGCATAGAACCAAAAGAAATAAAAATCTTAAATGAACCAAACTGGCATAGACTCTTTAGGGATAGTAATTCCATGCTTGAATAATAATATAGCAATAGAAATATATTACCGACCACCTGACCAGGATGGTGATAGTGACTGTAAAATGCTCAGGGAGATTAGAGAGGCTATTAAAAAAAAACCCTCAATAATAATGTGGGATTTCAATTATCCCCATATTGACTGGGTACATGTCACCTCAGGACAGGATGGAGAGATAAAGTTTCCTGACACCTTAAATGACTGCTTTTTGGAGGAGCTAGTCTTGCAACCCAGAAGTGGAAAAGCTATTCTTGATTTAGTCCTAAGTGGATCTGGTCCAAATGTTGAATATAGTTGAATCACTTACTAATAGTGACCATAACAAAATAAAGCATAACATCCCTGGTGTGGGAGGAACAACACTAAAGCAGCCCATCACAGCAGCATTTCAATTCAGAAAGGGGAACTGCACAAAAAGGAGGAAGTTAGTTAAACAGAAATTAAAAGGTACAGTGCCAAAAGTGAAATGCCTACAAGCTGCATGGAATTTTTTTTAAAAAAAAACACCATAATAGAGGCTCAATTTAAATGTATACCCCAAATTTTAAAAAAATAATAAGAGGACCAAAAAAGTGCCACTGTGGCTGAAAAACAAAGTAAAAGAAAGCAGTTAGAGTCAAAAAGGCATCCCTTAAAAAGTAGAACGTCACTCCTACAGAGGAAAATAGAAAGGAGATTGCACTCTAGCAAGAGAAGTGTAAAAATATAATTAGGAAGTCCAAAAAAAGAATTTGAAGAACAGCTAGCAAAAGAATTAAAAACTAAGAGCAACTTTTTAAAGTACATCAGAAGACTGAAGCCTGCTAAATAACCAGGGGGGCCACTGGATGATCAAAATGCTAAAGGAACACTTAAAAAACATAAGGCTATTGTGGCAAAATGTAATGAATTCTTTGCATCAGTCTTCACCGCATGTGAAGGACATTCCCAAACCTGAGCCTTCTTTCTTAGTGATAAATCAGAGGAACTGTTCCAGATTGAAATATCATTAGTGGAGGTTTTGAAACAAATTGATAAATTAAATGGTAATAAGTTGCCAGGACCAGATGGTAATCACCCAAGAGTTCTGAAGGAACTCAAATGCGAAATTGCAGAACTACTAACTATGGTTTATAACCTTTCATTTAAATCAGCTTCTGTACCAGCTCACTAAAGGATAGCTAATATGACACCAATTTTTAGAAAAGAGTCTAGAGGTGATCCTGGTAATAACAGGCCAGTAAACCTAACTTCAGTACCAGGCAAACTGATTGAAACTATAGTAAAGAACAGAATTATCAGATACATAGATGAATATGATATGTTGGGCAAGAGTCGACATGGTTTTTGTAAAGGGAAATCATGCCTCCAAATCTACTAGAATTCTTTTAGGGGTTCAACAAGCATGGGAACAAGGTTGATCCAGTGCATATTGTGTACTTAGATTTTCAGAAAGCCTTTAACAAGATCCATCACCAAATGCTCTTAAGCAAAGTAAGCCATCATGGAATAAGAGGGAAGGTCCTCTTCTGGATCAGCGGCTGGTTAAAAGATAGGAAACGAAAGGTAGAAATAAATGGTCAGTTTTCAGAATAGAGAGAGGTTAAATAGCGGTGTCCCCCAGGGGTCTGTAATAGGACCATTACTATTTAACACATTCATAAATGATCTGGAAAAAGGGGTAAACAGTGAGGTGCCAAAATTTTCAGATGATACAAAACTAGTCAAGATAGCTAGCTCCAAAGCAGACTGCAAAGAGTTACAACGGAATCTACCCAACTGGGTGAGTGGGCAACAAAATGGTAGATGAAATTCAATGTTGATAAATGCAAAGTCATTCACAATGGAAAGCATAACCTCAACTATACATATAAAATGATGGGGTCTAAATTAGCTGTTACCACTCAAGAAAGAGATCTGGAATCATTGTAGTTAGTTCTCTGAAAACATTCACTCAATGTGCAGCAGCAGCCAAAAAAAGCTAACAGAATGATGGGAATCATTGGGAAAGGGATAGATCATAAGACAGAAAATATTGTATTGCCTCTATAAATCCATGGTACACCCTCATCTCGAATACTGCGTGCAGATCTGTTCACCCCATCTCCAAAAAGATATATTGGAATTGGAAGAGATACAGAAAAGGGCAACTCATATGATTAGGGGTATGGAAAAGCTTCCATATGAGGCGAGATGGATAAGACTGGGACTTTTCAGGTTGGAAAAGAGACGACTGAGGCGGGATATGACAAAAGTCTATAAAATCATGACTGGTGTGGAGAAAGTAAATGAGGAAGTGTTATTTACTCAGTCCCATAACACAAGAACTAGGGTCACCAAATGCAATTAACAGGCAGCAGGTTTAAAATGAACAAAAGGAAGTATTTCTTTACACAATGTACAGTCAATCTGTGGAACTCCTTGCCCAGAGGATGTTGTGAAGGCCAAGACTATAATGGGGTTCAAAAAAGAATGGAGGATAGGTCCATCAATGGCTATTAGCGAGGATAGGCAAGGATTGCTGTTTGCCAGAGGCTGGAAATGGCCAATGGGATGGATCATTTGATGATGACCTCTTCTATTCATTCCCTCTGAAGCATCTGGCATTGGCTATTGTCGGAAGACAGGATACTGGGCTAGTTGGACCATTGGTCTGACCCAATGTGACCATTCTCATGATAACTCTAGGTGTTTTTGTTGTGTTACCCTGGCCCTTATGTTCTTTCACCCCACAAGTCTGAGATCATTCCCTGGCAGGAATAGTATCATTACAAAGGCTAGCCCCAGAGCAGGTAGCATGGATGGTGGCAGTGGGAAATCTTCAGTTGAACTGGTAATGTAGAGAAAGAGGGAACTGAAACCCAACTGTCTGAACATCTTCAATCTGCAGAAAGAAATAGGCTGAGAATTGCATGAGAACCCTTGGCTATCTACTTGTCAGGCTGAAATTTCAAAAGAACCTAAGGGCTGTTTGGGAAATGGCTGCTTAACTTTCTTAGGAGACTCTTCCAGCCCCCAAAATCACCTTGTCTCAGACTGAGCTACTCAGTGAGAACCCACATATACAGAGTGGGAAAAGGGGAAGGAAGTATTTACTTTGTTCAACTCTCCAAATCAGTTTAGTTTGTTCTTGGACCTTAAATATTAGGTTGTCTTTTATTTTATTTTGTTTGAATTGGTTCATCCACACTTAGGACCAATTAACATGAAGGGAGGTTGCTTCTTAATCTACCAAATTAATAAAACCAACCAATCAGTTGTATATTTGTAGGGCTAATCAATCAAACATATTGTGGATGATTAATTTTGAAGGCTTTGAGGGTGCGTGGAGGGGGTAGGATGGGTTGTGGATGGTAGCCTCAGAATCCATTTGTATCAATGATATTTATATGGCCCTCATTTCCATAGTATCTGAGCAGCTCATAGTCTTTAACATTTATCCTGACAACCTCCCTGTAAGGTAGGGCAGTGCTATTATCCCCCCTTTTAGAGATGGGAAACTGAGGCAGTGTGCTTAAGTGACTTGCCCATGGTCACACAGGTAGTCTAAGGCAAAGCAGAGAACTGAAGATGGGGCTCCTGTGCTGGAACACAGTATCCTAGCCACTGCAGCATGTCCTTCTTTAGTTCTAGTGTGCTGGGTGCTTGGATAGAGCTACAGCACAACTTTAAACTGAGAAACAGTTTCAACAGGAGAAAGAATTGTGTTAGAACTTTTAAATGGAAGGATGTATGCCTTAAAATAAAGTGGAAAAAAAATCTGACAAAACGGAGTGCATGCTATCTGACAGTCATTATGTGTTTTCCCAGCCTGCAGTAAAATGTAATTATAAATTTGAACTGAACAGATGTATTATATGGAAGTGCTTAAAAAAATTATTAGGAACAGCTTTTAAATTAGTGGTAATAAAGCCATACCTGCAGTCCCAGCTTGTTTTGCCCAAGTTCAATAACAAAAAAAGTCTGTTTATGTTAGTTTTATTATATATATGTCCATCTGTCTGTCATGTCATCTCTCTGATTTATTTTCATGTATACCTATATACTCAGTGAGTAGAAAAAAACCCCTTACAATTCAAGGCGCTGAAATTTAAATTCTAGATAATCAAAAGGCAGGAACTTACAGTGTTGTGGTTTCTGACACAACTTTACTTCTTTTTGTGCATCAAGATCCAGTTTTTAATTACATGATCATATACCACTGCTCAAATAACACAACGGAGTAATCACCAGCTGCTGGAAGTGAACCTGGGACCTCTAGAGGTAACCATATAAGCCTTGAAAACTTGAGCTAATGAACTAATTCTTTTCAATAGGAGCTGTGGGAGAATCATAGTCTCTTTGCTTCAGGCACAAAAAAGGGACATGTACCACACACTGAACTGTGAATCACAATTAAAGCTGGTGAGCAAAACTTCAATGGAACCGTAGTCTATTGGAATATGCAGTGCTATGGAATTGAAAATGTTATGAAATCAGGTCAATTTAATTTTGGAAGAAAACTAAAAAAAAAAAAAAATCCTGACGATGTCAAAATGGGACATTATGATGTGTTTGGAATGAAACATTCTGAATTTTCACTTTGAAATGTCTTCATTTTGAAAGCTTTCTCTTTTGGGTTATAATGCACAATTTTAAAAAGAACAAAACTTTGCATCTGATACGCAACATAACAAACATTTGAGATGTTTCTTTCTGGAGAATTTTGAAATTTTTCTTTTTCACTGTGATAAGAAAAGAAGCCATATTTTAAAAATCTCAAAATACTTTATGAAATGAATGTCCATCCTCTGCACAGCTATAGTTACAACATACATTTTTTTGCTAAAACTTTGCACCGATTTGTATAGCAGTTAATGACACTTGAATTGGAAATTTAAATTAATTTTACTGTCATGTTTGTTTATTCCTTCCAGTCATTGTTAGTGAACTGTCTTTTTCCGAAATGAAACTACATATGCTGTAAAATTATTGCTCGTGATTATATTTCTTCTCCCTGTTATATATTAAGTATGATCCATAAGAAAAATGTGGAGAATTATCTATGGTACTTAAATGGACTTCATTTCTGTAGTATTTGAGTGCCTCACAGCCTTTAATCTTATAACAACAAGGGGAAACTGAGGCACAGAAAGGCTAAGTGACTTGCCCATGGTCACTTGGGAAGTCTGTGGCAGAGCAGGGAAATTATGCCAAGTCTTCTTAGGCTACTGCTCTAATCACTGGACGATTCTTCTCTAGAAGCAGAGGGCCCACTGGGCTTGTGGAAAGAGGATGAACTGCTTAGGGCTAGAAGTCTTAAAAGGAAAAATCCCGATGGAACAGACAAGTAAAAAAATGTGGTATTATTCCTGCAGCCACAGCACCAGCACAGAATTTGTCTCAACAAATTGACCTAGGTCATTACTCGGGTGAAATCTAGCTACAAAACTCCAGGGTACTGCGGTATCCCAACCGGGGCTGCTCTGGCACACCCACTGAAGGGCCAAGCATCGTACCACAGTCACTCCCTGCCTTAGCCCACAAGCTGTGACTGCCTGCTTGGAGCAGGGTGGCCTATGCTGTTCGCTTAATGCCAGTCGCTGTACAGTTAACTACGGTACAGCATTGACCTGTGTGCACCTTAAACCAGCAAACAAAACCCAAAAGCAAGTGATCTGCTGCAACACGGAAGGGAAGGCGGTGAGGTTCTGAGCTCACACTGTGTACTCCATTGCCATCCCAGTCTCACCTCACACTATGCTGAGGAGAATCAGGCAAGTCTTCTTAATTGGTCTGCTGGCTTCTGATTGGTCAGTTTCTCCTCCTGGCCTTCCCCCTCTGGAGGATTAAGTCTGGTTGGTCCCAGTGAGTGTTCCTTGACCAGGGAGGTGCCAGGGCACCAATGCCTCCAGCAAGAGAGCAGAGAAGTGTTGGCAGACTCTATCACATGCAGTCAATAATGTTGGTGGAACTACACCTAGAGGGAATAAGCCAAATCCCATGGAAGTCAATGGGAGTCTTTCAACTGACATCACTGGTCTCTGCTTTGCCCCGAGTAACTGACGATAAGTTTGCTTCCCTTTTCATAGTGCTCTGGAAACACTGTCCCTGTAAAACAGAAAATAGAAGGTGCTTTTAAAGAGAGTCGTTGTCAAAAATAAATAAGTGACATGTTTTGGCATATCTGAGGAACGGCATTCATGGAAAAATGAGGAGATATTTATCTGATCTTTATTGCAAAGAGGGTTTATTTCCTGAGAGCATGCTTAGGAGTTAAGCGTCCATGAAACAGCCTCAGAGTAAATAAAAGAAATATTAACTGAAGCCCGGAAAGATAAGGCTGGGCTAAGCCTGGCTGAGTTAGGGCGCTGATTGCAACATAAGGTTTAGGTTTCACTCTCTCTTAAACTGTACTGGGGAGTGGGGAAGGAATTTGATGCCAATGAAAGAGATTTGCCAGTCCCAGAGGCTAGAGTAGGTGCCATCTGTAGTGCTTGTTTCCTAAGATGCATGTCTCTTCTTTTTTGAATTATTTGTCATGC
Source organism: Mesoclemmys tuberculata (assembly GCA_007922155.1). Lineage (NCBI taxonomy): Eukaryota > Metazoa > Chordata > Testudines > Chelidae > Mesoclemmys > Mesoclemmys tuberculata. The sequence goes on along the minus strand of ML675629.1, from coordinate 4,899,593 downwards.
GGCTGAAAGGTGTTGAATTGGAAGCTACAGCCACCTAGCTCTTCTACTTATTCATAGAATAAGTGGAATTCTACTTATTCATAGAATAAGTGGATTTCATTCTATGCACCTAAACCTTGAGTATTCAGGTGGAACGTGGAATGGCTGTGTAGGTCCAACACATCCCTCAAATTAGGGACCACATGAGGGATGCTCTATCCTAACTAGAGTTAATAAACAACTGGTTGCTTGGTTGGTTTTGTTCACTAACAGTTCCAAAAAACTGCACAAAACAAAATTCATTTTAGATTTAACTGAATCTGGACATTGTGCAAGATGTTGACAAATTAGAAAAATCTGTCTTGGGTCAAGTGAAACACAATGTTCGACATGGAACAAAACATTCTGGGGATTTTAAAGATCTACATTCACAAAATGGCTCAGAGGAGGCAGTAGTGCAAGCCTTGTATCATTTGCCCCTGTGATTCAGATACTGCTGCTGGTATAGGAGAAGAAGGTTCAGCTTTCCCCTCTGCCTGATGTGGAGAAGGGGTTTGAAGTTGAGACTTGGGTCCAGTGCCGAAGCGTAGAGCCAGGTGAATATTGGATTTTTCAGTTCGCTGGCGAGTCCAAAAACTGGGGAAAAATTATTGCGAGTCAAACTAAAATGGAAACATTTCAAAATTTTCAGTGAATCAAAAAAAATTGGGGCTGTAACAAAATCTTTCATTTTGATCTTGCCCCAACTTAATTTTTCTTTTGAGTTCTAGCATTTTGACAACAGCTCAGGAGGACTAGAGCCACAGAATGGGGGGGAGGGGGATGACAATGCAAGTTACCTCCTTTTAGCGCAGTGGTGAGAGATTATGTTCCAGAGATGTGTAGGATCCTGGTTCAACTATCTCTCTACCTGGTGCAGAGATGGGATTTGAACTTGCACATTAGCTAGTGGGCCATAGGGGATACTCTAGTATGGGTCTCTGTCCCAATGATTATTCATTGCCATTTATAGTGGAGTTCCTGATTGCTACTGATTAGTCATCTATAGCACCTCATCACCTTTGGACATCCTTAGATATGTTTGTCCCATCTAGATCTTGTATTTCTATAGCATTGTTTTGCCTGAAAGATTCCAGAGATCTTTATAAACTGGGAAAATAAAACCTATATACAATAATTGTTTCACCTGTCACTGAAATGTATCCACCTCTCGGATGGAATATGGCAGCTTTTTAACTACTCTTAGCAAGTTCACTCAACAGTTTAGGACATGAAGTGAAGCAGTTGGAGTGGGTATCCAGTAATTCGATACTATAAGGCTGTTTGAAGCTGCAGGGCTAACATATATAAACAGAATATAATCACTCAAACCAGACTTTGGCTCGTACCCTGGGATTAACAACACAATCCTTATAAAAGGAGTCCAGGGTTTATGATGACCAAAAGGGAACTATTCCACTTATTTAACTACTTGTATAACATTAACTCTGAGATGCACCATTTAGGATCAGGGCCATATTGTACTGGGCACTGTACAAACAGATTGTAAAATACAGTCCTTGTGCCAAAGAATTTACACCCACGCCTGGTATTAAGTTAGCCTGTAACTTAATGGCTTAGTGAAGTGAATGGTGAAGGGAGGCCAACAGATGAAGAAAGATGTGGGTGCATTGATTAGCTATGTGCATAACTAGAATGGGTTTGAGAAGGGCTGGCTGGAAAACAATAATTCCATTTCAAGAAGAAATTGGAGGTTTTGACAATGTATTCTACATCAGAAGAAAAACTAGACCATCTGTAATTTTTTGTGAAAAATGACAGAAAGAGAAAGCACACAAAATCAACCCCCATCATGCCAAATCCCCCTTTCTGACAGAATAACCAACAGCCTGAGGATTAGGGCACTCATCTGAAATATAGGAGGCACCAGTTCAAGGCTCCGCTCTGCAGCAGGCAGAGAATGGACCTGACGCTATGTCTCCCGCATCCCAGATGAGGATCTTAACCAGGTTTAAATGAGTGTAAATGGTGGATTCTCTGTAACTCGAAGTCTTTAAATCATAATTTGAGGACTTGAGTAACTCAGTCAAAGGTTATGGGTCTATTACAGATGTGGGTGGGCAAGGTTCTGTGACCTGTGATGTGCAGGAGATTAGACAAGATTATCATGATAGTTCCTGAAAGTCTATGAGTCTAAAACACTCACAGACTTTAAGGCCAAAAATTGAAAAATTCCCAACCCACTCTCGTTTTGAGGTAGCTGAGCATGAACTCACAGATTGACGCTGGCTGAAGGGGCTAATGGGCTCTTCAATGAATAAACAGGGGCCTAGGAGTAGAGCGGTTATTTTACCTCTCTAATTGGCACCTGGCATAGTGTCAAGAATTAAAGGAGGATGTTGATAAATCGGAGAGGGTTCAGCAGAGAGAAATGGGAATGATTACAGTATTGGAAAGCATGCCTTCTAGCTTATCAAAGAGAAGGTTGTGGGGTGATTGGATCATGGTCTGTGAGTATCTACTGTGGGAGCAGAACTTTGCTAGTAGAGGGCTTGTCAATCCAGCAGACGAAGATAGAGCAAAATCCAATGGCTGGAAGTTGAAGTTAGACACATTGACACTAGAAATCAGATAGACATTTGTAACAATAAAGATAACTGGCTGTTGGAACAATTTACCAAGGGTTGTGCTGGATTCTCCATGCCTGGAAATTTTTAAATCAAGAATATATATTTTTTCCAAAAGATATAATCTAATTGAATCAGCAATTAATTCGGGGATGTTCTATGGCCTGTGTTATATAGGAGGCCCAGACTGGATGATCTTATAAAATCTAAGACATTTATTCTGTATTTTTTCAAAATATAGGCAAGAGATGAACTCAAATCAGTAAAATAAAGATCCATAATCCTTACTGGCCATGTACCTAACATCAAATCCCTACTTTACATCAGATTAGAGGGATCTCTCTACCTTAGTTTTATACTTCTCCCAGTCACTGTAGTATCTGAACGCCATCCACATAAAATCAATAGTGAAGTCTCTCATCGATTTTGTGGAGTTTCTGGAGCTTTTCTTTCGGGGAGGTGTCAAAATTCTGGTTGGAATAAGTGTTTTAGAGGGGCTAGGAGGGGTTTGAAAATAAAAGGGTTATTCCAGGTTTGAGTGATACCTATGGTGGAAAGGCTTTCTCAGCAAGTAAGGCTTTTCAACATTTCCTAAACCTGGCCACTCTGAATTCACTTGATCTCCTCTGGTAGATTGTGCTTCATAGCCAGTTTGTCCCTAGCACTCCTATGTTCTTCAGGGAGAGAAGAGATTTCTAGCAGCACAGTGCCCCCCTCACATCATGAAGGGCCATTGATTCGAACCAATACTTTGAAGGACTGGATTCCCCCTTCTGGAAGGCAAGCATAACTTCCAGCTACATCAAGTTGTTTTATGGTGATCCTTCAAATACAGACTTGGTGTAATCCTAAGCCTGATGCATTAACCAGCCATCTCTCCAGCAAGAAGGAAATATTGTGTTTGTGTGGCAGAGAGGGTTTGTTTGGCTTTTGTTACAGGAGCTCAATGTTATTCAATGGAATCCACCCTGCGGGCTAAGGAAATCCCTTTAGGTTCTTGGCCCTCAGTGGAAGGGGATCACAGAACAAAGTGGAATGTACTGTCTAGTTATTGAATTTACATATTAATTAACCCAAAGGGAGAAGGTTAGTGAGAAAGCATGCTAGTTCAAACAGTGCTAGGTACAGGGTTCAATTCATCCTGGGAGCCATGGTCTTCCTGGGGAGCCAGGCTGCTATGGGAAAATGGATCGAAACATTCAGGGTCTGGGACTATGGAGACGTCAAAGCAACCAAAGTGGACACAGATTAAAGTCAACCCAACCCAAAATGAAACATTTTGACACTTCCAAATTGAATTTTTTGGGGGGACTCTCTTGTTCTGTGCAAAATGTCAAGCCCTTAATTCTTTGTCCCAATCTGCAATGAAGACAAATGTTGAAATCAGAATTTCCAGTGGGACAGAAATTCCCTTTTTCAATCACCTCCAATGTTACGAACAGTAACGGGAATGGTCATGCCTACTGGATGGAGCTGTGGCTGTCATGCCTAGTGGTTGGAGCTGTGGCTGTCAGAGCTGAAATCAGGCATTCAGATCAGGGGTGAAATGAGCCCTGAGTGAAAGCACGATTCGGGCAGGACAAGGAACAGGGCTAGGGCTGAAGAAAAAGCAAGGCGGGAACACGCCAAGGCTTGGGGAATCTGTTGCCATTATCAGGCAGGTGAGATCTCCAAAGCCTGGGATGACATTGAGCAGACTGGGATGCTGTTCCTCCTGTGAAATTTATTTCCCTGCTCTGGGAGTCACCCTGCTAGTTCCTGGCTGGTGGATTGGCTAAAGCATAGCACAGAAGTGACTCATCACTTTACATCTAATATGTACTCGTTTCAGCAGGACACTGCAACACACGGCTCTCGTGGCAGGATGGGGGCCCATGTTAGCACATTGAAAAGGGAGAAATTTTGACTAACTCAACAAGGTATTTAAGCACATGATTTAATCCCGGGATAGTCAATGGGACTACTCAGATGCTTAAAACTAAGTACCTGCTTAGATATCTGGTTGAGTCAAGGATACAAAGAAAAAGCACCTGACATCTTATAAATCTCCCTGAGTCAATTGCAACTTTTTTACTCATGAAAGACAATGATTTAAAATGCCAGCAGAAGAGCGTCATGACTCTACTAATGACCCCAACCTTACAGCTTCATGGGGCTGCTGTGTTAACCAACAATGTCATTTCTTTCCTTTGGAATTTACTGCAAGCTGGCAGTGAGAGATCCTGATCATAATCAGTTACACTAGAAATGGTTTATTACTCACAAAAAAATCCCTTAAATGAAAGGAATTATAAAATCATTTTACAGGAGTCTTTGGATAATAAATTGAAGCATCCTAAATATGAACAGATTTTTTTATCTGAGTTTATCTTGTCGAGATGGATCAGAATGCTGCAATCAATCACTCAGCTTAGCCGTAAAACGGTTCCCTCAGCCATGTGCATTCTCTTAGAAATAAAGTTGTAACATTTACACATAACAACTTATTGGGTTTCAAGGTTAGCCTGGCCCCACGTTCAATATTATCTGACATTTTATTGGATGCTGCACAAACTTTGGCCTAATGCAGTCATTTTACTTAGGAATGTTAATCGAAGGGTTGACTGTAATAAAGTAAATTTAGGGGGGAAATAGGAGGAGAACTGAGGCAAAAATATGTTGAAGCAGAGAAATAGCTGAGGAAACAAGTTGCGGAGGGAGCAGGAGGAAGAAAGGAAACACTGTAAATTGAAAGGGAAGATAGGCGTTTGGGGGTATCACAGGGTGAGCTGGTCCTTTAAAGGCACAACTGTGCCATGCTTGATCAACCTTCCCAAGTGAAGGGAATAAATGTACCCTGGGGTCACATGGTAAAAGACGGCAACTCCGAGCCAGGCCTGCTGGGACAGAGAGGACAGCATGAGTTCGTAGAGCAGGTTAGAGACTGGGAGCGAGCAGAGGCGCCTTCTTTAAGCTCTAAGGTAGATATATGTCCTGGGAGTGCAAACCTGGAGGGAGTGGGCTACGGAGCCTGGAAACCCATGTGTTGGAAGAAAGCCTCAGCAGAAGGGAACAGACGCACACCCTAACTACCAGCTCCAGGGCCTGGGGAGTAGATAGGAGACCCCCTGGCAGGGGCCAGGGGAGCATGTGCTGAACTGTTTCACTGTGACCAAATAAAACTCAGTCCCTGAAGAGGCTGAAACGCTGGGGCAGCTGAAACTTCCTTGATGCACTTCTCAGAAACGATGGGCCTAGCTTCCTTCACCTGAGCCTGGGGCCAGCTGGCTTCACCCTCAGCCTCGTTAGTAAGCTATTGAGGTTTGCATTTCAGCTCTGCAAGGGAAGATCAGCAGCTGCTCAGCACTTCTGCCTGCAATTGCTGTCTCTCCTGCCTCATTCCCAGTCTTGTTCCAGACCTGCGCCCTTACCTGGCTTCTGAGTCCAGCTCTGACGGCTGGTGCCGACTCCTGGCTCTAACCACTAGATAAGACCACCCTTGTCTTGGTCCCTGACAGCACTGGCTGGAGAGTTGGCTCACAGGGGAATAAATAATTATTTAGCAAAGCAGAATCTCAATGGCCGATGGTTTTACAGGGGATTAGTATTTTTCGTCTCCATTTGTGTCTGAGATGAAAACCTTTCAAGGAGCCTTGTTTGCAGAAACAGCTGAGCATCCATACTGTGAAAAGCAGGTCCCCGGCTGAGCACCTAACTAAGGAGGCAACAAACACTGAGAGCTCATTTTGAAAAATGCAGGCCCATAACACTGATTCAAACCTACTTCTCCACCTAGCTGGCGAGCATTTCGACACATGTGCCAATCAAGGCGTCTGAAAGAAAACACAGTTTACTGAATATGCTGGAAATGAACAAATGTGGCCAGAATTTCCAGAAAACAGGTGCCTGAAGTTAGGCTCCTGAGTCCGTGTTCAGACAGCTGAGCCAAAGCTGCCAAGTGTCCAGCGGAGCCGGTCAGAAACTCCCCAGCAGAAAGCTTTTCCATCGGTGAATGCTGATTTGCTGAAACTGAAACGTCTCCCTGAGGAGGTTTGGTTTGAGTTTTGACAAAGTTGCCATAGAGCCTTGCCTGGCTTTTTGCCAGTTTTTCTGGCAGCTTTCCTGGCTGATCAGAAACCCACGGGGCCAATTGATGGGGAGCTAAAAGCTGGGAAGCCCAGGTCGTCCATGCTCCCAGCTCTTCTACAGCTCGCCTGACTGGATGGTCGGGTTGCTGCTCCTCTTTAGCCTGCTGGGGAGGAGGGAGTTTGCTGAGGAGCTCGGTTCACAGGAGCCCAACCTCCCAAACTCTGAGGCTCTTGGCTCAGCTGGGACTTGCAGCTGCTGGGCTCCTGGCAATGTGGGTTTCAGGAGTCCATCTCTGAATTGGGGACCCCAGGCTTTCCAGGGTCTATGGTGGTAAGGCAGCATGCCAAATGGAATTCCCTGGAGCCAGGGCTCAGTTCCCTTTCCCTGAGGAGTTAGACATTCTGGGGGGGTTGATTCCAAATCAGAAACAAAGGCAAACTTCCAAAAATCCAAATCCTCCAAAATGAAAACTGCCTTTCTCTGGACAGCTCTACTTCCCAGCAGTGGGCACTCCGAAGCCAGATTGGCAACCCCAGAAACTCTCACAGAAAAGGGAGTCAAAGTGAAAACTTTCTCCAAAACAGGCTTTCCCTAGCCTTTCAGCACCAACCCCAGGCATGAGAAGATAGACTGTGAAGGCTACACTATTTAATTCTATGCCCTCCATCCTTGCTGGCAAGAGTGGTGATGGAAATTCTCCATTAGAATTTGAACGTACCTGTAGTACAACATCTCTGGAAGACGACAATGACTTTGAGTCACTGGTACTATGGACAGGTTCAGGTCAACCAAAACATGTGAATTTGTAAAATTGTTTCAGTTAAAAGAAAAATTCCAAAAATGTAAAAACAACACTGACGTTTTCCAGAGGTTTTAATTAAAAATGTTTAGATTTTTTTTCCAATTTACTTTTAAAAAAATCTCTATGAGTGTAAATTTTGGCCGTTAACAAGTAGATGGGCTTTAGAACTGGGTGAATAACTGATTTTTTTGGTTTAGTGGTCATTGGCAAACAAACATGTGTTTCAAGTTGACCACAATATATATGTTTTTCTAATTTCAGTGAACTGAAAAGTTTTTTTAAAAAAAAAGTAGGAAGAAGGGGATTGAACAAAACATTTCATTTTTGATTGAAGTTTCCTACTTTTTAAAAATAAAATTGAAGAATATTTCAAAACATGGTTTTGAACTGAAACATTTAGAAAATTTCAGTGTTACGCTTTTACGTTTTGGGATTTTTTTTTGCCCCCCAGAAAAAGAAAAGAAAAGAAAAATCAGTCTTTTTTTTTTGTGTGCAGCTCTGATGGTAATATTTTTCACTTACATCCCTCCTTTTAAAGGTCTCAAAGCACTTCATGAGGTAAATAAGGCTTATTAAAGATTAATGATATGGTTTTCAAAAATGTTCATCATTGACCTGGCTCTGGTCTCATTGAAATGAGTGGTAGATTTACCATTAACTTTAATGTGAAGAGAGGTAGGCCAATGCTGACAACTTTTGCCAATCCTATCCTGTGTGACTTAATATCCACCCAATAACTGAGCTGGGAATATAATACAGGTCTCTGGAATTACCTGTGTCCTTACCCTAAAATCATAGATCACTTCTCTCAGGTGTGTATACATACAAAACAAAAGATTATGTCAAGGAATATAAGAGAGAGGAAAGGAAGAAGGGAAATTAAAAGAAAGAGTAAAGAAGAAAAAGGGTTAATAAAAATACAGATAGATAAAAATAAACAAATCCAATGAGGTTATCCCTGAAAAATTGCTACCTAATTTATTTCATCATTAGAATTTTGAAGCTTAACTTTGTTCAATGTCATAGTAAACAAGAAAAATTAATTGTAGAACTCAGCTCTGCTCATGTTCAATTATTGTGCTGCTGGGTTTTTTCCCTTTTAATTTGGGGAAGGGGAAACTATGCTCTTAAACTAATATTAAAAAGCAATGCAACTCTGCAAACTTGTTAAGTTTATGAACAAGAGTATATGATAGAGTTGCCTGCGGTAGCGGAGGATGAGTTCATGACCCAGGAGGTCATATAATCAAAGAAGATGAGGGATGGAAGAAACCTCGGGAGGTCAAACAGTCCAACCCCCTGCTCAAAGCAGGACCATGCCCAACTAATCATCCCAGCCAGAGCTTTGCCAAGTCAGACATTAAAAACCTCTAAGGATGGAGATTCGACCACCTCCCTTGGTAACCCATTCCAGTGCTTCAGCACCCTTCTAGTGAAAAAGCTTTTCCTAATGTCCAACCTAGACCTCCCCCACTGCAACTTGAGACCGTTGCTCCTCGTTCTGGCATCTACTACCACTGAGATCAGCCTAGCTCAGCCTAGCCTAGCTCCAGCCCAAAGCCTAGCTTTGTTCTCCCTGGAACCCCCTTTCAGGTAGGTTGAAGGCTACTATCAATTCCCCCTTCACTCTTGTCTTCTACAGACTAAATAAGCCCAGTTTCCACAGCCTCTCCTCATAAGTCATGTGCTCCAGCTCTCTAATAATTTTTGTTGCTCTCTGCTGGACTTTCTCCAATTTGTCCACGTTCTTTCTGTAGTGGGGAGTGCAAAACTGGACACAATACTCCAAATGTGAAACAGCTCCCCCTTCACTCAATGTGCACATGCTGCAGCAGAGGTAAGGACATAGGCTTTGAGTTAGAACAGTAAAGGGCATAAATCTTCTATAGAGTGCAAGAGCTGGCTTTACAAAGGAAAACTCAGTTGATTCTTTGAAAATCTTTGCACCAGCTAAAGTTTCTGACTGCTGTTGCACAGTGAAATCCTGGCCTCACTGGGTATGTCTACACAGCAAAGAAAAGCCTGTGACTGTCCTATGCCAGTTGATGGACTCAGGCTGTGGGGATGTTTCGTGGCTGTGTAGACTTTCGGGCTCAGGCTGGAGCCTAGGTTCTGGGACCCTGCATGGTGGGCTCCAGCCCACGCCCAGAAGTCTATACAGCCATGAAATAGCCCAACAGTCCAAACCCAAGTCGGCTGGCATGGGCCAGCTGTGGGTGTCTATTTGCTGTGTAGACACACCTTTTGAAGTCAATGGCACAACTGTCATTGGTTTCAGTAGGGTCAGGATTTCATCCCAGGTATCTGCAGCAGACAATTATGGTAGTGGTTGAGAAACATTAAACAGGCACGGTTTCCCCTGCAGTCAGGTCTCTGCACGTGTTGTCATTATAGTCAACACATTCTTAACATTAAACTTTTTCATTTAGATTTGCATGCGTGGCAAGAATTTGAGGGTTGACTAATCCAGAGCTGTTTAATCGTTATTTTATTTGTATTTTTTGTAACCTACTCAATACATTTGCCACCTAAACAGACACATGGGCAGACCAAGGAAAGTTTTGGAAATAATGTCACTGAAACCCCTATCTACATAGTCAGCCTGATACTTTTGTATTTGGCCCATCTTCCTTTAACATGTCTCCGTAAAAGGCATTGCAGGATTGTGCCATAGATCCAAATTTAGAAAAGCATTTCAACAAATACTTTAAGCATATGCTTAAGTCCATCACACTTGCTGAAATGAGGTGTTAGGGCATGATTCTGCAAAGATTTAGCCCTATACTTAACTTTATGCATTAGAAGTAGTTCCAATTGACTTCTGTGGGGATACTCATATCCATGTGCATTAGTCTTTCCCAGATCAAAGACTAAATGAACAGGCTGTGCGTTAAAGCAATCTAGATTGTTTTGTTTGATCTAATTCCCCCCTCCCAAAATGAATCTATTTCTCTTCCAGTCAAGGCATATTTTTTTGCTCTGATGCTTGACCAAAAGAACATGAAACTAATTCATTTCCATAACAATGACTTTCACTAAATGCAAATGATGCTTTGTTCAAGAGAGTTCAAAGCAAATATGATTTTTTTTTAATGCCACAAACATTTATTTCCTCATCCTCGGAGAAACAAAATATGACAGCATGTCAATTAAAAGCATAGATTTGTCGTCTGGAATCAGACTTGGCCCTCTTACACTATTCTCTATCTATTGACAGACTTCCATCCAAAGATTTTAAAGCCCTGACCAACATCAGGTGATGAGGTGTGATTACATACTGCTTCTGACTGGCTAAGAATTTTGTACATTCTGTGATTTTTGTTACTCATCTCAATCCCACCTCCTCCACTGCTCCCGTTGTTATATATTTGACACAGACTTTGGAGTAGGGATGGTAACTTATTGTATGTTTGCACAGGACCTAGTGCACAGGGGTTGATTTGTTGACTTCTAAGTGTTACTGCAATGTAAACCATGCTGGCAAAGTAGGTAAGTGTTACACCCAGTTTAAATAGAGAGAAACGGACGTATACAGTGGTTAGGCAAATAGTCCAAGATCACCTGAGATAGTAGCAGAAATAAATCTCCACTCTCTTGACTTCAAGTCCTCTGTGCTGACCACTAAACTACCCTTCTGGCACAGGCCACTGTCAGAGACAGGATATTGGGCAAGATGGACAATGGTCTGACCTCATATGGTCGTTCTGCTGTTCTTCTTCCAAATCTAAATTTAATTCCCCAAGAGGAAAAGTATGCTCCTTCAATATGGATATGATAGGATCACCAAAGTGTCCTTAAGGAATGGTTGTTCTTGTCCCAAAGACGCAACAGAATTTCTGGAAATTTGACAGTGTCTTCTCAAAAGTTTTTGTGGGTTGAATTATGAGAAGGATACTGTCAAAGACCAGGAGTGAGTCATGTAGACATATGGGTGTGGGCCCAAGACTGGACTAATAAAGGATCATGAAGGTTAAGGTGCCTCAAACTTGTATGAAGGACATGCTATTGTTAGTATAAAAATTAATATATAAAATAATATAGCACCAGGAATATGCAAGGAAACAGCTGATGGAAACTTCCTAGATTTTGAATTGGATGAAAAATATTGGCAGAAAACTTGCTAAAAATTGTAAACCTGGAGAAATTTCTACCATCTCTAGCAAGGAACGTTTTTTACATAAAGAGTGAAATGGTCCCTAATGAGCTTGAGATCTACACAGAACAAGACAAAAGTAAAAGAAGACACAGGGCAACCATTCAGCAGAGGGAGCTTGCATGATTAGTGGTGCTGAGAACAGCACAGGAGTAATGCTTGAAGAGATGATTTTTGAGGAGAACAGAGAAGAGTGTTAAGCTGGTGAATGCATGGACTATTCATTGTATAGTTGGGCAAAATTTTTTGGGTAAAACGTTTTTTGGGAAAAATGCAGATTTGGTGACACAAACGTTTTATGAATTCATGTCTATTTTGCTGAATTGCTCATTCAGGGGGAGGAAAAACTGAAAAATTCAAAGCATTTTTGTTTTGACACTTCTGAAATAAAAAGTTTGACTTTTCAGTTGAACTAAATCTTGGTTTCAATTTCATTCCATTTTATTTAAAAAATTCAAGTGTTTTTAAATGGTGAAAATTGGGAGGGAAACAATTTTGTTGAAACAAGCCATTTAATTGAACTCAAGCCAAACTTTGTTTGAATTTGCAATTTCCCGAAAATGTTTGTTTTCAGTCTGACCCAAAATGATTGGTTTTTGTTCCCATTTTTTGAAATTGCCAACAAATCATACAACCTGTTATTCAACAAGCCCTCACTCCGTGTAGGGGTAACCTCATGGATATTGCAGAGGCAAGAGGGAGAAAAGGTGGCATAAGGAACAGCAAGGCAAGACTGTGGGAAGCAAGAGTGGTAGAAGGGGAAATAAGACATAGGTAGTGGAAATGTATTTTTGGGATGAGGTGCTAAAGAAGGTCTCTGGAGCCATCCAAAGTGTGGGCTAGCATGACTAGAGAAGGAGAGCATGGGGAAATAAAGTTTTTACTTCAAGCTTCTTGCTTTTTTTCAGCACCAAAAGTTTGACTCTAGCTGCTCTGAGAAAACCAAAGAAGAGAAAACTGCATGAATATTTTGAAAAATATTACCTTTTTTAAAAAAAAATGCCAATTTTGACATTTTATCCACTTTTTTTGGTTTTTCAAAAAATTCCAACATTTTTTATCCTTTTGGGGGGAGAGGAGTTTCCACTGAAACTCAAATTTTCAACTACAATTTTCATTGAAATAGCTAACTATAGTAAAATTTGACCATCTTTAATTCTGAGCCAGTTTTGTGACTGTTGAGCAATATTGGGGAATCCTCATGTTGTCTAGGGTTCTCTAGTTTTATTGTGAATAGTTTGAACAGGATCAGTAATCCCATTCAAAACAAACAGACACAAAAGCTATAGGCCAGTTTCTCAGCTGGTAAATCACTGTAACTCTATTGATGTCCTTGAAGGTGTGCTGACTAATGCCAGCCCAAGGTCTCACCCAAATGGACCTAGAAACCAAACTGTCTCTGTCTCACCCCACGTCTCCAGCAGAACATAGAACATACTTCCTGTATATTGTGGTTGAGTACCATGATGATTGTTGCAATGTCGATTAGAATACAGATAATAATAGGAAAGAGGGCAAGAAAGGAGATGATGAGAGACGGACAGCTATGTAAACTGTCAGTCTCTTATACTATGAAGCTTAATGTTCAAAACAATTTTTGAGATCCCTGGATAAAAGAGGCTGTCCATCACCAGGGCGTTCTTTCACCTGCTTTATCATTATTACTTATTTGTAATATTGCAGCATCTAGGAACCCAAGTCATGGACCAGGGTCCCATTCTGCCAGACACTCTGCAAACATAGATGGTCTCTGCCCCCAAAGAGCTTACAATCTAAATAGACCAGGCAGAGACATGGTGGACAGAATGAACAATGACGCCCAGGACGCATTGTAACTGAAGCAAGAGTCATGTCAGCTCCCGGATTTTTATGGTAAGTGGGAGGTAGGGTGGGCGGGGTCAGCTAAATGGGAGAGGAAGGGGCCAAAGGGGACAGGGCTGTGGAGAAGAAGATAAGAGTGGCAGGTATAGAATGAATCCAGGGTGTATTAACTGAACAGCAGTTCCCTAAACATTTAAAGGCACAGACGTCTGGTTTTCATAATACTGGGGGTTATTTCCCACCCCCAATCAAATACAATTTAAATAATAATGAGGGAGACTTTTTTTTTAATCTGCAAATTTTTTTCCTCCTGGCAACAAATCTAAATGCAACCAGGTGACAATAGGAATAAACCCTGAGCAATGTTTTGCTTTGTTAGAATGTTCCCCAAAACGACTTTTGTGTGCAATGGGAAAGTATAGATGAATGTTGCAGGAAGTTGGATCCTGTTGTGGGCCCACCAACAGAGTAGGCCATCCTCTTACTGTGGGGCATTACCACTATGTGCGCGCCATCTGGCAAAATGATTACATCCACTTTTGTCTCCATAGGGATCCAGTGTGTTGGCTGATTTTCCAAGGTCCTGAATCCTACAATTTATAGTGTCCTGGAATATGTGAAAATGAAGACACTAGATATCCCTGAAAGCCATTAGGGAAATAAAAGGAGGAAGAGGTTGAAGGTGATATATGGAGACTCGTAGGTCCAAGTCTAATTGAAGAACAAGATTGTACCTTTAGGCACAGCAGCCTTGAGCAAGCCGAGGATGCATTGTGACTCTGAAGTACTATTCCTCCATGGCTTGCTCCAGTAGGAGGGGTATTAATTTGCTGCTGGCCTATACCAGCTGCACTGGCCAGTGGGTGAAGATGTTGGTGCCAGGACTCTGTCTGTCCTTGTCCCCCTGCTCTGGTTGGGGTATAAGTGATCAGTTGTTTGTTTTCTTCTGTAGCATGGGGCACGGCTCACTTGCTGGTGGATTCCCTGTACCTTAAAGTCTTTACATCATGATCTGAGGACTTTATTAATTCAATCATAAGTCAGAGGACTATTACAGGAGTGGATGGGTGAGGTTCTGTGGCCTGCATTGTGCAGAAGGTCAGACTAGATGATCCTATCGGCCCCTTCTGTCCTTAGAGTCTATGAGTCAGTGCCTGCTTACTCCGGCACACTAGATACAAGGTTTAGGTAGCCCAAGTAGGGGATGTCAGTAATTCTTACTCACTCTTGCATGGCCATGTACCCTGAGTTACTATCTAGCGGTAAGTCAAGTAATCAAAAGTCGTTATCATATCATACTTATCAGGACTTGAACTGGGGACACCGACTGGATAAAAATCACCCCTGAAGAGTGGCACCAGCTTGCATCCTTGTTGGGAGCCTTAGCAGAGGAAGAACCAAGACTTATAATAATTCTCTTTTTTTTATTATTGTATTCCAAAGGCCAGGGAGCCTAAATCACAGTTCAGGGTCACAGTATGCTTGATGCAGGATAGATAAGTAAGAAGAAAGTCCCTGCCAACAAAGAGCTCGCAGTCAAGATAACCGACAGGTGGACGAAGCAGAGGGAGAGAAGAAACAATGCCCAGAGTTTAGCAGAAAAATGGTGGGCTTGGGCATTGCTTGCCCAGACAACTGGGCTGCAGACACTGAACCATCATCAGTTGAAGCCGTTGTCTCCAAGTTAGAGCCAGTGGGACAGCAGAGAAGACTCTGAGGCTGTCAATAAATAGATTAATTCCGTTACTGGGCCTATCAATCTGGTACATTTCATCACCACTAAATTTACTCAAAAGAAAGAAAAGGAGGGTGGGGAAAGACAAAATATATGAGGGATCGGTTATTATGGGGGGGGAAAGCAAGCAGCATGAACTAAGCCCCCAAAATACAAGAGAAATTCCATCATAAATAAACAGAAGGTTTAGAGCTGAGATGCTTTCTCAAAGTGACTCTACAAAAGCTTTCTCTCCACCCCATCCCTCTCCCCCTCTCTGCTGCCTCATTGAGATCTTGTGTATCATTGTTTTGTGCACACCACTTTCCATGAGATGAGTTTAATGGCATTGTAAAAGTCACATTGTGCACAAATTGGGAACTTCAGCGCATCGGAACTGCTCTGATACATACACGCTTTCAAAGTTTTCAAAGCAGAAATGTTGAAGGCACTTCAAGGCACAAAAACAGCCTTGGCTAAATTACTTCCTATTAGTATGTCACATATTTCTTATATACGACTGTGGTTTCATGAAGTGACAGCCGTGCTTGACAATAAAACTTTGCACTCTTTTTTATTTATATTTTCCCTGTCTTTTTTATTCCTTCCAACATTATATAATGTCTGATACTCACCCACACATATTTCTGCTACCAGTAAGACCAGTGCTGCTTGCTTTACTTATCAATAAACTGTGCAGTTCTCTCAACTCAACCAAAGATGTCAGATGGCTGAAATGTTTAAGTAGGTATAACTGTTGACAGTTATCACAGAGAGCAGAAGGAATCAAGAACAATTTAAAACTCAGGGAAGTTCTAACACCATGATCCATTTAACATTAAAGGAAGAGTCCATCAAGATAGAAAATATATCCAAATAAATGTTTACTGGCCAGTGTAAATTACACCTAAAATAGATTAATCTCAATCTTTTCCTTAAGATGACCACCCCAAAGCAACAGAAAAAAAGTTTAAAAATTTTTCTCCCATCTATATGGAAATAGAGAGTAGTTTTGACCCCCTGAAACCAGTTTTCAATTTTCTCCTTTCCGCCCTGCATCATGACCTGCAAGCCGAGAACTCAGGCGTTAGATTATTGAAAAGAAGAATCCAATTTGCTTTTCACTGTTGTTTTATTTCTTGTGTGTTGGTTGGACTTTGAAATTACAACGGTCAGTTTTACTTTGTACTTATAGTCAGTTTCCACTTCCTGGTTCTCAGTTATATACACAGTGCACTGTGGTTGAGTTCAGGACATTGTAGTGCAATTCTTAAGTTCTCAAACCCTGTTTGCTCTCTCTCTCTCTTTCATGAAGTGGGAAAATTATTTACGTTGATAGAGAACGTTTTTTGTTCCATACCTATATTCTGAACCTAAACTAAGGGGTTAGTTACCAATATATAACATATATTGCTATATGTTAGCATATAAAAAGCTAATGCAAGGAAACTGCACATACACCATCACTCTTTGGAATAAAGAGTTAAACCTAGAAATTAGCTGACTGCAGTGATATAAAACTGTAAAAAATATACTATATTTCCAGAAAAAAGACACTTGTACAAACCTTGATCTTTATCATCCTTAGGAGCTTTATTTCTCCAGGGTTCTTTTTTACAGCATATGCCATAAAGAACATAATATTTGCAATGAACATAAATTTCTAGACGCATCCTATTATAATATGGTTGTGTCAGCTAATACCAAGTTCATGGGGAGAAATAATACATGCAATAAAGGACATTGTGGAAAGCTTTGTTCCAAAATACCACAGTGGTGAATCCTTGGCATTGCTGACTTGTGTAGGTGTGTGCTGCCTGCTGTGGCAGATCCAGAGGATGTATGTCTGTTATTACATCTCTAACACCTGATGTGTTTGGCTCTGGAGATTCTCCAGGTCAATTCTAGTATCAACCAAGATGGTGGTTATCACATCAAAGCTGCTTTAAAAGCTCTGGTTCTTTTAACCCTGATGAATCCATGGATAAATCCAGCAGGACCACAATGGAACCTGTAGCTCAACCTGATCCCAGTAAACCTTGTATTCCTAAGACAAGCTCCATTAGAAGGGTATAATTGGGTACAGTGAGGGAAAGAACCCATTCATAGTCTATGAAGTCAGGTAAATTTCCTCATCATGCAAACTACATGTCACAGAGCAAGGGCACAGTTTTCCACTGTTGTCCAGAGTTCAGTGAAGTGAAGTGGTATTGGTACAAATGGAAGAAAGGAAGGTGATCAAGAACAGTCAACACGGATTCACCAAGGGCAAGTCATGCCTGACCAACCTGATTGCCTTCTAAGAAGAGGTGACTGGCTCTGTGGATGTGGGGAAAGCAGTGGACGTGATATACCTTGATTTTAGCAAAGCTTTTGATACAGTCTCCCATAGTATTCTTATCAGCAAGTTAAAGAAGTATGGGTTGGATGAATGGACTATAAAATGTATAGAAAGCTGGCTAGATCATCGGGCTCAGTAGGTAGCGATCAATGGCTCCATGTCTAGCTGGCAGCCAGTCACAAGTGGAGTGCCCCAGGGGTCAGTCCTGGGACCAGTTTTGTTCAACATCTTCATTAATGATCTGGAGGATGGGATAGATTGCACCCTCAGCAAGTTTGCAGATGATACTAAGCTGGGGGAGTGGTAGATACCCTGGAAGGCAGGGATAGGATACAGAGTAACCTAGACAAATTGGAGGATTGCGCCAAAAGAAATCTGATGAGGTTCAACAAGGACAAGTGCAGAGTCCTCCACTTAGGACGGAAGAATCCCATGCACAGCTACAGACTGGAGACTGACAGGCTAGACAGCAATTCTGCAGAAAAAGACCTGGGGGTTACAGTGGATAAGAAGCTGGATATGAGTCAGCAGTGTGTCCTGGTGAACAAGAAGGCTAATAGCATATTGGGCTTCATTAATAGGAGCATTGCCAACAGATCGAGGGAAGTGATTATTCCCCTTTATTCGGCATTGGTGAGGCCGCATTTGGAGTATTGTGTCCAGTTTTGGGGCCCCCATTATAAAAAGGATGTGGACAAGTTGGAAAGAGTCCAGAGGAGAGCAACAAAAATCACTACGGGGCTGGAGCACAAGACTTATGAGGAGAGACTGAGGGAACTAAGCTTGTTTAGTCTGCAGAAGAGAAGAATGAGGGGGATTTGACAGCAGCCGCTAACTACTTGAAAGGGGGTTCCAAGGAGGATGGAGCTAGGCTATTCTCAATGGTAGTAGATGACAGAGCAAGGAGCAATGGTCTCAAGTTGCAGTGGGGGAAGTCTAGGTTGGATATTATGAAAAAGTTTTTCACTAGGAGGGTGGTGAAGCACTGGAATGTGTTACCTAGGGAGGTGGTGGAATCTCTAACTTTAGAAGTTTTTAAGGTGTGGCTTGACAAAGTCATGACTGGGATGATTTAGCTGAGGATAGTCTTGCTTGGAGCAGGGGGTGGGACTAGATACCTCCTGAGGTCCCTTCCAACTCTAATATTCTATTATTCTATGATTCTATGAAATAAAAAGAGAATCTCAACCCAGAGATTTGCTATTAAATGAAGAAAAACAGGAACATTCTCAAATGCTCTTTTCATTCTGTTCATCTTTCTACTTTAGCAAAGAAGTCTGTGGTGATTCTTGAACTTTCTTATCCATAACTTTATAGAGACACAAAATAGAGGCTCAATTTAAATGTATATCCAAATTGAAAAACATACTAAGAGGACCAAAAAAATGCCACTGTGGCTAACCAACAAAGCAAAAGAAGCAGTTAGAGGCAAAAAGGCATTCTTTAAAAAGTGGAATTGTGGAAAAGTGAAATACTCTTGAGGAAAACAGAAAGGAGCATAAACTCCAGCAAGTGAAGTGTAAAATTTTAATTAGGAAGACTAAAAAAGAATTTGAAGAACAGTTAACCAAAGACTCAGAAACTAACACCAAATTGTTTTTAATACATCAGAAGCAGAAAGCCTACAAAACAACCAGTGGGGCTACTGAATGATCACTATATTAAAGGAGCACACAAGGAAGATAAAGATGTTGTAGAGAAACTAAATGAATTCTTTGCATCAGCCTTCATGGCTGAGGATGTGAGGGAGATTCCCAAACATGCACCATTCTTTTTAGGTGACAAATCTAAGGAACTGTCCCAGATTGAGGTGTCATTAAAGGAGATTTTGGAACAAATTGATAAATTAAACAGTACTAAGTCACTAGGACCAGATGGTACTCACCCAAGAGTTCTGAAAGAACTCAAATGTGAAATTGCAGAACTACAAACTGTGGTATGTAACCTATCATTCACATCAGCTTCTGTATGAGATGACTGGAGGATAACCAATTTCTAAAAAAGGCTCCAGAGGCGATCCCGGCAATTACAGGCCAGTAAGCCTAACTTCAGTACCAGGCAAATTGTTTTTAACCATAGTAAAGAATAGACTTATCAGACACATAGATGAATGCAATTTATTGGGTAAGAGTAAAATGTTGATAATGCAAAGAAAAGCACATTGAAAAACATAATCCCACCTATACAAATAAAATGTTGTGATCTAAATTAGCTGTTACCACTCGAGAAAGAGATCTCGGAGTCATTGTGGATAATCCTCTGAGAACATCCACTCAATGTGCAGCAGCAGTCAAAAGAGCTAATAGACTGGTGGGAATCATTAGGAAACAGATAGATAATAATTTTTTTTTATAAATCCATTGTATGCCCACATCTTGAATACTGCAGGCAGATCTGTTCACCCCATCCCCCAAAAACACATTGGAATTGGGAGAGGTACAGAAAAGGCCAATTAAAATGACTAAGGGTATGGAAAAGCTTTCACATTAGGAGAGATTAATAAGAATGGAACTTTTTAGCTTGGAAAAAAGATAAAAAAAGGAGGGATAGGTTAGAGGTCTATAAAATCATGATAAGTATGGAGAAAGTAAATAAGGAAGTGTTATTTACTCCTTCCCATAACAAAAGAACTAGGGTCACCAAATGAAATTAACAGGCAGCAGGTTTAAAATGAACAAAAGGGAGTATTTCTTTACACAATGCAGTCAGCCTGTGGAACTCCTTGCCAGAGGATGTTGTGAAGGCAAAGACTAAAATGAGGTTCAAAAAAGAGCTTAATAAATTAATGGAGGATAGTTCCATCAATGGCTATTAGCCAGGATAGACAGGGATTGCTGTTTGCCATAGGCTGAGAATGGTCGACAGGATGGATCACTTGATGATTACCTGTTCTATTCATTCCTTCTGAAGCACCTGGCATTGGCCACTGTCAGAAGACAGGATACTGGGGTAGATGGATCATTGATCTGACCCAGTATGGCCATTCTTATTTTCTTAATATTCATCTTCTCATGCCGTTATTGCCACATAGTATCTCAGGAACTTCCAATAGCAACATGACTAATAACAGTCATGTGTGGTTCTTTCCTGCCTACGCTCCCTCTCTAGGTGAAAGTTGTATAGGGGATTTATTTTTAAAGTACTATATGCACACTGTGCTATGTTTCTCTATTAATAAGAGTGAACAATTGTGCCTTGAGTAGCCCAGGCCTGCTTGCTGTAGCTCTCTATCCCCCTCTAGTGGCACCTAGACCACCTAGAGCTTGATGAGTCTGCTACAGCCTTCGCTTAGGAGCACATAGCTTTTATATCATGCAATAGTTACTCATACACTAAGCTTCCGAGGTACCAGGTTCGCCACCCCCTGCTGATGATCGGGGACTGTTGGGGTTGCACTTGCACTTTGAGATGAAGGTGGTGAGGTTTGTGATGGTCCTTAGATGCTGCAGGAGTTTGTTCCATGCTCTCAGACTGGCTCTAGAGAAAGCTCTGTATCCTGCACCAGTAAGATTTACCCTTGCTGTGGACAATTCTGCTCTGCTTGAGGTGTGGAGCTGTTGACTGTGATCCTCAATCTGGAGCTTTTGGTGATCCTTTAGGTACCTTGGGCTGAAATCATTGAGCACCTTGAATAGAAAACTGAGACTTCGAACTTGACTTGATATTCTATGGGAAAGTAGAGTACAGAGCAGATGATAGGTCGGTGAGGGAATGGATCGCATGATGGAAGCCTTTATGCACAGGAAGTAAGTGATCAAAAGGGATCTGGATTTTTGTTCTAGAAGCAGAGATGGGTTCTGACACCCTTCCTCATGGTGCAGCGTCTTCCACAAAGTGGGCCATTGGTTCATGGAGTAAGGGACTAGTCAGTGGGAGTAGGCACATCAAAAGTCTAGGCCACGATGTCCTAGAAAATGTGAAGGAAAATAAAGCTGTTCTCATTATATAGCATACCCTCTTCCAGCACAAAACAACCTCTGAATGTCTTTCACCCACATCCTCAGATCTCAGGGAACTCAGCCCTTCTCCCTTCTGACTGCTTGGAAAAGTATGCTGGGAAATGCTATTAAAAGGGGTAAACCAATGGGTCTGCCCCTTTTAATGGCATTTTCCAGAATTCTCTTCAAGTAGCTGTTCCTTTAAATCTGGCTAAGACAACTAGCTGAAGCTCTAAGTTTTTTGCCCCACAGTAATGTGTGCTCTAGTGGTAGAGAACTAGAATTATTATGACAACCTGGAAAGGTCATTTGCTCCTTTCTAGCTAAAAAGAATTTTAATCTTCTTTTATTCTGGTTTTCCTTTTCTCCTATTTCTGCAGATGTGGTACATCCTAAGACAGAGAACAATGCAGGCCACACATTCAAGTCTTATCTTTGTAAGTAGTAGATGAGGTAGCATAACCATAGTATGGAATAAGGAGTGATTTGACCAGAAAGACTTATGTTGGTCACCTTAGTTATTGTGGAAAAATATACCATAAACATAAAACAATAATATCAATCTTGCTTTTATGTCCATGCACACACACAAAGAAAAGGAAACAAGGTAAATTTGGGCTCAGTTTGCGTAGATGGATAATAAGACTTTCAATTATTATTGCATTATTTGTTAGTATATGGATGAAAGATTGGGTGACAATATGCAAAATATATTTTCTGCATATTATAATATTTAGTAATGTCATTTGATTTTTTATATGTTTCATTAAATTGTTTTGTGGCTTTATTATCTACCCAGATGCACAGCTCAGAAATACAATTATTCAGATTTAGAAGCAATAAAATTTGGCATGCATTTACTTGTATTCAGAATTCCTGCATGTTAAAGAGAAATTACTGCATTCTCCCCACATAGCTCTATTCTCATGCCTTTGCCGAACCATTCATTAGATGGAGCACATTATAGAAAATACACCATTTATGTTAAGGAGCCCTCTGATAACAGATGTATTTGTACAAAGCAAATATTTCAATATATCATAGCCTTTTGATCATGACTGTAATAGAGGCAAACCTATACACATTTTCTGTAATGCATATCACTGTTATATGGCTATTGAGAAAAAATGAGTGCTATATATTATGTGTTGTAAGAAAAGGTACCTGCAGCCATAGTTGCAGCAGTTGATAATGCTTTGAAAACATTATTGAAAGCAATATAAATTGTTCTGCTTTATAATGAATGTTTCAAATCTGATCTGAAAAGCGTATCTCCCAGGGGAAGCAGAGGGAGTTTTCTGATGGCCATCTTTGGTATGTCCTTTCACCTGGTTCCATGAAACAAGTTCTCAAATGTCCTACCCACAAAGGGGCCAATCCCATCCCAACCCCTCTGAAGTTATGACTGGTCCAATGGCCACAGGAGCTAGTGTAGGGAATGTGTATGTCCAGGGATAGGGAACAATGTGTGGAGCATGCACAGATCTGTGGATCTGAGGATCCCCATCTATATTAGCATGGTGGAGAACTGCACTGTGACCAGTGGATCCACCCCAGGGTTTGCAGAAATGGCCACAGGATGAGGTATGGAGGAAAAGGATCACGCCTGCTGTGGAGCACCTCTGCTCAAGGACTACTTATGCTTTGCACAGGGAAAAGGATTTAGCCCTAAATATTTGCAAGCACACACACAACTACTGCAAACACCCAGGAGATACTACATTTCACTGACTACACTCTCTCAGTGCATCCCAGTCACCAACACATTTATCCTTACAACAACCCGTGAGGTAGGGCAGGACTATTATCCCCATTTTGCAGACAGATCCTCAGGCAGAGAGGAACTTGCCCCAGTTGATCTGGGAAGTTGGTGGCAGAGTTGGGAATTGATCTCAAGTGACTTGAGTGCCTGTCTACTTCTTTGACCAGATTCCCAGATGACTAGACTTGGCCTAGATTGTACTCTCCTTTACCCCAGTGCCACTCAATAATGCCAATTTAAGAAAGTACAGACTTGAGTCTCTGAGCTACAGCATGAATTATTTAAACATATCCTAGCAACTTTTTCAAAATGAATAATTCTTCTGTATCTGGTGTGACTCCATTGACTTCATAGGAGTTCCTCCTTATTTACCCCAATCCGAGGGCAGAATGTGCGGGCCTTAATATTTGAACCAACAAGTTATATGCATTTTGGGGTGTTCTATGAAAAAAAAAAAAGCTCTGAGCTCACATCCAGTAGATTCAGGCCAACTTCATGTGGCAGTGTGACATTTAAACAGATTGTAGTGGAATAAGAGCTTCCAGATTTCCAATGTGAGTGCTTCCTTACTGAGGTATTCTGTCTTTCAGGGACTGAAGCTGCCTTTTGATTTAACTCTTCACTATGTTCCATCCATCCTACTTTATTCTCCATAAGGAAAGAAATGTTAGCAATCACCCTACCAGATACATAAAAAATGTCTAAAATAAATACAAGGTCTGGCATATATCAGTTGGTGTTATTTTTGTTGTTGCAAGTCAAAAGAATACCATTTCCACCAAGTTTGCCGCAGCTTGTGCTGTAATATTGTGTGCTGAGTGCTACAGCTGGGATTTTCAGAGATTGAGAAGGGTTTAAACATGGAATTATGCCCAGTCATTAGAAATAGAATGGGCTCTAATAGTGCATGTGGAAATTTCAAGTCTACTCACTGCTTGCTCTGTGCCATATTGGTGCCCTACCCCACCCTCTAAGAGGCAGTGTAATTCAAATGAAGATTGGATGTCTTTCCAAAAAGCATGCATCAGTTCAACCATGAGTTATTGGGACGAGATATAGGAATCACTGGATGCAATTATCTGGCCTGTGTTGTTCACGGAGTCAGGCTAGATGACCAATATGGTCCCTTCTGGCCTGAAAATGTTGGTCCAACCAGCATCATTTTCTGCATTTGAAATGACAGGGCCCCATTTACACTAATTGTTTCTCCACCCAAGCCCATGGAGCCATTGCCTCTGCTCTTCCTTTCTGTACATTTCAGAGCTTTCCCCCAGGTATTTTGCTTCTGTAGGGGTGTTAGTTATCCTCCCTCCCAAGTGCAAAGGTCTTCTACAACAGCTAATGGGAGTCACACATAAAAGATGCCAATGAGCCCCCAGATGACAAATGACCAAATTCTGCTCTTGAGCGCAGGTGTGCAGTTGCTCTTAGCTTCAATGCGAGATGCCCATGTGCATCGAAGGGGAGAATGTCTGCCCCTGGGAGGCAGAGGTAGGGTGCCCTTCCCGCCGTGCTCCCACCTCTCCTGTACACAGACCAATGTGAGGGAATGAAGTCCCTGGGTGTCCCTCACACACAGCCTTGGAAGCTCCAGCTGCTGCACATGGCAGAGTGCCTCCTGAGCCTTAGGACATTTTTATTTGCTTCTATTTAAAAAAACAGCAAGGATTATATTACATTAGAATGGTCATACTGGGTCAGACCAATGATCCGTCTAGCCCAACATCCTGTCTTCCAATAGTGACCAATGCCAGATGCTTCAGAGGGAATGAACAGAACAGGGAAAAGTTGAGTGATCCATCCCCTGTCATCCAGTCCCAGCTTCTGGCAGTTGGAGGTTTAGGGACACCCAGAACATGACCCAGAACATGACCACTGATGGACCTACTCTCCATGAACTTATCTAATTCTTGTTTGAACCCAATTATACTTTTGGCATTCATAATATCCCCTGGCAATGAGTTCCACAGGTTAACATTGTGTGGAAAAAGCACTTCCTTTGGTTTGTTTTAAACCTGCTGCCTATTAATTTCAACAAAGGACACCTAGTTCTGCTTTTCTAGCATCTACTGAAGGATGGCCTAGTAGCTGGGATTTAGCCTAGGCTACTAGAGATCCAAGGTCAATTCTTTGCTCTGCCAAAGACTCTCTGTGGAACACTGAGCAATCCTCTCTGGAAAATTAAAGGGACTTTTGCTGCTTTCGCAAAAGGGAGTTGTCTAAGACCCAAATCTACAAAGGTATTTAACCTCCTAATTTCCATTGAACTCTGTTGAAGGTAGGAGTCTAAATACCTGTGTGGATCTGGACTTGAATCACTTAGACCTTGCAAAACTAAGTAGAGGAACACTTAAATATGCATGCTCACTGTTCTTCGAGTAACAATAAAACTGGTCCAGCTGACCTATCTCGCTATTTCAAATTTTGAGTGGAGCTTTAAACTTTGAGAAGAAAAAAAAATAAACAGGGATACAAACTTTACAATTACTCCCCACCTTCTGAACACACACACCCCCTTTTCCTCTGACCCACTCTGATTCTTTATCTGTTAGTGTTATGGCAATGTCATGGGAAAGTAGGGCTGCATGCCGCTCTGAAAGTGTTCCATCGAGGGTTCTACTGAGCCCATCCAGTAGGAATTACACAGGCTTCTCAGCCTTGAACACTCTGCCGTAGGCTCTGTTATCTGCAGAGCACACATAAGGAGGCCACAGCCTTATATGGCTCTCCTAGACTAAGACTTTTCATTGGATCTGGAAACATAGAGGAGGGCAATGAAGAGTACACATTTTTATGTGTGCTTTTAAACTCACCAGCTCTGCTCTTACGTTGTGCTTCTAGGAGGCATGATATAGAAGGCAGAGCCCAGACAGTTGAGGTTCAAAGACAGATTTATGTCACTTTTGCACTCTTTAGTTCCTGGGCTTCTCTAATGGTTGAATGACATAAATTAGAGCAGCTGGTAGGTATTGTTCTAACTCTTCTGCCAACCTTGACATGATCCCAGATCTAAGCGTGCAAGATGACCAGATGAGGACCGTCCACAGCAGCCCTAAGCTGTGTGTTCAATGGGGAAATATGCTGGTAGTAAACTAATGTCCCCGACATACTACTGGAATTTCCTATTACTTCTTTGCAGTGGTAGATGGATTTCCCTAAAAAATAAAATACAGTTGAACTCAGAGTTTCACACTTCTATTTTATTCATCTCTTCCCTAGATTTTTGGTATCGCTTAAAAGTTCTTCCTCATGTGTGCAGCAACCCAAAGCAGAGAGGAAAAACATTGTTAGGGCAGCTACATTCCCCTTGTTTTACCTGTCTGCTCATGTACACAGGCATTAACTACAACTCCATGCATCTAAGAGAGGATTGTTTTGCACAGTTTCCGGAGCTATGTCACTATTGTTAGCATTGAGCTTTGAAGCTTTAGAGTCCTGAGAACTGCTAATGTCAAAGCACTATGTAAAGGAAACTGGATGGCTCTGGGGATTTGATAATTTTGCTCCCTGAGTTCCCAGTTTGAAGCTAGTCCCTGCAAGATAACGACCAAACATTATTACTATCTAAAAGTTGCTTGGTGCTGTACATGAAGTGAGCTAGAGGTCTGAGGAGGGACATGATAGTCCCCAAATAAATAAAAGATTCTTGTAAAGAGGACAGAGATCAGCTGGTCTCCATATCCACCCAGGATAGGACAAGAAGACATTGGCTTCATTTTCAGCAATGTAGAGTTAAGTCAATATTAGGAAAAACTTTCTAACTCTTTGGATTGCTAAGCACTGGTCATTGGGAGCACAGAGCATCTGTCTCCACTGCAATTAAAAACTCATGGCTGACCCGGGCCAACTGAGTCAGACTTAGGGGCTTGGGCTAAGAGGCTGTTTAATTGCAGTGTAGACTTTCAGTCCTGGACTGCAGCCTGAGCTCTGGGACCCTTCCACATCTCTGGGTCCTAGAGCCTGGGCTCCAGCATGAGCCTAAATGTCTACACCTCAATTAAACAGCCTCGTGGCCCAAATCAGCTGTCATGGGCCCGCTGTAGGATTTTAATTGCAGTGTGGACGTACCCGGAGAGACAGTCTCCCTGCTTTCCGTTCAGGTTTCCAGGCACAGCAAGGCCTGCGGCAGCCCAGAGCTTCAATCACAGAGAACGTCCTCTGAGCCCTGGGCTAGAACATGCCCAAGATGGATGGACTCTTTGGGAAATGTAGGAAATGGCTGGACGCAGGCTTCCTGTGCATTCTGGCCCTTTCAAAAGGAACCACTAAGGATGTGCCTTTCGCTGTCCTTGGGAAAACCGGTCCACATTTTGCCAAGTTATAAGATGCTGAGTTATAACTGCAGTTCGCACATGCTCAGTAGAGACTTTTGAGGTTCCCACGTCACCACTGGGCAGCCGTGCAGAGCCCCATGCGGGATTAGATGCCACAGGAAGTACCGCCCATGGGATCCAGACTGACAGTACCCTTTGGACTGGCTCATGCTCACTATTTAAACCTGGACGGTGCCCAGAGAAGTGGTCTGGGCAGTCATAAAGACTTCTGGCTCGCTGTGGCTCCAATCTGGTAACTACTTCTGGTCTCGTATCCCATTTGGAGCCTGGCTCTTGCCTTTTGGTCCTGGCTCTAGGGATTATGCTGATCCCTGCAGACTGACTGCCATCCTCATGCCTGTCCTTGACCTAGTGACGCCAGGCCAGCTGTGACGGTGAGGTAGACTGCCTACACCCTTAGCCTTTGCAGGTGTGGATGCAAGCTAAAAATTTCCTAGTGACAGAGACGTCGTCAAACAGGAGTCCTTCAATGCAAACGGGGAACCTTTTTGTGCGTGCCCACATAGAGGAATTCAACACTTTGGTGCGTGCTGCTATTCACACCCCTGTTGTCAAACCTGAAGGGCAGCACTGTTGCGGCCTGTGTGACTCATCCATGGAGCAGGGGATTGCACCCAGCGTTTTCTGAGTTGCTGGCTAGCACCCAGTACAGTCATCAGAGCTCCAGGTGGCTGCAACAATTTGCTTGTCTGTTGGACCTTGCAAGGCTGGGGCGCAAGGCGGCAATCTCTGTCATGGAGAGGCATTTTAAACTCTAAAGAGCTGTAGAGATCATTCTAGATCCCTGGACCTATAGCTCCAAAACACAAGCTTTTACTAGCTCAAGAATTAAAGGCAGGACCGTTAGCTGTCACCTCCAGAAAGACCATTGCTACAAATAATTAAAAATAGCAAAGAATGTCTATTCCAAACTCCAGCCAGACAGTAGAGGGCAACATACTGATGCACTAATTGGTGTTGCTCGATCCTGCTTCCACTGAAATCAATGGTAACTTGGCACCCACAGAAATTAATAAGCGCAGGATTGGGCTAGTAGCTTCCATTAGAATTAGAGATGCGTGAAACATTTCAACTTCTGGGATTTCATCAAGATTTCAGATTTCAAAGTTTTATTTTTTTTAATTGACAAAACAGTCAACATTTCCTTTTTCACACACCTTTTTCAACCACCTATTCTGCTCACCAAACATTTTTTACTTCTTGAAACTTTGAATTTTGAAATTTAGAAATAGAGAAGGGATTTTTGTCCCCGAAATGGTTAGCAAAATGTTGTTTGGTTGCTTGGTTTTATTTCTAACTACTTCTAATTGAAATCAATGAGAACATGATTGGACCCAAATTATCCGCAACAAAAATCATTAATTACTTTGCTTAATTATAACCTATGCTCTTCAAATGTAGTGCACAAGTTTTCAAGGAGATGTGTCTGTAAAGTTTGAAGGGACAGTAAAATGTTGGTTTTTAGCCAGAAGGAGGCAAAGAAATGTTAGACAAAAGTCAAAATTTCAAATATGAGTAATTTTTAATGACCTGCAACTGAAAAAAAAAAACATTGATGAATTTTCTTCAAACTATATTAAAAGTTAAGAAATCATCTTCTTTGCTTTCAGAATGAATCTAGAATATTTTAGACTAAATAATATTTTCAAGGCAAAGCTATACTGAAACTGGGCTTTAAATTTTCAGTTAAACTTTGGAGAAACTATTGATGGTACAACTTCACTAAGGAAAATGGTGTTTTCTCAACTCAAGTTAGCCTACACGTCTTAACTAATACAAGGTAAAACTCAAGTGAAGAAAAGAGAGTTAGTCGATTTAATGTGATGTAGTTGGTTGAGGTAAAGACTATAGGTAGTGTGTGCAGAATTTTATTTTTATGTTTTTATAATTTTGATGTTCATTTTTTCAATTTTTGTGTATTTAAACTTTCACAGTTGTGGGAAATTATGGAGGTCAGAAAATGGAGGTCAGATAATAATTATTCAATGACAGTATATGCTCAAATACAAAAAGTTAAAACTTTATAACTCTTCAGACACAAATAGTTAACATCACATGTCAAAATATACAAAGTAAATATCCTTAAATCAAACTCTAAGTTCTCAAGCAGCATTTTTCTTACTTTGCCTATCTAAAATTCTGATTATTATGAATGGAAATATTTTTATCAGCTTGTGTATATGCATAAAATCAATGTTTATTTACATTTACAAAAATAAATCTAGTCCTTCCAAACTTAACTATCGGGGAATCTAGGGTTTATGTTGATCTGCCTAAAGTTCTCTAGGAATTTACCTCTTTCAGTTATTAGCTAATGTGAATTCAGAACACACCTTTTTTTTCTAGTGAAGGCAAGGGCTACCTCACCATAATGTGTAGCTCCAGGAGATGGGAGTATTGAGGAAACCAGAAGGCATAGTTGCTCCGCAACAAACGTGAAGGACATTAGCTAGTTGCATGATGAGCCTGTTGGGGGAGTGGTTAGGAGCTATTAGCTATTATTCACCAGAGTATGGGCAGGGAAAGAAAATGTTACAAATGATAAAATATCTTGCTAAAGTGGAGGCCTAATTTGGAAAATATTCATAAGGCTTCCTAGGCTGGGATATTTGATACAAAAATAGCACTCTTCTCTTCAATGATTTATAAGATTGCTTTAGAGAGACAAGAGAGAACATATATAGTGAGACAGTGAGCAAAAACACTCTTAATTGCAGGCATTTTGCAGTTTAGGGAGTAGCAACACCGTTTGCACTGCTGAATTTTGTATCAGCGCTTCCATGACCAGCACAGACCTGTCCTTTGGGGGCTGGTGAAGTATATAGCCTCAGGTCCTCCCTGGACAGGGAGAAATAGAAATGCCAGGGTTATCTTGGCTTCCTTGGATAAAGTAGGTTTCCAGCCCTTCTGGCAAAAATAACCTTGAAAATATACACTGACCAATGGGGCTGAAAATTTGTCATTTTTTTCCTTTCCATACAGCGGTTAGGATTTTCAAGTGATTTGAGTAGCACAAGTCCCATTAAAAGCCAGTGGTTTTTGTGCTTCTAAAACACCTCAATGCTTTTGAAAATCCTACCCAATGGGTTATTCAGAATCCCCAGTCACACAGAGAGAGCTGTTTATAAATTGACTTTGCCATGGAGCTTCCAGTTTTTGAGAAGACCACAGATCAGACTGTCAGTGTGGGAGTAAATGCCCCTTAAGCTTCTATAGATGGTACTATGGGCACCACAATCACCTCTCACCTAGCTGTTTGCAACTGGGCCAGGTCTTCTGTTCATGGCCCATATGACCTCTAGCTAGAAGGATGGATAGTGATAGAGACAGAGGTCTACGGGGCAGACTGTGAACTGTAGGCCAAGTGATTTTGGCAGGCTCTGACATAAACATCTTGACTAGTCTTTGTCAAGCTGTTAAACCATTCTCACTGAGGGCCCTTCCAACCTCTACTGAAGTCGAGAGGTATCTTGAGGAGTCAGGTTAGGCCCAGAGTTTTCCCATCTCTACAATGGGGACAATATTGCCCCTCTGGTAGTGGCTATGTCGATTAACTAAATTCTGAAAATACTAAAATTCACCCTTCATTAGCTGGAGGCCTAGCAGCTCTCAGAATCCTGCCTTATTCTGTCAATTGTCCCTTTCTTCTGGATATCAGATGAGTCAGTTGGATTCTGCTGTAACCCAATGTCAACTTACTACCCATCCGCAGAGCCCTCCAGCGTGCCTGACATAGGCTGCTGTGGTGCCTGCTGAGCAATCAGCTGGTTGGGGTCTCTGACCCCACCTCACTGTTCCCCCTGTTGGGTCTGAGAGAGGTAGGGTTATCCAGGGACACCCGGTGGTGGCAAACTCAACGGCAGCAGTGAGGAAAGAGGAAGGGGTCAGAACTGGTCTGTTGCAGGGTGGGTTGCCCCAGGGGCTAGAGAGCCTGGGCTAAGCCAACCTGGTTACAGAATGAGCCCCACCTAAGGGGAATCAGGCACACTCCCCATAAAGAACAAGCCCACCATCAGGATTATTGACCTATAAGAGGGCCACAGGCTAAGGAGTAGCCTCAGGTAGGGGGAAGGATTTTGTGTGTGTTAAAGATATTTTGGGGCTTTTAGTTTGGACAGTTGAAACCCCAGAAGGGCCGAAGATAAGATGATGATCTGGCCAGAGGGTCAAGTCACTGACAGAGAAACTGCTACAGCATTTGAGTGGCCATTGGCAGGGGTTGTTAACCCAGTGAGAAAGAGCTGCCATCCCATGCCTGGCTGTGGGGGGGCACCTCGCGGTGAGTGAACTTGTTGATATTGTCCAAATCACAACCCCAGCCCTCATCTTCTGGCCCCAGATTCCTCCACTCACCCCCTGTTGCACTGCCACCACTCTAAAGGGATACAAGCTACATCGTCAGACACGGGCGTTTCCATGCAGGGGTCTCTCCACAGAAGGAATCTATTCCAAGTCCATTCTCCCCAACCATGTCAAAAATAAAATAGTGTTTTTCTTCTAATTATTATTTGTATTAGTGCCTGTAAGCCCCAGCCAAAGTCTGGGCTCCACTGTGCTAGACCCTGTACAAACACAGAGCAAGAGTGTCAGGACTCAGGACCTGCCACTGAGCCTGGAACCTGCTAGTTGACCTACAGCTGACCCCCCGATTCAGCAGTGCCCATGACTAGCCAAGAAACATCACCAGAACTGCTCTTAAGTCCAGCAGCAGCAAGCCAGCAGCTTCTCAGTGCTTAAGCCTGCAGTTGTGATGGTTACTGTGTTCCCACCCTTGCTCCAGCCCTGCTTGGTTCCTAGACCTCATCTCTGACACCTGGGTCCTGACTGTGCTGCTCCAGCCACTAGGCTTGACTGCCCACACTCCAGTCCGTGACAAAGACTCCCAGCTACAGTCTAAATAGACACAGAGTGGAGGAAAGGTTATTCCCACTTTACTGATGGTGAGTGGAGGCTCAGAGCAACTTGTTTCTGGTAGCACAGAAGATCTGCAGCAGAGCGAGGCTCTTCTTTGTACTGAGTTATGGAATGGTTAAAACACATAGGAACCTCAAGCTTCAGATGAGTTATTTATTCCTCTCTTTTCACTCTAACTTGATTAATCTTGCTTTCCAATTCGCATGATAGCTTGAGTTGGTTTCATGAGGTAACCAATCTGTGGTTGCAAAGGTATGAAAATCGGAGTAATCAGCTAATTCAACTATCCTCTTCATGTGCAAGCCACTAGAGGGCAACATAACAACAACCGTGGAAGCTGGTCTGATTCTCTCTGGGCAGAAAGAATGGGGGTCACACACAATCCTGAGGCTGTGCCACAAAGACAATGTTACAAAGGACTGGTGGTGGAATAAAGGCCCACGCCACTTCTGTTCAACAGTAGAACGGCCGCTGAAGTCTGCAGAGGTGGACTGGGGATTAATTTTGCTCACTGTTCTCGATGAGAACACGACTGAATGCTACAAGTACATGTGGCATTAACAAAATATGTTTTTTGTAATGATCTCTGCAAAACTATTGAACCCCCTGGAGCAACACACATTTTGGACCTGATCCACAGTTCCATGAAGTCTAGAGGAGTCTTTCCATTAACTCCAAGGGGATCTGCCTCAGGCTGATTTTGTTGCATT
This sequence comes from Mesoclemmys tuberculata, assembly GCA_007922155.1. Classification (NCBI taxonomy): domain Eukaryota; kingdom Metazoa; phylum Chordata; order Testudines; family Chelidae; genus Mesoclemmys; species Mesoclemmys tuberculata. The sequence continues at coordinate 4,866,430 of ML675629.1, read as the reverse complement.
CCATAGCTATTAGTGAAAAGAGGGAATAAGACCATGTCTCTGCTTCGTGGCATGTTGACCAATGTTAACTCAGTCACTCAGCTACATAAACATACCAGACCAAATTCTACTACTGGTGTAACTCCAGGGACTTGCACAGCATTATGCCAGCAAAGATTATGGCCCCCGTAGCCACCATTTTAACCATTCCAAATATGGCTTCCTAAAAGGCAAATAAATAGCTTGCAAGAAATTTCCAGGAGAGTTTCCCCTCCACCCCCCATTTTTTTTAGCAGAGGGTAAAAATAGCTAAATAAATAAACACAAATCAAACAAAACCAGCATGAACTAAGGAAGTGAAACTACAAACAAAGAAATTGAATTTGTATTTAAGGTTGTGGCACAAGTTTACTAACATATTGGTATCCTCCAAGTTAAAGCCAGCCCTTTCTCCTTCATTCACACCATTGTTTAGTAATAGTAGTAGTATATTGGGTCAAAATTTCAAAATCATTTAAGGGATTTACGAACCTAAGTCCCATTTTTCAAAAAAGAATTTAGGCACTTAAACTCCTAAGTCGCACTGACTTCCAGTGGGACTTAGGGTTTGTTTACACTGATCAGCTCTGTCGGAGAAGCAGCCATCAATACAGCAACATTGCTTCAGTAGGACTGGTGAAGAGACACTCAATCAGTTGCCAAGCACTTCTTCCATTGACTCCAGTACTCCACCGGAACGAGAAGCATAAGCTATGTCAATGGGAGTGCATCTCCCATTAACATAGCACGTAAAGACAGCATCACTACTCAATGAAAGGTATGTCAACTTCAGTTACGTTACTCGCGTAACATAACTTGCATACCTTGCATTGGCATCTGTGCAGTGCAGATAAGCCCTTAAATTCCTAAGACTCATAGCTTTTAAGGCCAGAAGGGAACACTATGATTGTCTATTCTGAACTTTTGTATAACACAGGCCATAGACCTTCCCCCAAATAATTCTTAGAGCTGATCTTTTTTCTTAAAAAAGAAAAATCCAATCTTGATTTAAAATTTTTGCCAGTGACGGAGAAATTACCATGATCCTTGGTAAATTGTTAATTAACTTCACTGTTAAAAAATGATACCTTATCTTCAATCTGGATTTGCCTGGCTTCAACCTCCAGCCATTGGATTGTGTTATACCTGTCTCTGCTAGATTGAAGGGCCCATTATCAAATATTTGTTCCCCACGTATGTATTTATAGACTGTAGTCGAGTCACCTCTTAACCTTCTCTTTGTTAAACTCAATAGATAGATTCAAAGAGATCAATCATGGTAAGGCATGTTTTCTCAGCTGTTTCACAACTGTTCTTGTGGTTCTTCTCTGAACCCTCTCCAATTTATCAACATCCATCATGAATGGTGGACACCAGAACTGGACACAGCAGTGCCAAATAGAGAGTCAAAATAACCTCTCTGCTCCTATTCAAGGATCTCCCATTTATGCAGCCAAGTTAGGTGCCTGAATACCTTTGTGGATCTATGCTTAATTCCTAAGTCACTTTTGAAAATGGGATATTACTGACACAATATGGGACTTAAGTTGCCCTGATTATCCTAAACAGCAGTGGAAAAAAATGTCCCTCACTTTCCCATCAGGGAAAACAAGAGGATAAGAATGTAGCTTAGTTATATATTAGGACTGACCAGTGAATAATATATCCAGTGAGACTATAGAATAAAGCAGGCCCTAGGGAAAGTCTAAATGGACAATAATTGTAGGTTATTACATACTATGCTACAGTACAGTGGAAAGCTGGTCAGCTATTAGCAAGGTTGGAAGGAACAATCAAGAGGACAAGGATAAAGTTTAACACCTTCAAGATACAGCTCCTTTGCAGCAAAGCTGTAGAATTGTGGGATGAGAACAGAGAAGGGTTACAGGTATAAAGAATGGGATCCTATGCCGGCAGAAAGGCTTTGCTGTTGAGGGAGGAAGATCACTGGAGATCTCTGAATACATGTTTGTGAGAGATTCAGATACGGTGGGGATTGGGGGTGTCGAAGCACCTATATAGATAGTGAAATGGTGGATCTGATGTTTAGCTGATGTAACTCAGTCATAGCACCATAGAACTGATGGGAGTGACATCAGTTTACTCAAGCTGAAGATCTGGCCCATTGCTTCCATCAAGCTCGCTATGGGAATCGCAAAGAAGAGCAGCAAATGGGAGTTGTGTGAGGGAGTTCTCCAGGGAAGGAGAAGCAACCTCATGACACTTGGGGTGAGTTTTTTGTCTGTTGGTATGCTTGCTACTTGACTTTAGTACACAGTGTGGCCTTTCTGTGGGGGAATATGCCGAGCCTAGGCCAGCTAGGCAAGGCTGAGAGCTTCTTAATGAGGCTTTGATCCTTAACCCCTTTAGGATCCATTAACCATTGTCTAGCAGTGGGGCTACTCAGGGAGAACAGGGGTTTAAAAGGCCAGCTACAAAGCGACCAGAATAAGAGCAGCCAACGGGAGTGTTGAGAAAGAGCCAGATACACCAAACATTTGCTAAACGTAGGCCAATAACCACCCCTCCCTCCCCCACAAATAAAGAAACAACAAGCAAAAATACAAAGCAAAAAGCTGTAGGAGTAAAATCAATGCAGGCAGAAGTTCAGAAGCAGAGTGGGGGCTATCCAGTTTATTGCACTGAACACAGCATGCATGAATACCTGCTTTGTGGGCATGTGGCATCTGTGTGCCTTCCATGCAAGGAGCTCATGTCCCTCAGAGAACAAGTACAGGATCTGGGAATGAGAGTGGCTGAACTGGAGGAGCTAAGGGACACAGAGAGGTACATAAAGCAGACCTTCTGGGATACAGGAGAGCAGTGCCACCCCTAGTCTGTCAGCCTCTGTGCTGTGCAGGAGGATGAAAGTCTCGGGGAAGGAAACATCAAACGGGAGAGAAGGGAAATGATTCCATAGTTGGGACTCTCCTTCCAGATGATGTCTCGCACTGAGGATACCTCTCTGGGGAAGGAAATCCCACTTATTAGGAAGACCCAGGTAATCATAATGAGGAGTTTGATCGTTAGACATAGATAGCTGGGTTTGTGATGCCCAGGAGAACCACACGGTGACTTGCCTGCTGGGTACAAAGGTTGCAAATCTCTCAAAACATCTAGACTCATGTGCTGTGCTAGGGAGAAGCTGGTGGTCATGATACATGTAGGTACCAATGTCATAGGGAAGGGTAGGAGAGAGGTCCTTGAGGCCAAATTTAGGCTAACAGGTAAGAGATTGAAGTCCAGGACCTCCATGATAGCATTTTCTGAAATGCTTCCAGTTCCACGGGCAAGGCCAGTTAGACAGACTGCAGGGTCTCAATGCATGGATGAGACAATGTATAGGCAGGAGATTTTAGGTTCATTAGGCCCTGGGGAACCTTTTGGGAAAGGAGGAGCCTATACAGGGAGAATGGACTCTACCTAAACCAAAATTGAACCAGACTGTTGGCATACAAAATTAAAAAGTTCACAGAGGAATATTTAAATTAAGGGCTATGGTAAAGCCAAAAGGTATGCAAGAGCCCACCTGTCCAGTTGGCAAGGGTCTATTAAGAGGGATTTCTATATCTTAGTAAAGAGGAAAGGTTATAAGTTTATTAAGCACAGGTAGGAACTGAAGAGAAACAGTCAAGTGAGGAATCCCATTCAGTTACATCGCATGAAGGCAGACAACTAAAACGTGACAAATTTAATAAGTGCTTGCATACAAATGGTAGAAGTTTTAACTACTAAAAAGGGTGAACTTGAGTGCCTGGTATTAAATGAGGATATAGATATAATAGGCATCACAGAAATTTGGTGGAATGATGACAATCAAGGGGACAGTGTAATACCAGGGTACAAAGTATATAACAATGAGAGAATAGGCCGTACTGGTTGTAGGGTGGCACTGTCTGTGAAAGAAAGCATATAGTCAAATTTAGAAAAAATCTTCAATGAATCAAACTGTATATAGAATATCTATGGATAGAAATTCCATGCTTGAATAATAAGAGTATAGGACTATGACTACACTGATGACCACTTGACCAGGATGGTGATGGGGAAATGCCCAGAAAAATTCGAGAGGCTATCAAAATATAAAATTCAGTAATAAGAGGGATTTCAACTATCCCTATAAGTGATTGTATAAATGTCACCTCAGGATGGGATACAGAAATAAAGATTCTAGACACTGTTCATGACTGCTTCTTGGGGCAGCTAGTCCTGGAATCCTCAAGGTGAAAAACAATTCTTGATTTAGTCCTAAATGGAGCACAGGATCTGGTCTAAGATGTGATTATAGCTGAACTTCTCAGTAATAGCGACCATAATATAATTAAATTTGGAGGAGGAAATATCAGAAAAGCCCGCCACTCTAGTATTTAACTTCAAAAAGGGGAACTGCACATAAAAGAGGAAGCTAATTAAAGGGAAGCTAAAAAGGAACAGTGACAAGAGTGAAATGCCTGCAAGATGCATGGGAACTTTTAAAAAACACCGTTATAGAAACTCAGGGTACGTCTACACTGATAACGCAAAGTGACGGCTGTCAGCTCTACCTATCTGAATCAATTGAGCGGTCAGTGAACAGCCGCTCAGTTGATCCAGAAGTCAACTTAGTAAAACCACATTCTCAACTGGGGCAGTGCAGTAAAGACGCCGTGAAGAACAGAAGCACAGCGGTCAATGGGATTTACGGAAGCTACTCTGCGTAGCTTGCGTAACTCCCATCAACTGCCGCCAAATCACCAGGTAAATGTAGACCAGGCCTCAAATTAAATGTATACCCCAAATTAAAAAAGAATAGAAAGAGGACTACAAATATTCAGCCATGGCTAAACAGAGTAAAAGGAGCAGTTAGAAATAAAAAGACATCCTTAAGAAATTGGAAGTCAAATCCTACCAAGGAAAAGAAAAAGAAGCACAACTCTGGCAAGTGAAATGTAAGAGTATAAATAGGCAGGTCAAAAAAGAATTTGATGAGCAGCTAGCTAAAGGTAAAAACTATCAGCAAAAAAATTAAGTATATCAGAAGCGGGAAGCCTGCCACACAAAGAGTGGGGCCACTGGGTGATTGAGATGCTAAAGGCGTAGTCAGGGAAGACAAGGCCATTACAGAGAAGCTAAATACGTTCTTTGCATCAGGCTTCACTGCAGAGGATATGAGTGAGATTCCCAAACCTAAGCCATTCTTTTCAGGTGATAAATCTGAGGAACTGTCCCAGATTGAGGTGTTTTGAATAAACAGAGGAGGTTTTGGAATAAGTTGATAAGTTAAAAAGGTCAGCAGGACCTGATGTTAGTCACCCAAGAGTTCTGAAGGAACTCAGGTATGAAATTGCAGAACCACTAACTGTCGTATATAACCTATCATTTAAATCTGCTTCTGTACTAGATGAATGGAGGATAGCTAATGTGATGTCAATATTTTAGAAAGGCTCCAGACGTCATCCTGGCAATTACAGGTCAGTAACCTTAACTTTAATACCAGGCAAATTGTTTGAAACTATAGTAAAGAACAGAATTATCAGACACATACATAAACATGACTTGTTGGGGATGAGTCAACATGGCTTTTGTAAAGGGAAATCAAGCCTCACCAATATACTAGAACTCTTTGAGGCTGAGGTCAACAAGCATGTGGACAAGGGTAATCGAGTGCATATAGTGTACTTGGACTTTCAGAAAGCCTTTGAAAAGCTCCCTCACCAGTGGCTCTTAAGCTTTCATGGGATAAGAGGTAATATCCTCTCATGGATTAGTAACAGGATAAAAGGCAAGAAACAAAGGGTAGGAATAAATGGTCAATTTACAAAATGGAGGGAGGTAAATAGCAGTGTCCCTCAGGGATCTGTATGGAGACCATCTTATTTAACATATTCATAGTGAGCTGGAAAAAGAAGTGAACTCTGAGGTGGCAAAGTTTGCAGATAGTCAAATCCTAAATTGACTGCACAGATTTACAAAAGGGATTTTACAAAACTAGGTGACTTGGAACAAAATGGCAAATGAAATTCAATGTTGATAAATGCAAAGTAATGTGTGTTAGAAAACATAATTCCAACTATACACAAAATGAAGGTGTCTAAATTAGCTGTTACCACTCAAGAAAAATATCTTGGAGTCACTGTGGATAGTTCTGTGAAAACATCAGTTCGATGTACAGTGACAATCAAAAAAGCTAACAAAATGTTAGGAACCATTAGGAAAGATATAGATAAAAAGAGAGAAAATATCACAATGACACTTTTTAAATCCTTGGTACACCCACGCCTTGAATAATGTGTACAGTTCTGGTTGTCCCATCTCAAATAAAATATATTAGAAATGGAAGAGTTACAGAGAAAGGCAACAGAAATGATCAAGGGCATGGAACAGCTTCCATATGAGGAGAGATTAAAAAGACTGGGACTATTCAGTTTAAAAAAGAGATGACTAAGAGGGGACATGATGGAGGTCTATAAAGTCATGAATGGTGTGGAGAAAGTGAATAAGGAAGTGTTATTTACCTCTTTGCATAACACAAGGACCAGGGGTCACCAAATGAAATTAATAGGCAGCAGATTTAAAAGCAACAAAAGGAAGTGCTTTTTCACACAATGCATAGTCAACTGTATACCTCATGGCCAGGGGATGTTGTGAAAGTGAAAACTTTAACTGAATTCATAGAAAGAATAAGATAAAATCATTCACCCCCCTTGTATACCCTTATGGTGTGATTGTGCATCATTCATGTTCATCCTTATACTGTAATTGTGTATTGTTTAATGCAAAGTATGTCATGTAAGATGTTTTTGGAATGCTCATGGTGTACTGAACCTTTTTGTTATATTTATACGTTTGTTGCAATGTTGTATGTATGGTTTTGAGGCTCTGCTATGTAATATTCCCAAATATGTGTCTCATGGCTTGAGACAGATCCATGCAGAACTCTCCAGGAGCAGAGAGGCAGTTATATGTCACTAACGCATGCATAAAACAAGCCAGCTCTTCCAGGACCAATGGACTACCCTAAGCATCAATAAGGGAATGCTCATTCACTCAAGTAGAGGAAGCTGTACAAGGACATTGTCACCTGACCCTGAAAGAGGGGGGTGAGGCCCAGACAAGGGGTGAAGGAACATGTTGAAAAGGGCAAACATTTTGTAATCTCTCTCTTCCACTCCAATCTACAAACAACATCAAGGAAGTGAAGCATTGATCACAGAGGGGGGCGTGGTTGGAAACAGACCAGTCAGCCTGTGATGAGATAATCTAAGACTGTAAGGTTGCTGAAAGTGTTACACGTAGTTTAGAATGTGATTTGCCTTTTATTTACTTTTGATCAAATCTGACCTGCTTTCCTCTGATTTATAATCACTTAAAATCTTTCTGTACTTAATAAATGTGTTTGTTTATTTTACCTAAAATAGTGCATTTTGTTTAAGGTGTGTTAGACAATCCATTTAAAGCAACCAGGATGGTGCATATCAATGTCTTTGATAAATCGATGGACTGATTATGAGCTTGCGTTGTTCAGTAGACAGCAGTGGGCGTTGCAAGTTCCTAGGGTTGCATCTGAGACTGGGTGTGTGTGCTGGGATCATTCTATTGTATAATCCCATGAATGGCTGGCCAGAATTGAATTGAGAGCAGCTTGCTTGCAAGAGGCTGTGCATGAACTGCCCAGGAGTGGGGGTTCACGCAGAAGAGCAGAGTGAGATGAGCTCCAGGAGTGAGGGATTAGGGTGACACAGCACACACTAGTCCAGATTCCAGAGGGGAACATCCAAGAAACTATAACTGAATTCAAAGAAAGAAATAGGTAAGTTAAAGGAGGACAGGTCCTTCAGTGAGTATTAGAGGAGATGGTCATGGATGCAAGCCCATGCTCTGGATCTCCCCAAGCTTCTGACTGCCAGATGTTGGGACTGGAACAGGAATAGAGGATGGATCTCTTGATAACTGTCCTATTCTGTTCATTCCCTTTCAACCATAGGGTACTGTCCACTATCAGAAGACAGGATACTGGGCTAGATGGACCATTGGTCTAACCCAGTATGGCCATGCTTATGTTCTTGTGCTATGTTTTGTTACCCCTTTAGTTACAGAACCATTCGTAACAGTAAAACCAGATAAGAAGTACCCATACATGTCCGCCACCATCAGAGCATTCTGAAGTCATGGGTATAGAAAAATATGCCCCCTTTTTTCGTATCCCTGGTTTCTCTCAACTTCACTAGAACCTACTACCAGAAACCTATAAAAAAGAGATGAGGAATCAGTGGATCTGCATTTGGAAAATTCCAGTGACTGGAAACTGTTGTTACAATTTAAAATTTCTATGAAAAAAATGCTTTTTTTTAAAAAAAAAAATCCGACTCCCTTCACCCTGTTTTTTGGCAAATTTAGAATAGGTTGACACACTTTTTTCAAATTTGGATGAGGAAAAAAAGAAGGGGGAGATGGTTGGGAGATGTTCAGGAGATCTCCACGCCGGAATTTAACCTGGAGAGGGAAGCAAACAAAGTGAGAGGGGATATCCTAGTGGACCAAAGAATTGACCAAAGGGGGAAAAGCGGAGTTGAAACTAGCCAGGCGGGTGATGATGGTGGTAGAAGGTCTGTGTGTGACGGGGGAAAGAAT
>ML675629.1:4771282-4852802 GCA_007922155.1 Mesoclemmys tuberculata | reverse complement strand
TATGAGTCTATGAGTCTATGAGATTGGAAGGAAAATATAATCAATTCCACGTTCCGCTTGTTTTTGACCCACTTCCCTGATTAGTAGCCACATTTCTCCCTCATCAAATTGCTTCTGCAAAAGGCTAGAATGTCTAAGTGAGATTTCTGTCTCAGGTATAAAGGATACAAACATATTTTATGTACTTATCTGGCCCCTATCACCACACTCCTCTCATGTGTAGTTAGACTTGGTTTCCTTTGCAACTATAAAGGCTACAAACATGTGGAGAGTTTTCTTTGTTTTGTTATTTTAATTTTTAAAAGAAAGCTTAGCTTGTTGTGCATCCATTCAGTGTAATGGAGCGGCTTATTTATAACTTCTCATGCCAGCCAGCTTCCTTTGGCAAATCTAGATTCACCTATGACAAATTTTAAAAATAACTTTTCCATTTGATTATTTCACATCCAACTGCATAGTCTGTGCCTGAGAGATCATTAAGATGAGTCTGAGGTGAAATTGAAAGCATAAAACCTTTGTTAAACCTAGAGAGGCCAGCAAATATCTACAACAACACCAAAAAATCCACATTTTTAAAAGGGAACATCTTTAAAGGTTTCCTCTGTCCAAGATACAGAATATCTTACTGCCAAAAGGGAGAGGAGCTAAAAACTTCCATTTCTCACATCAAGAGTTTTTGTGCCAAGTTTGGAAAAGGAATCTAATCACTGTACTATAAAATGGGGGTGACTTTTCATTTATGAGTAATAAATTAGTAACAAATAATTAGCGTTGACTATGGAGTTGTTGCCAGTGTCTTCATAACATAGTGCATGAATAAGATACATGCAAAGGAAACTTTGCCCAGGAGCAACAGGAAACATGGCCGGTTAAGGAATAGATATTTTTCTTTTGCTTCTAGTAATAAATCATTGCCCCACTCTGTTCCCATGAGGAACTGACTTCTGCAGCTGCCTTCTTTCAGATGAGACATAAAACCAAGATCCTGCCCACCGATGGTCAATGATGATATGTCTGCAGTTAAACACCCAGGGCTCTCCCTTGCCAGCTGACTTGGGCTCGTAGGGCTCCGGCAGTAAGGCTGTTTAACTGTGGTGTAGATGTTTGGGCTAGAGCTGGAGCCCAGATTCTGGAACACCCCCTTCCCTCCCCAAACAGCTACACTGACATTAAACAGCCCCACAGCATGAGGCTGAGTCAGCTGAGATGGGCCCAGCCGTGCATTTTTAATCGAAGTGTACTTATACCGTAAAGACTCCATGATCAATTTTACCTTTGTGTCCTGGCCACATTCCGGCTGGAGAATCACGTTCTGCCTGTCTGCATTCCCCCTGCAATATATGCAAGAATGAGTTTTATTCCTCAATTTCTGTTCTAAACAGTTGCATTATTGCTGTGTGGTGGTAAGTGGGGGCCGTTCTTTATGTTCATGAGACCTTAGTTTTACATCCTGTCCAGAAGAAACCATTTTATAGCAGCACAGGGCCCTCTAGCTGGAGTGTTGGGTCAATAGAGAGGACCACCTACTCGATCCTCATCACCACTTCTTGCTGCATAAGTGTTTTCCTGAAAAGTTTCCTATTCAGATCATATGAGGCCAGACCAGGCTTCATTTATAAGTTCTGACAAGGGGCCAGAATTTTTAAAGGTGGAGCTTTGCACACACACACGTTGGGCAAGTGCAAAATGATAAAATCCAAGATCTGAGCCCAAGGTGGGATGACTGCACATGAGACACACAAGCAGTAGCTGGTAGGATGATGAAAAGCACTGGGCTATCAGTAGTAGTCAGGGCTACGATGATTAGAGTATCCTTTGCCAGAGAATTGCCATGCTTGATCTGGAAGAGATTGGGAGTTTATTGTTGTGAATTATGGATGAATAGCAGTTCTTGTGGGATGTGCTCAAGCAAGGCAGTATATACTAGTGGTCAGAGCAGGGTCGTAGGAGTAAGGCCTCTTGGATTCTATTCCCAGTTCTGCCATTTACTTGCTAGACAGCCTTGGTATAATTATACCAGGAATAATTATACTCAGCTTCCTCACAGGTGATTTGAAGGTGCTCAATTAATGAATGTCTGTAGAATTCTTGGTGATCCTTAGATAAATGTTGATATAACTATCAAATCTTAGGAGGCTGAATTGTCTTTTGCCTACTGTCAAATTCAAGTAAGAGGTGGCACATGAGTGGGGGTTCAAAAGATAAGCTGGTAAAGAGACAAGATAACCAGATTAGGGCAAATAGGATATAGCTGATAATGAGAGTAAATGAGAAGGCGGAAAAGAAGAAGGAGATAACTGGATTTATTGGGGAAGGTAAATGTTGGTTGACAAGTGGGCAAAATAATAATCCAAGGACCTGGGAGAAGAGAGAGAGATGATTGTAAGTGAATGTAATACAATAGAAAACACAAATTACCTAGAAGTGGACTGGGAACACGAAGACCAGATGAAATGAGACAAGCTAAAAGGACAGGATCTACAGGTTGGGAATAAAAACATATATATGTATATATGCTCAATTTATATATATAAATATATATGTAATTATATGTATATTTTAAACCTCTGAAGAATAAAGTCCAGGACTATAAACACATTGATGGCGGAGGTTAGTCCTGCTTTGAGCAGGGGATTGGACTAGGTGACTTCCTGAGGTCCCTTCCAACTCTAGTATTCTATGGTTCTATGATTCTATGGTGGCAAATTTGCTGCCGTCAGATCAATTTTTCTGCATCGATTGAGTGGCAGTGAAGACACGCTCAATCAATCTGGAAGTCAATCGATTACAACCACCTCCAAAAAAAGCATAGTGCTGCATCGACGGGAACTCATTTTCTGTCAGCAGAGCTCAGTGGAGATAGAGCACTAAAGAGAAGTAACAAAGTCTATGGGAGTTACGCAAGCTACGCGGTTTAGCTTACGTAACTCCCATCAACTGCCGCCAAATTTTGCCAGCAGTGTAGACCTGCCCCAAATCTGTGGTTAGTTCAACTTCTTTTTTTGTAAAATCTATTTCATAGTTGTTCCTGCTTATACTACCACTAATAAATGCCAACAAAGCAGCACATGCAGGCTTTAGGTTTGAAGAAGGTGTCCAATCTTTCAGCTCTTTGGCTCTGCACCAGTGAATCCTACTTGGATGAATCAGGTCCACTGGGTCTGAAAAAAGAATCATAGGAATCTCGCCAGTGCCAACTTATATGCAGCACTCAGGGGCTGAGAGAAGATGACAGATGCAGTGTAAATGTGTCTGTCTATAGCCAAAGGAAGGGAAAGCCTCATTTCTCTTTCTGGTGGTGGTTGAGGGATTTTTTTGGTTTGGTTTTTCCCTCACAGTGTGATAGTGGATCAGAAAAGATTGGTAACGTGGGAGCCAGTCTTGCCTCTAAAATCAATGGGAACTTTGCTATTGACTTCAATGGGTGCAGGATCAAGCCTGTGGTGAGATAGTAAATCACAAATATTTGGGGACTCAAAGAGATTGGCGAGGAAGGATGGTCCAGTGATTACTAACATAGGAGACACAAAATCAGTTCCCAGCTCCACCACAGACTTCCTGTGTGACCATGGACAAGTTACTTAGCCTTTCTGGGCCTCGCTTTCCCATCCGTACAATGGGGGTAATGGAGCAGGAGTGTTATGAGGATAAATACATTGAGGACTGGGGGGGGCTTTGATACTATAGCGATAGAAGCCATGTAAGTATAGATAGACAATGGAGGAAAAGATTTTCTTCCGCCTTTTGTGTGTGTGTGTGCAGGGGAGAGATGGAGCAGTGTATGGAGGATGGGGGAGGAGTGTGTTAGAGTGGATATTGGGACCATATTCATGTTTGCAGCACAAGTATATACCTGTAATCTGGGACCCTGAAGTGTGCTGTGGTCAGTGAATAACATGGAGAATATTTGAATGGTAGAACACACACTCTTTTCAGGGGTAGCCCAGTTTCAGAGGCAGGAGAGACGAGCTTCCATCATAGATGGAGCGGGGCTGTGACTACAGGAGGGGACTCGCAGGCCTGAGTTCACAGAGGCCAGTGAAGAACACGTTGTGAAGTGAAATACCGGGCAAATGCAAACGATCTTTGACCCAGATTAGCCAAGAAATTGATTTCCTCCTCTCTCCACAGCAGAGCAGGACAGGCTGGGAGAGTTGAGACACAGTCAAGTTGGGTTGACCCCAAATTTAGATTGGAGGGACAGGGGGGGCCAAAAATGAATAGAAATGTTTTCCTGGAAGTTACATTTAAAGGATAATTTGAGGTCTGGTTCTCCTCTCATCTTCACACCAGTATGTGTCTACATTCATTTCAGCTGAGTCACTCTTGATTTACGCAAAGCGAATGGAGAACCTATCCAACGATCATGCCTTAGAAGTGTTACAAACCTAGACCTCAAAGAATTGAGCACCAAGAAGTGAACTGTCTAAAAAACAAGAGGGAAACTGACCAGTGCGGTTTCCTCATTTGAGTAAATTGCCAAATAAACCATTGGCACAGGTCTAGGTCATCAGACTGAATCCAACATAGTGGCTGCAGTTGTTTGGTGGTCTTCAGGACATGAGTCCAGGTCTCTGTCCAGATCCTAATAAACAAGCGTCTACACTACAAAAAACTCTACCAGAATTGGTACTAATTAGTATTTTTTACTGACAGTCTCTTCACTAACGGTGGTTCATGTGTGTCAATGTAAATTGATGCAAACAATTTACTACTATTGTCCATGCTGCTGGTGGTGGTAACCTGTAGATCTCAATGCACTTTACAAAGGAAGATAAGCATCATCATCCTCATTTCACAGATCTTGAGACTGAGGCACAGAGAAGTGACTTGCTCAAGGTCATAGCCAAGAAGGGAGCTCAAATCACTTAACACCTTGTGCCCAATCTCCTGGAGCGCGTTACCTTTCACAAAGGGAGGACTTCAGTCTGGATGGCTGTTAACCTGATACATGTCACCAGCATTACAGTCACAGGAAAAAAGATGTCAAACAGCATAAATGATGGGAAAGTAAATAAGATTTTGAAGGGTTTTATTCAGTTGTAATAATCTAAAGTGTTTTATTAATAGGAGTCTGTGTGTGTGTGAGAGAGAGAGAGTTGCACACTGACAGTGTCTCTTTAATTATCTAGGGATAGGGTGTTCCTCACACATATGGTGGAGGGAAACCATTCAGCAGGGTGGCAATAGAAAATTTCAAGAGAAGAAAGACATGAATGGATTTTTTTATTCTTTCTTTTACTTTCTATTATGAATCATTTCTGAAGAATCCTTTTAGATATATAAATAATCATGTATGTACTTACTGGGCAACCCAGAAGGGAAGCAGGAGCTTTACACACAGAAGAGAGGAACAAAATGAATGCCGCGCTGACCCAGCTCAGGGTGCAACAGCTGGGCATAGAGAAGAATTTGGTTTTATAAATTGAACTTCCTTTCATACCCCGTTGGTACCAAAGTGCTTTACATACAGTACAATGAGCATGGTGCGAAGCGTGCAGAAGCTGTGCGGACAAACCCAGCAGTCATTGTATGCTCACAAATAGCTCGCGTGTAGCATTATGTATTCGAATTTGCTTTAGTACAAAAGAGAGAGAAGAACAGCCTTGAGTTCAGTGTTAAACCCTGACTCCTTTCCAAAGGCGCCAGGGGGTCTTGAACTCCCATCTGGGCTGTCATTAGAGAGGAACACAAAGCGAATGACTCAGTGTAGAAGAACCCTACCTTTCACCTCACTTGCAAGACACCACTATAATCTGGCTCTGGCCAGCAGCTTTCCCTTCTGCTGCCTAAATCAATCCTTGCCTTCCTCGGAGTCCTTCTGTCTGGACTGCTCCCATCCTCTCTTTCCCTTACGCTTGACTTTGGGACAATCCTATGCCCATTGGAGTCAATGGCCTGGTCTACATTGAAAGTTTCACCAGCGAAAGATTATGCTGGCAAAGCACCACCGACATATCTATTCCAATGCTTGTGCTCGGCTGCTTGGGCTGGGGCAGTGTGTGCATGCAGGGTCAAGCTGCATTGGAAGCATTGCGATGCACTGTGTGTGTTATTTATTATTTGTATTATCGTGGTGCTTGAACCCCACCCCTGGCCCAGGACCCCATCCTGATAGGACAGTTCCTGCCCCCAAAAGCTTACCATCTAAGTAGGCATCCCAGTGTCCTCTGCAACACATTCAGGCACATTGCCTTGTGGAAAATTTTTACTGCATATTGTGGGTTGTCTGCAATGCCTCTGCTGGAATTTTGCAGGGACCTGGGGTCTAATGGCTGCAGTTCCTATGTTCTAGCCTGAAATCATCCATTCTTATGCACCATTCATGAATCTACTGCTGGAGTCTTTCTACTGACTGCCACAGATGCTCAATCAGCAGCTGCTTCCTTGTGTCTGTATGACATCTCCACTTCCTTCCTTCCGAGTCCCTCTTCAACACCCACATCTTCCTCACTTGATCTCACCAATAACCTTTTCTTTGTTTACCTTGTCCTTCTTTGTCTTGTCTCTTTTAGGCTGTCATCCTTTTAAACAGAGAACTGGTCTTACCCCATGTCTGCAACACACCGTGCAAATGTAAAGCATGATATAAAGGATTATTAATAATAAATAACTGGATATATTTTTATCCATTTCTCATTCTAAGACCTCGTGCAGCATTGCTGTGCACTGCTTATCAGCTGCTCTGTATCTCTTCAGAGGTGACCGCATTTCCATGGTGGGTGAGATAATTTTTGTATGGAGAAATCAGAACATATCAGAATGTAAAGCTGTGGCATAAAGTGACAGAGAACTGTGGGTGTTGGTAGAGTATTTAATTACACTTGTCCTTTCTGAGTTTAACTGGGAAGCTTCATCTTGCTGGTGTGTGACTGCAATGGCTACCCATGGACTATAATAGATTTCCTTACAATCCATATCACAAGAGATGCCACTTCTGTCACCAGAAGACAAAGGAATGAAATGGAGGCTGAGTTCTCTACTCTTCTGCTGGTTTTACAATGATGCAACTCCATTGGCTGTTGGTGGAATTGCTCCTCCCTTTACCATTGTGTACATGCGCTCAGAATTAGGACCATCATGTTTACAAAATTACTTTGGACTATAGGGCATGACTCACACACACTGGTGAGTGCTCACTCACATAAGCAGTCTGTGACAGCACTAGCATGGCCATGTGAGGAAGTGTTCATCTGAGGCAGTAAAGGTTTGACTGTTAGACCTCGTAACACCTAGGGTCTAATCCTGAAAATCTGGGGCACTCAAAAAAGTGAATAAGGCACTGGTGTAGGACTCAGGAGATCTGAGTTAAATGTCCAGCTTTGCCACAGACTCTCTGTGTTGACTTGGGCATGTCACTTCATCCCTTTCTCCAAGTGCTGTTCTGGACGTCAATGCCTTCTGAGTGTAATGTTGCCATTTATCTGAAGCTGTGGTGTCACTTGAAGACTCCTTTCAAGACCATTACCTCCAAAACAGTCATTCTTTTATCTTGTTTCTCCCATGCCTCCATTAAAGGATCTCAGAATATTTTGCACATAATACCGAATTAAGGTTCTAAACTGGAGCGGGTTGGAAATTTTCAAAAGGAAAGATTGGGTTTTGTTTCGTGTGTTTTGTGTTGGTAGGAAAATCCTGATTCATCAAAACCAGAATTTTTTCACAAGGACTGGTTTTGATGAAACTTTTATTGGGAAGGTACTGAAGGCCCAAGATTGAATGTCTGGCCAAGAGCAAAGTGAAGTAGACTACAAAATATCCAGGTGGCTAGGATGCTGAGATGTAGGAAGACTCAGGTTCTAATATTTGTTCTACTGAAATCTGGGTCTCCCATATCTCAGGAAAGTATCCTAACCACCAGACTGTTGGCTCTTCTGGGGTGGGTGTCTCTCTACTTGTATCTGTTTCACATTGTATTAAATATTCATTGGGCCAGAGAATGAGAGAGAGTGACTGTATAGACCTGCTAGGGCTATTCTGTGGTCTTTATCTTCCTCTGTTTTTTTCACACACACACACACACACATACAAATCAAAAGGTGTTAGTTTAATTCTGCTGCAGAACAGGAAAAAAAATCCCAAACACTCTTGTGCAATGAGAAGACTGTTTCCTGCTCAGCTCTATTACCAATATGGCTGCGCTGAGTACTATTCAATCCAGGTCACAGAGAAGGCAAATGGGACACAAAATGCCTAAGTGACCTGCCCTTCACTACATGGTGAATTGCTGGCAGATCTGGGAATGGAACCCAGTTCTCCTGATTCACAGCCCTGAGATTTTGCCACATGATCATCCTTCCAGTTTGGCACGATAGCAATTCTAGCGTCAGGACTTTTTGGGGTTATTCAAACCACAGCAAAAGAAACCCCACCTCACCTAGGTCCTGGTCAACAGACGCTTGAAGTCAATGACCTCTATTGACTTGTGGTTTAGAGCGAGCCCTAATACAATTGGGTGTTCTCTTCTGAAATAAGTTTAGGGCCTGTGTCTGATGTTTCTGGGCCTAACTCTGATCTGGATTTTTACTCAGGTGTAAGCCCATTGATCATAATAGAGTTACTCCCTGTTTACTCAGGTTAAGTATGATAAAAATCAGTTCCTTCAAATCTAGATTTAGAAATATAAAGCAGTATATGGCAAAAATATGTCCCAGAATATTAAGGTCATTCCCTGGCTATTGGGGAATAAGCTGAGACTGTTAAATTGATGAATTGGTTCATGCAGAGGCACACTGGCCTCCCTAACCTACCTTCCCTTATTGACTTCTGATTTTCAAAACTACAAAGTGCTATATTGCAAGAATAGCAAAATCAATGAGACATGATAACTGTGGATAATGTGGTGTATAATCGATCATTGACCAAGTCAAGCACTTGGAAAGGGGATGGAGGGGAGATACACCAACGAGCTAAGCTCTTTTTAAAAATTAAAAATAAAAATGTCATCAGGAGACTTCAGTGAAAAATCCCTTGATGACACCTACAAATATTTCAAAACCTGGAAATATTTGAGGTGAACTTTAATCAGAACAAAGGTTTGTGTGAAGTTCACTGAAGGGCCTGTGTGTTGAGGTTTGGGGTGTTCATTTCCTCCCCCCTCCCACCCCCTTTTGTGCTCATAAAAATATAAAGAGGGAAAGTGATTGGTTTGGGGGTTTATTATACAGGACTTGGTTGGAATACAAGGGCAAATCCTCAGCTGGTGTGAATGGGGACAATTAACAGCAGCAGAGGCTCTGCCTTGTTAGCTGCGATAGCGTTCGCTACAGCTGTTGTCTGCTTCCGCGTTAACTGTAAAGAGCTGCTCTCCTTAGCCTTGTGGGCTGTATTCTGTAATCAGATCTGGCCTCTTTGTGCCACTTAGGAGACACAAATGAGTGGCGAACTGACCGCAGCTGGACAGAAGAAGATTCTCCTCTCAGAGAGGAAATCCCTGCTGGTGCAAGTGTGCCAGCACCAAGCCCTATGTCTGCTCTTCCTCCACCTTGGGTTCTTGAGGTGAGACTGGACAGAGAGAGGCATGCCATAGCCTATGCTCTATGTGGCTGGACTGAGAAAGGTCATTCGGTTTTATGCAGGATTTTGATATTGTGAAATTTGGTTTCAGTCTGAGGAAAAACAAAATTCCCTGCTAAAGGAAATGGAGCCCCAGCCCAGAACCGCAGAACCTGGAAGTCCTGGGTCAGAGCTGGTTTTACACCTTATGCACTCCTAGGCACAGCAACTTCAACTGCCCCCACCCCCTCCTACAGCTGACCTTTGTGTTTTTCTTGGGGAGGGGGGCACAACAGGGAAGAGAGGGGCTGACCGGGCCAGCTCTTTGTGGGGATGTAGGATGGGAAGGGGCTGAGTGACCAGGATCTCAGGGGTAAGAGGAGGAGAAGGACAATGTGGCCCTGGGAGAGAGGGGGAGAACAGGGCATGGGGCCATAGATTCCCAAATTGGCTGAGGCCCCTGGGAACACTTCTGTGACTAATTGGAAATCTGGCCCTGCTTGGGGTCCCCCACTCTGAAATAGCCTGCCAGGATGGTTGCCCCAGAGCTGGACAGCTGAGCTGGCGGAAAACGAGGCTGGTTTCGGAATAGGCCTGGGAGGTGGGGTTCCTGGTTGCTGCTGGACCTTCTTCTCCACAAAACAGTCTGATTTTGACAAACTGAAAAATTTGCTCCAGGAAAAAGAAAAAGATCTTGACAGAATTATTTGTTTTTTTGACCAGCTCTAGTCAGACCTGAGAATCAAGATGGAGCTGGTTCCCTGACAGGCATCAGGATCGCAGGAGAGAAACAATTCCTTTGGCTTCAAGAACAGACCCCTCTATTGCTCCTGCAAGCCCAGGGCCCGATTCTGCAGCGTTCATGATGAATAGTTCTTGCGTGAGTCAGTTGTCCCACACAGCTCAGGCCCATTCAGAGACAGAATCACAGCACGTGCTTGTGGCTGGAGAACCGTAAATCGTATGTTATGATTCTGACCCTGCAACTGACTCCATCTGTGAATTTGGGACGATATTTGATTTCTCCTTAGGCCTGAGCCTGTTTGCCATTGAAATCAATGGCAGTTTTTCCAGAGTCTTCAAAATGGGAGGTTGTTTTAGGCCCCATGCTTCATTTCCCTCCTGCACATACACAAGAGGGCTGAATTAAGGTTGACAGGTAACCTTAATGTTGGCATTTCCTGACTTTTGAGTGCTTGGCTTTACAACCTTAATAACATTCTGTAAACATAGGGGTGTGTGTCTGTGTTTCCGTGTGTGTAATTTCCTAGGATTTTAAAAAAGCAAACTAACCCCCACACACACAAATTAAGTCATATAGCATTGTCTGGTCACCCACCCTGGGTCAGAGAACCCTTAGGACCACCCCAGTGACCTCTGCCACTTGAGCCAATGAAATAACTAATACCTGTAGTAAGTTGTCATCTTTTATGCAAACAAGCACCAGAGGGCAATGTGATGCTTTGCTAGAGTGTTTCACGGATATTTGCTGAC
The DNA here is from genome assembly GCA_007922155.1 of Mesoclemmys tuberculata. Classification (NCBI taxonomy): domain Eukaryota; kingdom Metazoa; phylum Chordata; order Testudines; family Chelidae; genus Mesoclemmys; species Mesoclemmys tuberculata. The sequence continues at coordinate 4,841,813 of ML675629.1, read as the reverse complement.
AGCAGAGGAATGGTAAGACTTGGGAATCAGGTTCTGTACCAACCTCTGGGGAGGAATGTGCTCTAATGGCACAAACTCTCCTCAAGTAGTGATCCCTTCTGCCCTGTCACTTCAAAACTGTGCTAGTCCTGCAACTTCCTGACACTTGGAAGCTCCCTCTCCCAGTCTCCTCATCTAGACACCCTATTACCTAATCAAGCAGCTCTCTCCTGGGCCCCACATGCAATTCATTGAGCGCACAGGAGCAACACTCTCCTCACTTTCAGTTCATGTGCCAGCACCTGGACCAGGCACACCTAACAGCACCCCAGATCTGAAATTGCATGGAAAGTCCTGTTCAGCCCCAGGCCTGGGGCTAAAATCTAAGTCTCTTCTGAGCATGTGTGAACTGCAATGTTTCAATGGCTTATATATAGGCCACATTTTGAGCAAATTTTCAAAGGGGCATCTCTAGGTACATCCCTGACACAAAGACCATCTCCCTTTCTCAGAAACAGCTGAACCATTTGGGCTGAAAGTTTCCAAGACAGTGCAGCCTCAGCTAGATACCTGGCATGGAAATGTTAGCCAAACTGTTAAAGGGCCTTATAATGGGAAGTGTTGGGCAACCTTAATAATAGGTGATGCTTCTAGCCCTGCCTCTAACAGAGAGGTAGTCTAGCTGAGTATCGAACCGGAAAAAAGCAGAACAGAATTGGTTTTGCACATAGATATAAAAATCTATAGAGATTATCTATTAGATACGCATTAAGTGAGGGTAAGTGGTGTCTAATTTAGTCTTTGAGCGGGAGTGACGTTTACCCTTAACTCCTTGGGGCAAGGATCTGTTATATTTTCAGAACATTTTTACCTCTTCCACTGCCCTAATGACACTATATAATTAGAGCGGGCTATGCCAGATGAAGAATTTGGATCTGGATATTGAGTGTCCCATTGAGGACGTTTACATTCATGGTTTGGATTTGGCACATTATAAAGAGGAAAGCCATTTCCAAATGTATTTGCTGGCCTATAATATATAGGAGGTCTGACTAGATCATCCGATGGTTCCTTCTGACCATAAAGTTTATGAGTCTGGAGCAGGGTTAGGATTTTAAACATCTGTAGAGATGACGAGTGTTCAGGTCGGACAGTTTGGTTTGGTCAAATAATAAAAATGATGAATCATCAAGATTGTTGTCAAACTGGGGGGATTTATTTAGAGAGGTAGCACAGAGATCTGTCCTATATTCAATATTTTCATAAATGATTTGGATAATGGATTTCAGCATGTGCTTATGTGGATGCAACCAAGCTGAGAGGGGTTGCCAGCATTTCAGAAGGTAGGATAGAATTCAAAATGATGTTGATAAATTGGAGAATTGGTCTGACACTAACAAAAAGAAATGCAATAAAGACAAGTTCAAAGTAGTACACTTAGAAAGGAAAAATCAAATGCAGAAATACACCATGGGGAATTACTAGTTAGGCAGTTGTACAGTAAGTGTGGGTTACAGTGGATCACAAATTAAATATGAGTCAGCAATGTGATGCAGTTGTGGAAAAGACTAATATCGTTCTAGGATTTATCATTAGGAGTATCATATGTAAGACAGGTATACTTGGACCTGCTTCAACAGGGGGGAACAGACTAAATGACTTCCTAAATTCCTTCCAATCCTACATTTATGTGATTCAGTGAAAATGAATAAATACTAAAGAACTCAGATTTTCTTATGTATTTTTCCCACTCACTATTATCTGTTGCCAACATATTATTTCAGTTGCAATACTTATAAATGCAGGGAAGTAACTATCTATTTGGCCCCATCCCCATAGAGTAAGAGTACTTCCCAAACTTTTAAACATACAGTAGAACCTCAGAGTTATGAACACCTCAGGAATAAAGGTTGTTCATAACTCTGACATGTTCAGAGCTCTGAACAGAATGTTAGGGTTGTTCTGTCAAAGGTTTACAACTGAACATTGATTTAATACAGCTGTGAAACTTTACTATGCAGAAGAAAAATGCTGCTTTCCTTTTTTTGTTTTGGAGTTTATGTTTAACACAGTGTTGTACTGGATTTGCTTTTTTATTCTTTTCTCCCTCTTTCTGCTTGATTGCATACTTCCAGTTCGACAATGAGGTGTGCGGCTGATCTTTCACTTTGTAACTCTGGTGTTTGTAACTCTGAGATTCTACTGTATCAATAACAAGTCCTGTAAGAAGATCATCCTGAAGCAACCTCAAAAGTGCAGTTTCCCAAAGATTCAGCTGGGGATGCCATAGCCGAGAACAGCCCCAAATTTATAAAAACAGTAATGTGAGTAAGATTCTACTCTCTCCCAACATGGATACGCACTGTTATAGCAGCTAGAATATCTCCTGTCCTCATTTCATAGGTTTGCTGATATTTCCGTGGCCCTATGCTTGAGTGAGAATCCTCACGGTCTATCGCATTGCTCCTGGGGTCTTGACCATTTTGTAAAGTCTTGTGTTGCACCTTTTCTTTCCTTAGCAGTCTCCATTTGCGTTCAAAAGACTCGCCCAAAAATCATTCCCATTTCTTGTGTTGGAAAGGAATGGAAAGGATCCGTGGAGAGTGAGGAAAAAAAGATATGACTTGATCCAAAGTCCATTAAAGTCAGTGGAAAGACTTTGAAGGGCTTTGGAGCAGGCCCATATATTTTAGGTGGGATTTAGTGGTCAGAAAACATTTGTAATACTGGATGAACTGGTTCAGTGGTCAGAGGACATGGTGCTGAATCTGATGATAGATAGATTAGCTAAACAGGGGAGACAAATAAAAAGGCAAATGGTTTAACTTTTCTTTAACAATGCAACTAGATTTTAAAATGAAGCACAGATGGCAGGAAACATTTTGAAACTTGGCAGTAGCCTCCCTTTTCATCTCTGTTTACAGGATTTATACACAAACATGCACTTTCAACACTTAGTAATCTGCTATACAACTGCACTAGAATGAGGATACATGAAGTCAACAGTATTAATATTGGTTTTGACCTCACACTGCAACCGACAAGCAGAAGACTTAAACGGAAGCCTGAATGGGTATTGTGACATGAGCATTGCATTCATGCAGCTATATCCACTATTGAGGATGTGCTTGTTACATTGATTGAGTAATGTCAGAGGCAGCATGGTCTAGTAGCAGAAGCCTGGCATGGGATACTGGGAAGTCCCCAGTATTGATGGTGGCTCTTCTTTTGTTTCACTTGAGGCCTTGAACCAACATTTTCAAAAGTCTCCATTAATTCTAGAAGTCATTTAGGGTCTGATTTTTAAAGGTATTGAATAGCATGACCACTGACATAATCTGATTAACATTAAGGTGAGGATTGAAAAACTGACTCATTCACAAGAAGTGAAATGTGTCCTTTTGTATTTCTGTGCCTCAGTTTCCCTATCTGCAAAATAGAGATCCTTACACAAAAAATACATGAAAAGACCATCATTAAGGTTGCAAAATCAAACAGTCAAAATCTAGGGAATTCCAGAATGAAGGTTGCCTGAGCAACCTCCTTTCAGCCCCTTTGTGCATATGCATCATGGTTAGAACTGGGCAATTAATAAGAATGGGACTTTTCACAGCTTGGACAAGAGTCAGGACTAAGGGGGGATATGATAGAGGTCTATAAAATCATGACTGGTGTGGAGAAAGTAAATAAGAAAGTGTCATTTACTCCTCCTGCTAACATAAAAACTAGGGCCACCAAATGAAATTAATAGGCAGCAAAACAAACAAAAGGAAGTATTTCTTCACACAACATACAGTCACCTGTGGAACTCTTTGCCAAGGGATGTTGTGAAGGCCAAGACTATAACAGGGATCAGAAAAGAACTGGTCCATCAATGGCTGTTACCCAGGATGGGCAGTGATGCAAAACTATGTTCTGAAGCATCCTGAGCCTCTGTTTGCAGAAGTTAGGAATGGGTGATCGGGGATGGGTCACTGATAATGACCTGTTGTGTTCATTCCCACTGAAGCACCTGACATTGGCCACAGTTGGAAAACAGGACACTGGGCTAGATGGGCCATTGGTCTGACCCAGTATAGCTGTTCTTCTGTTCAAATTAATTAATTTTCAAGTTAGAGGTGAAACTGAAAAATCTGAAGAACAGTTCTAAATGATACTGATTTTTTTCCTCATTGAAATAAAAGCAAAAACACGTTTTGGGTCAAACAAACCCATTTCTTGAACACGGAATGATTTTTCTCCATTTTATTTTGAGTTGTTTTGGGCTGTATTTCACCTTTTTTTTTTAATTGGCTAAATGTCTACACTAACTGCTGGTTGGAAATGACAAGCCAAAACAAAATATTTCAAAACGGATGAAACAAACATTTAGACTTGGGAAGTTTTTTTTCCAATTCTTTTTCAGCCAAAACTATTTGCCATATTTGATCCAAATTCATGAATAGTTTCAATTTCCCCTCCCCCCAATTCAATTTTGAGCACATTTACTATTTGCTGAAAACAAATTGCCCGGCCCTAATTATGATACAGGCTTTAATTATACAATCACACTTTTTTTCACAGAACCCGGACCCCACTTTGTGCATACCATGGATAGTGCTCACTTAACAGTATGTGCTAACAGCAGAGGAATGATGACGCTCTGAAGGGGAATGTGCCCTAGTGGGCATAGACTCTTCTGTTCATTCCCTCCAAGCATCCCTTTTGCCCTGTCCCCTCCAGCCTGCCCCGTCCTAACACTGCAAATTCTCCCTACCTGACTCTTTGTCCCAGTCCCACTTTCCTCATCTAGCCAGTCCCAGTCTCCAATCTTCAGGCTTCTTATCTGAGTCCCAGTCCCTTGCCCAGCAAGTCCTAGCCTCACCGTCCTGGACTCCTCCTTATCACAGTGTCCGTCTCTCCCCCCAGTCACCGTCTCCTTGCCCAGCCAGTCCCATTTCTTCCCCTTCTGCATTTAATTTCAGGTGCCCAGACCTGGATCCTGGTATGGCCCGCACCAGTCCAGCGATGCTGTTGCTAGGAAAGTTCTGCCGATCCCCAATACTGCACATGCCTTGTGTGGATGGAATATTCAGGGAATTTAGATGCTAAAATCTAAGAAGTCTCTACTGAGCATGTGTGAGTTGCAGTTCTTCAAAGACAGATAACTTCTGGAAATGTGGGTGGATTTATATGGGGACAGCACAAGGCACATCTCTGACCCAAAGGCCACCTCTCTGTCAAATGTCAACTTCCAGCTCCAAAGCACAGAAGTACGAGAGGTTTTCAAAGAATAGGTCACCACAATTTTTTAACATGGGCAAAACAATACATTTTCCCATAGCCTCATTCTCAGAAATGGCTGAAAAAGTTTGCTGCAAATTCAAAAAATAAATAAATCAAATCAAATCACCTGAAGTCAGATACCCACCATGGAAAATTTCAAACCAAGTGGTTAAAGTATGACAAAATTATAAATCACTGAAAACAGGGTCTTATAATGGGAAAGGACATGCAACCTTAATAGCAGGCTTCTACTATACTAATTTTTCCCTCCCTTAATTGGGCACTGTGAGTGTTAATTCGTTAGGGACTGCGCACTGATTTACTGATGAAAAGTGCAGTATGAATCTGAAGTCTCATTGTTCTTACAATGCCACCTTGCCTGCTTTCATTACGGATTATGCACAGAGAAACAGTGGCAGAACATATGATGGAAAACGGATGGGGAGATAATCTGCTTGATATCCACTTTCAAAGGGCTAAAACAACATGTTTACAGTGGATATAGCATAGAAAATGGGAACACCTAGGATATCGTTGTTTAATAGAATTCACTGAGTGGAATTTGGAGGGGAGGGTTGTATACGTAAATGCTATGCATACACACACACATACAAATGCACACATACACTCCCATTTTTCTACCACTAATTATCACCTAAATATCACCATTCCTAATTTAATAAGACAAGGCCACGCTAAGAAAAGCTCCCTTTTATTGCGATGAGAATTTTTTCTGCCTGCCTCTGGACTGCAGGACTGAGCCCTATCCAAAGTCCTTTCAGATTCAGATATTTCTCATTTCTCCCCTCAGTCACTCTTTGCTATCCTTACTAATGCAGAAAAGCCTGATTCCTGTATTCATTCAGGGCTCAGCCTTGCAAACGCTCATGTCAGTAATCTTTCCTCACATGAATAAGCCTTCTGATCTCAAGGGGCCAACTCCCAAGAATGCAGAAACTGTGAGGAGTAAGGGGTTGCACGCCTGGGCCCATAACCAAATGCACACTTTCCTGCCTGATTTAAGAAGATACATGGCCTTTTCCTTTTGCTGCGTGTATCAAGGGCCCAGATGCAGCGAGCACTGATTTTATTTTAATGAGAATGGGGGTGGGCACTCCTTACCAAGTGTAGTGAATACCACTGGAAGTATTCCCAGTGGTTTTGGTAGGTTCTGCAGGATTGCGCTCTTCCGTAATAGTTGAGGGGTATAGGTTTGGTTTGAGATTTGAGCTTGATTTTTTTTTAAATGAAGAAATAGTTTGTTCTGGAAACAGAATAGTAAAATAATCAAGTAAACAATCTGTGAATAGATGTGTTGAATTGTCAGACCAGATCTCTAGCTGGGTGAAGGATTTTTTTTTTTAAATATGTGTATATGTCAAATGATTTATTTGACATCGTGAAATTTGTCAGATAAATTATTCAGCAAATACCCGGTTCTATTTATAAATTCTCCCTCTATTAACCCTTCATTGTGATCCCTTTATTTCTTCTCTGCATGCTAGTGCTGGTTTTTATACAGGATGCAGAGTTCAGGATTGGGATTTTACTTTCACTTCTTCAAATGTTGTTCTTTGTTCACTTCAGGGGCCTGATCTAACTCACTGTCCTCCCAAAGTCAAAGGAAAGCCTCCTACTGACTTCATGAATATTAGGATTGTCCTCATCTCCCCCACCCACAATGTAGTTTAAGGCTCAATGCTGCAAAAATACTTATGCACCTGAGTTCCTTTGCTTACGTGACTAATCCTATTCCTATCAATGCTCTGCTCATGGGATTAAAGTTACTCACGTGCCCAAGAGTTTACAGAATTGGGCCCATTGGCAGGCAAGTGAAAAATGAAGTGACATTCTCAAACAAACACTTGAACCTGCAAACCTTTATAGTGCTCACCAGTGTGATTGGTTCCATCTATTTTGCTTATCCATTGACTTCAGAGCCAATGTTTTGTTTTCCTGCTGCATTAGCTTGGGCATTACCTGGGAACATTTCTCACCTGGGAACTGTTCAGTGGGCCTGGTCTTCACCTAGTTTTTGTACCATGTTAATTATAATGTTTTAAAAAACAATATAGCTAAAACAGTGTAGCCCTTTGTACTGGTATAAAGGTGTAGCGCTATAGCTTATTTCCATACATTTAATGTGCTGTATTGCTGTAAGTACCTTTATATTGGTATATCTGGGTCAACGTCATGTTGGGGTTTTATGCAGCCACCCATCAGCGTGGTATCTGAACACTAGGGGTTATACCACTTTATATCAGCTTCTAAACCACTACAGGTATAGACATACAAAACCTGTTTGTGAACCAGCCTTAAGCAGAAAATGGGCAAAGGGACACCTTTACTGAGCAGGAAAATCACTGTTTCCACTGGCCTGTTTTTGTTTTATTTGGGATGACTGTTATATGCCAGGGGCTTGCGCCATGTAAAATGTGTTAACAGATCTGTCCCTTTTACAGGCCGATGCTGGAGTCTGTTTCACATTTGACTTCGGTGGATGTTTATTCTTTCAGTAGGGTTTAACAAGTATTCATTTGCAAGGCCTTCCTGGCTCTTTAGCATAGATTTGGATTTCAGACTGGGGAAAGCACAGATCTCTTTCTTGAGATAGTCCTTTCAATGGGCTCCTCTGTGTAGCTTCGGATGTCAGCACAAATCAGCATTGGAAGGCAAGTAATTCAAAAGAACTCCAGATGGGGAGGGGAGAATTTTCAGTTTCCCAGAGTATTGGAGGCAGAACTGGTGTACACATTGCATTTGGTTATTAAATGCTCTAGGAAAGGAATGCCAACTTTCACACAGAAAAATAGCACTACCTAATTTAAGTGATCCACTGAAATGTGGATCAGCTCAGACATTTGGATTCCCTGGAAGGAAAGCTCCTTCTCTTGACCAGTGGTGAGATATGTAAAGAGCAATGCAAGAAAGGGACCTGACACCAGCAGGGTTTTGTAATGCATGTCTGAGGTAGCCGGAGAACTAGAAAATGAGGGAAGGGCCATCAGATGCTGCTCCTAGCCTGGCCCACACCTGCTATCCCCTGTAAGATGCCTGTGTGGACAATGCTTGAAAGTGAGGGTAGTAACAAGCCGGATCTCAGGGGATTCTTAGCAGGGAAGGACCTGATCCAACCCCTCACCCTCTGAAGTCAATAAAAACCGAGGCTAAATCCTCCTTCACTACGCATTTGGCTGTAAACAAACTCTTCAGCTGGCCGGCCCTGAGTTTATTTTATTTGCAAAAAATCCCAGCCGGATCCTGCAACCTTGTCTCCTAGCCCAAATCAAGGGGATAGTCCCGGAAGGCAGGATCGCCCCCCCCCCTTCCTCCCACCCCCACTTCGTGCTATACAACCTCGGCTAATTTAATGCATCGGGGTGTGGGGGGGACACCTAAGGACATTTTTATTTCTTTAAGGACAGGAGGCAAAAAAGTGTTTTGGGTTGTTTTTTTTAATGCTCTACAAAACTGGGAGAACAGCTGTCAATAAGCCATTTAGAAAGGCTAACAAAATTAATCTAATAGCCTCCTTACTCCGCTCCCTTCCGTTTACAATAACACGTGTTACACACACACACTCCCTCCCTCTCCCTGCCTCACAATGCGGTTGCCTAACGGCTGTGGTGTTGTGCCCCGGTGTTGCTCCATGAAATGATGGGGTGGGTCGGAGGGGGAGATAATTTCAAACAATGACATCTCCCTCCCCGGCTGCAAATTTTAGCCCCGGCAAGATGAAGATTAGCTGGCTGATGAATCGATTTATGGCCCAGTTCTGAGAGGAATGAATAATCGGTTCGTGAATATATATATATATATATATATTGCAATCAACCAAGAAGGGGTTTTTTATTTTCTTTTTCGGATCTAGCAGCTTTTCTCTCTCCTCCCAATATTTCCCTTTCCGTGCTGGTAGCATCAATCTCCCGAGCAATCCTCAAAAGATTTCACTGGAGCCTAAGAAAAAAAAATGTTCCTAACGCTAATAACACTCTTATGGTTTGGGGGGCTTTTTTTTTTCTTCTTTTTTTAATCTTATGCTTATGGGGCGGTTTGGTCTGTTTTTCCAAACGGCAGGAAATGAGATCTTATTTATTTAATAGAGTACAATTTAATTGTCTGTAATGCATTGTTCCGACGAGCCTCTCTCAGCCCTGATGAGTACAAAACACGTTTTATGTTTCCATCAGAGAGAGACAGACTATTTTGATGATTTGGGAGCCGAAAAAGGAAATCGTCTCCGAGGCAGCTCTTCGCCAACATATGCACGCTCTTGTAGCCATCTCCCGGCACTGATTGCATGTAAAATAAATAACACCATCATCATCCTCGGCATTAACGGTAGTCATATAGATCTCCCCTCCCTCCCCAACGATCTCTAGCCATACAGCCCCCTTTCCCTGGTTTGATGGCATAATAAAACGCCTAAAGAGCATGCAGGGTATTTTGCAATTGCAACAAGATCAGACGGAGTAAGAGAGAGAGGTTGTACAGCCACAACAACGGGAGCTTCCTCCATATCTGAACTGCGTTTATTACCAGTTCCATCCTCACCCTTAACAGAATAATAAAGCCAGAACACCTTGGGGTCTCCCCCCCCCACTAAAAGGCCGTTTTCCTGGTGGTGACTGAAATTAAAACCCGACCGCGCGTGATCGTAGGGTTTGCAAAGAAAAAGGGGGAGAAAGGAAAAAAAACCCAGCCTCATCGCTCCTAAAAAACGCGATCGCTCCCCTTTGCTCACTTGGCACAATAGAAATTCACTGTCTCTCCAATAGCCATGCGCCTAGTGCTATTTATAGCCAGGGGCTGGGTTGGAAGGTACCATCCAGTTTCTCCCAGGCAGGCAGACGAGGGGGGGGGGATGGAGGGAGGGATGGATGGGAGGCGGAGGATGAGCCAGGGTAGAGGTAAGAGCGGTTCCCCCCTCCCAACACGCACAGCCTCTCTCCTGCTCGTCCACACGCACGCCACCCCCCTCGTCTGGCTGGGCGTTTGAACCGATCCAGCCTGTTTAAACGGAAAGGACACAGATCCTCAATGTAAAAAAAAAAAAAAAAAAAAAAAAAAAACCAACCAGCTCAGAGCCAGGGAGAGCGGGAGAGAGGGAGGAGTGTGTGTGCGAGCGTGTATGTGTGTGTGTGTGGAAGAGGGAGAGAGAGAGAAAAGAAGAGAGGGGTGGGGGGGGAAAAGGAAAGAAGATTTTCTCTATGTATATAAAGATGGCCACGTTAGCAAACGGACAACCAGACAATACCAGCCTGAGTGGCAACCACAGCAACTCCAGCACCAACGGGCACATGAACGGATTAACCCACAGTCCCGGGAACCCGGCCACCATCCCCATGAAGGACCACGATGCCATTAAGCTCTTCATTGGGCAGATCCCCCGCAACTTGGACGAGAAGGACCTCAAGCCTCTCTTCGAGGAGTTCGGCAAGATCTACGAACTGACGGTGCTGAAGGACAGGTTCACAGGCATGCACAAAGGTGGGCTTCCCCCTAACTTTCCCGGGAGAGCTCGGGGGAGCCCAAGAGTTGGGGGGGCGCGGTGGGGCGCGGGGGGCTGCCAGAGCCTCTGCAAAAGAGAAGGGGAAGGGGGGGCATGGCCCCCTCTCTTTTAATTTCTTGCCATGCTTTCGCTTTTTATTTCTGCTGCGATGCGAGCCCTGGGGAGGGGAGCCGGGGCCGGCGAGAGGCAGCTGTCCACAGAGCGGTGGTGCTGAAGAGACGGAGCGGGCTCGTGGATTTAGCCTAGCGGCACCTTGCCACCCGGGGAGGGGCAGGGGGGATTTTTCCAGCTCTTCCGTAGGCGAGAGCCAGGCTTTTCGTGACCTTAGAGAAAGGGACGGGGAAGGCGGAGCCGCTGGTTCTGTTTTTAAGCGGGGCGTTAAAAAGAAGACCGCAAAGGGGTCCCGACAATGGCCAAGGAGGGTCCCCCGGGGAGAGGGGAGCGGGGCTCCTTGAAGTGCGGGGCGGGGGGGTTATAGGAGAGCATCCCGAGCAAAAAGAGCGTGCACACGCCACTTTCTGTAGCGGAGGGTCAATTCTGCGGGCTCGCCGGGAGAGATCGGGAACTTTTGGGTCTCCTGGCGAGGGGCTGAAGCAGCATTGGGGCAGAGTCTCTCCCGGCCCCCGGGCCAGGCTCTCTGGGAGAGGCAAAGCGGGGTCCGCGGATGTTGCATCCTCTGGGCGGTAAGGTGGGGCGTGTGGTTTAGATGAACAGGATGCTCCGGTGGCGGGGGAGACTCTAGCGGGGTGCCACTGGATTGCTCGCCCTGCGCGAAAGTGGGACTAAAGTGACTTGGAGGCAATGGCCATCGAAAAGCCGCTTATAAGCCAGAGGTTCCCGTAGCCCGAATAAACTCCCTCAACTCCGGGTTTCTCCTCCTCCTCCCGTCTCCGTGCTCCCCATCATTTGATTCGGTTTATTATCGCTGCCGAAAGAGGCCCCAGCTTTGCCCAGACCGCCCCCAGTGCGAACGGGCTGCGGCTTTAGAGCTCGGGCCGAGGAAAGTCAGGTGTGTTCACTTCGGGTTTAAATCGCAGCCGCTGGTCCCCCGCAGACTCCCCGTGGGCGAGTCCCAGAGAGCAATTTGGTTGGCTGAATACCGATTCAGCTTGCCGGGTGAGTTGTAAAGCCTCAAGTTAATGGCATGTTTCGGAGTCAGCTGCTCCCTTGCCACCCCCCGGAGAAGAACGCAAATATCATCCTATATTGCAGAAAGAAAAGGGGACCGAGCAAAGAGACTGAGGAGGGCACATAAATTACAAGGCATTTTCCCTCCCTTCCCTCCCCCCACGATCCCTAGAACCCAGGAGCTTTTTCACTTTTCAGTCGAGCTTCCTAGAAACCACATCCAGGTTAGTGTCTGATCTTCATCGTTTAACCAAGCCGTCGATAACAATAAGCATAAGGAAGGGCAGGTCCTAGGAGATTGTGCCTGAGAGGTGAGGGGTAGCTGCTGTGTGTCTGGATTCTGCACGCTTTTCTTTCCTAAGAAGGAGGAAATAACAATAATAATAAACAAAACTTTACCACCTAGATTCCCCTGAATGCTAAAGACAGGGGACCAAGGCACTTTTAGACGGATCTAGCTGGAGGTTGCCTTGGCAAACTGTAATTTCTGTATATTTTGTATGGGATCGATCTCGTCCTGTGCACGGCCCGTAGAGAAGCGTGTTTGTGTGTGTATACACACACACACTCCGAGGAGAGAGAGCACTTCTCTGTCTTGAATAATCTGCAGCAAATATACCTGAAATAAGCTAGCCACTAGACTTCCTTTTCCTCCAACTCAATCTAAAGCTGCAACCTAGGGTGGGGAATCTGTCAGTTTCTCGAACCAAATTGCACAAGGATGTCTAGAAACCACGCTCATTTTCAATCTCGTAGAACTTCTGGACTTTGGAGGGGGGGAAAATGCGGCTGCTTAGTGATATGGAGCGGGGCTAGGCTCGGAAATGGCAGCGTTTGAGAGATCGGTTTTATTTAGTCCAGCCGGGAAGTGTTTGAACTCCTTTCTGGTGATGTTGCTGATTTATTAGCTAATGCTGATAAAAATGTGCCTCTGGCTACCTGAAAAAAAATTACTTTCTTGCCATTGGTGATTAATTACTATTAAGTCAGAAAGCATGACGGGGCTTTGAAAAATTAGGATTGTGTTTTGCTTCTAGTTTTGTTTTTCTTTTTCTCTCCCCACTCCTTTCCCCCCTTATCTAAGTCAGCAACATAAAGCAGAATATTAACTCAGATCCCTATTTTTTTTTGGTGTGTGTGGCATGGCTAAAGAATGGCAATAAAGATCCTGTAACTTAGATCCAAAGGTTTAGGGTGGCAGTAACAAAACCCAAGTGCTTTCCACAACTGCTGCATAATGAGTGTACATTAATTGATCCCTTTCCCTTAGTAGATTTCACTTGCAGACCTCACCATGGGGGTATCCTAGTGAAGTACGCCAAGGGTTAATAGGGGCTGTGGCTTATTTAACTGTGTGGAAAGCGATACTCGAATAAATAAATAAATTGAATAATAATAAATAAATAAAAACCTAGAGATCAGTCATCTCAGGTATAAAGCCACTGAAATGATTGGACTGGATTTGTGCATCTCAGAAACAATAAAGAGGCCCCTGTTGTAACAGCGAAATTGGGAATAATGATATATCGAAACGAAAAGTCACTCATTGTCCATACAAAAATTCCACCCAAAGAGCCGATGAACTACCAGGCTCTGTCACAGTGATTCAGCCTCTGAGTTCCAGCTCAGATACTTGAGGGAAATCCATTTGTTTTTCACGCACATGTATGTAAGTGTGAGGATCGCCTGATCCCTTCACAGAAAGATTTTTATGGAATGAGCTTACCTCATATATCCCCTCCATTCCCTCATCCTCCCTTCTCCCCCTGTGGGGCAGGAAACACACACACATCCTCTGCTACTTTATTGTGATGTTGGGAGAGGGTTGTGCGGATGTTTCACCAGCAGAAATCTAGGTAGCTTTGACCCATCCACACTGATACACACACACACACACACACACAGAGTCAGCTAATCACAGTCGAACAATTTAGCAAGCCATTCATTCATAACTTCCCCCCTCTTGTCTAGCCGTGGAGTATGCATAAAGGCTGAGTTACTGGGAGACATAAAGGTTAGTGCTCTCAGGACAGCCATATTATAATGCATTATTTGAAGTCATTTAAGGCCAATTTAAGTGGTATTTAGTATAATATTTATGAATTAATGTAATCCAAATATAGAACTATCCCAACAGATTTAAGCAGCTTTTCTTACCCATGCATACTTGTACCCTGGGCCTGGAATGTGTTTTAATTTGAAACATACAAGCCTGCATAATATTCTATTTAGGAAGTCAGAATAGATCTATGTATCCCACTCTCAACTGTGGTTCAGTGAAACACAGGCCGGTTAATGCACTTCAGGAGCAAGGTTGGGGGTGCTGGTAGGTATAGCAAGAGTCATTCATTGTCCTGAAAGCTACAATGTCCTTTCAAATCTCCTCTGAAAAAAAGGACTCAGAGAAAACCACCATGGCAGTCACATTGTTAGGATGATGTACTCAAATGACCCAAATATCACTCAACAAATCAGTAAAGGCAGTTAGGAAGGTGCAGTAACAAAATATCAGTTTATTTCCCCTGTTTGCCAGCCCTGCTTCTCCAAAGCATGACTAATTTTGGAATTTAAGACATCTAGAGTGAAGGTAGCCTAGGCTTCCATTCCTTATATTCTCCCATAAGAAAGAGAGATCTCAGCATGGTTACAGTTTTTAGGATACCTCAGAAATTCAAAATAATAATAACAATGACTATTACAGTAAGAGGCAGAATAGATAGATAGATTAGATAGACAGCTAGATAGCTAGATGATATGTTGGGTAATTAAAATTTAGCAAAAAGGAACACAACTAAATCCAGGTGCTGAATAAATACTTCCATAATTGAAACATAAGGTTTGCCTCACCGAACACAATGCAGGAAGTATTTAGTGCAGTAGTAAAGCAGACAAGTTTTAGGAAGGAGAATGCACAAATAAACTTGAACAAAAGAGTGGAGGCTTTATGCCTGCCGTCTGAAGAACAATACCTGAAAACAGTCAAAAGACAATTGGATAGCTTGATCTAAAAGAGGAAAACAAAATAATCAAAAGACAAACAAAAGAAACCAAGCAATCCTCTATACATTAACACCACCCCTTATTTATGCAGCTATATCTATGTATATTTTATGTCAAACAAACAGCCCAGATTTCTTCGTAAATTAAAATGCTAGATTTTGTCTTTTTTTTTTCCTGTGGTCTGGACATGAATTCTAGTTTCAAATAGCATCTGCACCCGTTCCTGTTATGGTTGTTACCGTTGTGTCAGCATTTCCAATACAAACTCCAGTTTGCAGGGTTCTCTCAGTTGGCTCTTAAGTTTTGCACTTTGTTACAAACTTGTTCTCCTCTCCATCATCCTATCAGATATAATAACAACAACAATCATAAATAATGTGTTTAGTTTATAGTTATGTAACTGGGAGGGGGGAGAAGAAAATAGAAGTTTGTGATTCCAGATCCTTTTTTCTTTGCATTTCTACGGCTTAAACCTCTATTTGGGCAGACCTATATTTAAAAGGAGACCAACAGAGTAACGTGTATGCATATCATAAAAGGAAGGCCATAAAGGTTGTAATCACTTACAAACACCTGAAGGATTATCGGCTGTGGTCTTTGGAGGAAGTGAGCGGAAATGACAGTCCTGGTGGTAGAAAAAACCAGAAACTTTGTCGCAGTGATGCTTAGGCCTGTCATCCATCTAGTCCACTAGACGGTCTCTGACAGTGGCTAGTGCCCGATGCTTCAGAGAAAGGTACAAGGCACCCTGGAGGGGATGATTCTGAGTGGATATTAGCAGGGTCTGGAAAGCAATGGGAGGGTCTCGTGAGCAAACTTGACAGAGTCATGGGGAATTTTGCCTGAGTGAAGAGGGGATAAGGCTGCAGGAGCTGTGTCGTATTCAACAGAAATTTGGATGCAAGCCTTAGAGAGGGAGGATTTAGGAACTTAGGTGTGTGTTGCAGATGGGCTGAGGGCGAAAGGGCTGGAAGCTTGAGGAAGGTCTCCTCTGGCCCCAAAAGCTGCAAATATGCAGCAACCTTTCTCAGCCAGACGTCAGAGGGTTTTTTATCATGCATACCCTATGCGCATGCATGCCAGCCGCACTGACCCGGCAGACCGTGACGACTCTGAAGGAGCTGTTACGGTCACGTCAATAGAGTGTGAATAAAGGAGGGTGTATGTGACAGGCAGTAATGGTGGCAAAGGAGAAAAACTGGGGGTGGCGGGGGAAGATACAGTCTATTGGGTCAGTTATCTGCATTGAAAACCCCCCCAAATACTTTCAACAACTTAAATATGTCTTGGCTTTAAAGTTCCAGTAATCATCCAGAACAGCAGAAGACCATGAATTTCATAGTGGCTCATCTGCCGACTGCTCTCATATTCATCCCTGCCATACTTTGTCCCTGTGTTTGTCCCAAGCAGGTGAATAGTTACATGAGCTAAACTGAGCCCAATCCTCAGAGATTGTGTTTTATGAATCCAGGCCTCCTCCTCTCTTAAGCACCAAGGCCTGCCCACTCCTTCCCCTGTGGAAGTCAGAGGGAGGTTTGCCATCTCCTTCAATGGGAACAGGATTGGGCCCCAGGTTTCTTTGCTGTCAGTTACCTAACCACGCAGCCTTGCCACATGCTTTTTAAAACCTGTGGGTGGTGGATCTACATAGCAAACTACAACATCTCCGAGCGAGGTCATCAGCTGTCCTACGCTTCCAGGGCTGAGGACTTGTCTCTTTTCCTAGATTCCCTTCAACGGAACAAAGTAATGTTCAATAAAGAAGGGAAACCAACAACCGAAACAACTCTTATTACAAGTCCCTTCCTGTCTTTCTTGCTCATTTAAGAGTCCCATTAATCCCAGCGGGAGTGGTGTCAGAGATAGTAGTGAGTTTATCTATTAAAAACTGCAGTGGGGATGGAGAGGGAAAAGAATCGTGACAGGCGGAAGTAAAGGCTCTTACTCTACTCGAGCTCCCTGAACTGAGCTGTGGTCAATATTAGAGGGCTCTTTTTCTTCCTGAGTCCTCCAGATGTGCCATGGAGTGACCAGGATCCCAGGATCTCATGGAACGATATTCTGCATATTCTCTGCTGCAATACGTAGTGTGAGCAGAAGTCAGGGTGTCATCTTGGAATTTGCATTTGTTTTACTTTTGTCACTTTGAGCCCCAGCCTGGATGCACCATGCAGGGGAATGCAGCTTTTAATGCGCATTCGTTATACACAACTGACATCATCTCTAAGGAAGCTCCTTAATTGTAGCTCCTTAACATTAAGATAGATGGGAATGCTAAGCCTCTCAAATAAAGTGCCTGACCATATGTAGTGGTTAAAAATAAATAATATACAGCCATCTATCCCTGGAAATGAATGGAAAGACATATAGATATAGACATTGTGTTAAGTTTGTCAAGTAGGAGCAGCCAAAAATATTGATCAAGGCAAGGGGAAAAATTGATAATGAACTGGACTCCAACAAGATTTTAATTGACAGTGACTTCCGTGAACCAGCTTTGGACAGTGTATATAAAGTGACCACGTTGGAACTTTATTGCAATGCACTCTCCTTTAATTAATTGTCACCTTTGTTAAGACTGGCTACAGATCAAAGGTTTAAAGATACTTAACAGGGTCTTAGTAACAAACCCTTAACATGCATTAGAAATATCCGACAGCTCAGCCAATGAGGCATGCAGATTTCGATCTACCTCGCCCTTATCTGTTTATTTCTCCCTCCTTTATTCAAACAGGGGCAATCATTGCTTAACATTAACCGTTTCATACATTGTTGTTGATGCTGATGCGCCTGGGAGCCTGTTGTTGTAGGGGAGAGGTGGGTTGTGAAGATATAAGGTAGAGTATTTTGCAGGTAGTGGATCAGACCAACATGCATTACAAATAGACAGACAGGCAGACAGACCGAAAATTTCTCCTTTGCTTATGCCACACAATCTTTTCCCCCACTGCTGTTTAGGTCTATAATTTTCATATTTAACTCCGGAAAACATTACGGGATATACTTTGTATAAAAGGTGCTGCACTGAATAGCGTTGCGTATATGATGTTTATATAGAGAAGTATGCTCGTGTCCGCAATAATACATACATTATACATCCATAGTCATGAAAACACATATTCAACATACACATACATAATAAGTATTTATTGTTTGTGTGCATACAATATGCTGTCACATATATCTCTACATTTTCCCTTCTCAAATGCAACATGACAGAATTCTTACTCTTAGGTGGCAGTTACAGGTGACTCGAATTCTTGGAATCAGTATATGAAGAGTTTAATGTGATACAAAGCTGTTTGTTCATTGTACTAATGTAATGATACAGTCACACCTAATTAATCCATGTCTGGTTTATGCGTAGCGTGTCTGGGTCTCAAAAATATTTAAAGATAACTAGGCTGACTTTACAGTGAGCTGAACATGTGGCTCCTAACATGAGTTTTCTTCAGACAGAATAAAAATGGAGCTTTGCAGACAGTCTGATTAGATCTGACTGCATACTTGGACAGTTTCTAATACAAATATCTACGCATACGGTGCCCACACAGAGCATCCATGCACACATGTATATAAAGGACAGCCTTACATTCGCACACAGTTCCTCTTCTTTTCAATCGCTAAGGGTAGATTCACCTCACATAATAGGCATCACCCACTGCAAACACACACAAATATCTTTGTTGGCGTCGACAGCTTCTTGCAGGTAGATGAATAAAGCAGCATCAGTTTAATAATATCCCTATAAAACAGTGTTTCCTTACTAGGATCCAGAGGGATGAAGGCTTACAAAAGATCAAAATATATATCACAGAGTACTTGTAGAATTCCCATGCTTATGTTTCCTCTGCATAATGTTCTAATTCACTATTTGATCAATTCTAAGGGGACCAGTGTTTTAGGAAGGACAGGAAGAATGTTAGTTTACTAGCCTAAGATGCTTGAGAATGAGTGAAAATCACACCTAAAATAATATGTAGCAATACAGTAATGAGCTTATCAATACTTCTTTAAGGAAACTGACAGCCTTATAAGAGAGATTCAGTTTTCTGAGCAAAGGTCGCAATGTAGATATTCTTCATTAATAATATCGATAGCTTGGTTGACCAATTTAACTAGACAGAGACTGTATAAAGTACCTGCTGTAATAGTCAGGGAGGAGGATGGTGCAGAATTTACAAAATTGTTCTGTAATATTAATAATATTGATTGATTCTAATAATATACTAAGGTCAAGATGTTTTCAAGCACTTCTTTGAAATGTAACATGCGAGACAGATCCCTTTCATGAGCAGATTGTGTTGGCTTGAAACTCTTTGGAAGCTAACACAGTGAAAACTCTGCTTCTCTGCCTATTAAATGCAGGGCTCATCCCTTCCCCGTTATTCAGAGAAAGGAATTTTCACCCTGTCCAAACAGAAACTGACCCATTTCTCTGCTATCACACACATCTATCTGTATCTTTCTTTCAAATAAGATCTTTGCATGACTGTATCACAGTAGCAAGGGGATCATAGACATTATAGATAGCAAAGACTCTTTAGGCCACCTAGGCAAGCCTTTATCAGTGAAGGATTGTTCCTTAAGAGGATTTTTGTTGTTTTGTTATCCTACATGGTGATGCAGAAAAAAAGTGTCTGGTTATTTTCTGGTTATTTTATTTTATTTTTGTTTTAAAAATATTTTAATTTCATTCATGTGAAAAGACCATGCACACAAACACATACTCTACATCTATATCTGTAAACTCTTTACAAAGCAGGCAAGGGCCTGATCCAAAGCTCACTGAAGTCAGCAGAAAGACTCCCCTTGATTTCAAGAGGTTTTGGATCAGGCCTCAGGTTAGAAACAATTTTGCACCATACCGCTCATGAGACAGGAAGTCCTAGTAATATGGAATATGACTATCTCCAGATTGTTACTCATAGAAATCTAGACCCACAGAATTTCCTAGCTACTCCCTCTTCAGCAATATGTTGTCTTATCTAGGTTT
The DNA here is from genome assembly GCA_007922155.1 of Mesoclemmys tuberculata. Lineage (NCBI taxonomy): Eukaryota > Metazoa > Chordata > Testudines > Chelidae > Mesoclemmys > Mesoclemmys tuberculata. The sequence continues at coordinate 4,821,933 of ML675629.1, read as the reverse complement.
GCTAGTTCATTCATTTGGTTATACCACTCAGCGTGAAGTGCCTCATTCTAGTCACTGTATGGTAGTTTTAGGGTGGTTTGCCTTGCATTATTCCTTGTTTCGGTTTAGAGGGCAAGGGTTTTCCTTTTGCAGGAGTTTAATTGCTTTTGAAAGCTATTTATTTGATCAGATTTAGTCTTCAATAATACATGGATCGGGGATATGATTTTTCACTCGCTTCTGTGACACGTACTGTTCTTCATTTATGCAATCCCAACCTACATTAGAACGTAGTTTTTTTTGTTGTTCGTTTTAAAGGAGGACAAAGAAATGCAGAACTCACTCAATAGGCTGGCAGTAAAAGAGGGAAAAAAACATATACCTTGGTGGGGAAAGGAAGGTAAAATCTCTTGCAAAAGTCTTTAGAATAAATTATTATAACATTTTTGTTTACGAGAGCTGGAACATAACTGACTGAGAGGCCCAAAATAAGTATCTTACAAATGATTTCATTCCAACTTTATCATGAGCAGAAAGGGGGGGAAAAAACCAAACCAACCCATCGGTGCGCTGCAAGGGAATTTTCAAATAAAGATATGGTTGGAGATAATGGTGATATAGAGATGACAATTTTTACTTTCTACTAGTGGGGATACTAAAAGTTAATGCCAAATTAAACAAAACAAAAGAAAACATTGGGTGTCCCTTCTTTACTATTCGCTACTGGCTAATACGTGGTAGGGCTGCATTCTTCAAACGGCTGCCAGTGCTTTTAGCTGCTTTTCAGTGAGGGAAGGAGTATAGTCTAGTGGTCAAGGGCTCGCAATAGGGACTTAAGATGCCTGGATTCTAATCTTAGCTTTGATAATGACTCACCACTACAACCTGAGCAAGTCATTAAATTCTGAGGCCCTGATCCAAAGCTGTGGGATCGATGGAAAGACTTCAATGGGCTTTGGATTACGCCCTTAGCTTCTTCATCTGTAACAGGCAGATAATCAGACTTCTCAGAGATGGGGGGGGAGGGTATGACGTGAGGCTTAATTAATATTGGTAAATGCTTTTGTGAACCTTAGATGCTAGATCAGGGCAAACATGAGTTCAGACTTTCAAAAGCTGGGACGGGACTGGAAGAAATGGTTCTCAAACAATTGTGGCTGAACCTGTGTTTGGACCTCTGCTTGCACAGCTGAAATCAATGGGAGTTTTGCCATTAATTTCAGTTGGAAGCAGGATCTGGCCCTTTCTGGGTCATGTCGGTGCCTACAGAAAGGTATTCACTCTCTGACTCAGGATTTTGAATGGAATTTCTTTTTAAATGAGTCCTATGGGTACTATGGCTTGTTATTATTGCTCCTTAGGGGGCTGCATGGCTCCAGTCTTTGGGTAACAGCTATGCCATGCCTTTCTGCTCTAAGGGCCTGGGGCCTGAAATCTGTTGATTTCAATGAGCTTTGGATCAGGCCTAAGCCCCTGGGTGCATAGTCAGCATGGATCAGTGGCAATAGGAAGTTGCTCCCACCTGATGGCTCCTCAGTGGTTTAGGTTAATTGAGTTGGTTGTCTCTCTCCATTGGCTAGGACATGACCCAAAGCCCATTGAAGTCAATGGCAATATTCCCACCTGACTTCAATAGGCTTTGGATAAAAGTGCTTTGTGAGGAATGAGCTACTTCACAAAACACTACCACCACTGTGGGCATGAGAGGACATGAAAGGAAGAGGCCATTGGGTGTGAACTCCCTTCCCTTCTCCATGGCAGTGTGAGCCAGCGTAGGGGAGACCTTGAGGGGTTTCTGACCAAGCAGTGTCTCTCTATGTGGGTAAACAGAGGAGTCCAGACAGTTAGATCAGCCTGAAACTCATTCGAAAATCATCTCAGTTAAAAAGAGGTTTTCGCTTTCTCTCCCACACTAACCAGCCGGCAACCAACTAGCAAATAAAACTGGTGGGTTTTAGTTCTGTTTTTGTTTTGGGGTTTGCTTTTTTTTTTCTACATCAAATTCCCATTTTTCATGTCTCATCCCCTTCAGGCTCATCATTCTGACAGCCAAAAGTGGGGAAATGGGGTTGGTGGAAGGGTGGTTTTGAAATGCTGATGGCATAAACCCACCCATCCTGCTTTTCAGCCTCCGTTTGCTTGCAAATCACAATGACCTGCTTTTGTCACCGATATTCTGTGAAAGGTGGGAAGGCAGGTCTTGTGTGTGTGTGTGTACGTGTGTGCGATGTGATGTTGTCTGACTGCCTGAAATCCAACTTAGTCTCTGTTTTGCAGGCCCCGGGGCAGCAGGGGAAGCACACGTTTAATTATTTATATATTTACTCAATTTTACTGACAGCATTCACAGAAGGGGAAGAATGGTGGGTTCTTTTTTTTTTTTTTTTTGGAAGGAGGGGCTCAGTGTTTTCTCTAGCCTCTGCAGCAGTAGGTGGTTTGTGTTTTTAAATGATAACTTGCTACTGCCGGTGTATAGTCAGGGGACATGAAGGTGCTGGTAGAATTTGGACTTGACACGACTACGTAGAAAAGGATTCATCCCTGCACCACCAACCACATACACACACACTCTCCCCGCTTAGATCCAGCAACAGGGTTCTTGGCAGCAGGCTTGTAGCTCAAAGGATGAGCAACTGGCCTGGTGACCCTGCTATTCTAGAGAACCAGTATCAATTGCTGGGCTCAAGTCTCTGATCCAGACCCGGGCTTTCACTTTCCCAGTTCAGTTCTCAGATTTTTACTCCCTGGATCTGGTTCCAAGGCCTGGCTCTTTCCGCATCGTTCCCATGCCCAGTCTTTGCCCCCCAGATGAAGTTTCTAAGGGCAAGCTCTTGCTCCAGGGGGTTCAGTTCTCAGGTTTGCTCTGTCAGTCTCCAGGTTCAATTCCCCAGGTCCCCCGTGCTTGCTTCAGAGACCCAGTTCTCATGTCTGCCTGCTCGCTCATCACATTCGCTTCCTCCCAGGCCTGTGCTCCCCTCCCACAGGTTCAGTTCCCAGGTTTTCACTGTCCAGAGCAGATTCCAAGCTCCACAGTGTTGCTGCCCAGGTTGCCTGATCCAAGCTCAGTTCTCGCTCTGTGCTCTGGTCAGCCACAGTGCATGTGCTGTGTCCATTTCTTGGATCTGCAGCTTAACTCCTGTTGTTCTAGCCTTGTGCCCTGGCTTTTTCTGCCCTCCACCACACAGGCAGGGCTGGAGGCATCCTCAGTATTCATGCGGGAGACACGCCACTCTGGCCAAGGGAAAGCCATGGTAGGCATTAAAAAGGATCTGACTGCCCATCCAGGCCAAAGAAAACAGTCCCAATGAAGGAGGGAAGGGGGTAGAGGATGAAGGCTCCGTATCTTCTTTTGAAGATCAAAAAAGAATACAATAAATCAAAGGCTTATACAATGTCACCATTTTTTTTTAAAGTCAGATCAGCAGCAGAGCAATGATCCGTGATATATTTTACACTGAATTGTGCTTTCTCTGCAAGGCAGGAATGTTGATACTTATAAGCAGATTTTCCTGTAGTTCTGAAGATTTTTAATACCTTAAATCGCCCCATTTTCTCCCCCAAAAACAAACAAACAGAACAGCCCAGAAAAGGGAGGCAGCAAAGCCTTAGATCGGGGGACGACTGGGAGTCAGGAAAGCTAGGTTCTGTTCCCACCCAACACCTCCATCATCTTGTGCACCGTCTCTAAACCAAGGTGTGCCTCAATTTCTCTGTGTGTAAGAAAGAGAAGCAGGATACCCCGCTTTGCAAAGAGCTTTGTGTGGAAAGCGTCTGTCTAAGTGCAAAGTATTTCTTCTTCTTATTAGGTTTGGCTTATGTCTGTGCTGAGGAACTGGGCATTTCCTGATCTAGCGGGCCAGTGCAAAGAGCATCTAAGCTAGAATCACCTTTCTTACTATCCACACTATGTGCTCTGATCCTGTGGATCTGCTCACTGTTTTCTGTTACCCTTAGCTGTGTTCCCTTACGGAGGCTTACATGGCCATCCCTTACTCCTGCGGGTGTGTTTTATCTGTACAATTGCTGGTTGTGTGTGTGTTTGTGTGGGCAACTGTACAAACGTCTCCAACTGTCAGCTAGGTGTTGAGCATGTTGTAATGTACTTAGCAAAGGCTAATGCAACCCACAGGTAAAAAGTACAGGGAGGGTAGAAAAAATACTTAAAGCCAGGGAAGGGAGAGTTTGGAAGGAGGGGAATTTCTCCCTTAGCTACTAATAAATCGCTGCCTCACCTTTCAGTCTGGGGCATATTAATATATTTCATGGTTTGTTGCTTGTTTGTTTTTGTAAAGGCCAGCTGAAAACAGTTGAAAGGAATCCAGAAGCATTTAGCAGCTTCTTAAGAGACGGCAAAATTCAAGTCGCATGCACAAGGCAGCGCTAGTCAGAGGATGGCTATTACTTATGCTTGGTTTTACTACCAGGGAAAGTGTGGGATCATCTATTCAGATCAGGATAGTCAGCTATGCCAAAGGTTTAATCAAATATTAAACATGGTCAGTAAACTTGAACCAATGGTGGATGTGCAGCAGCACCATTCTCTGTCAAGCAAGCACTCTGGAGGAGAAAGTTTTCTCCTATCGCCGTCGGATTGGGGTTTGCTGTAAGCAAAGTGAACTTGTTTTATCGACCTATCTACCACGTACTTGTGAGTCTGCACATAAAGGCTTATGCATATATGTAAGATACATAAACATGCAGAAAGAAATGTGTATGTATGTGTTATGCATGTGTGTGTGTACATATTTACCTATCGGTGGATAAATGTTACATTGATATATGCACACATCTCCATGCGTGTGTATACATACACATGCACAAATCTACCTATAACCTATATGTGTGTGTATGTATATGTATGGATAGTATATACATGCTCCAACACTTATTGATTCTGATTGAAGGGATACTCTGGGATGAAGTGCTTCTCAGGGAGCTATGGTTTATGACTTTCCCTCTCCCTTCTATTATTCATTCTTTCTGATTTTTATCTAATCTCTCTCTGATTGTCCTGGTGCAGCTTAATAGACAAAGTGAATTTTTATTACATCATCATTATAATCTCCAGCTAATCGGCAGCTGTGTGCACTGCAGTGTACCCTTTAGCTTTCACCTCAGTTCACAAATAATGAGAATAATAATTGGGGCTTTTTTGTTTTGATTTTTGGTCTCAGGCTAAGAGTAGTGGCTTGGATGTCGTGCTTCACTCCAGCTTGTTTGTTTTAGCAATTTTTGCAACCCACTGTGTCGGATCCGCTTGAATATTTCCTGGGTTAATTTTTTGGTTCTTAACGTTTAAAACCCCAGGTGAATTCATACTTATATTTTCAATGCAATAGAGATGTACATTAATGGACCTATAGGCTTATGCTGTACATGCATACATGGACCCTTTCATGACTTCATTTACAACGCATTCATCACAACACTGTGCTGAACTGTTTGCGCATGCGCGCGCGCGCGCACACACACACACACACATCTAAGCTATAGCTTTCTACACTACATTCATATCTATACCTTTTCTTTGATGTGATAATCTCTAGTTGTAGGATCAGGAAACTAGGTGGAAGGATTCCTCGGTTCTATTCCTGCTTTTTTGACTAGCTTGCTGTGTAACATGCATCAAGTCACCTAGTTCTGAGAGTTTTGCTGGTCAAGTCCTTAAATTCTTGTGCCTGGAACCTGGGGCCCAATAAATGATTGACACTGGAAAGCATAATGCCAGCCACCCATAAAAAATGATGGTGTCTAAATTAGCTGTTACCACCCAAGAATGAGATTTTGAAGTTATCGTGAATATTTCTCTGAAAACCTCAGCTCAGTGTGCAGCAGCAATCAAAAAAGCTAACAGAATATTAGGAGTCATTAGGAAAGGGATAGATAAGACAGAAAATATCATATTGCCTCTTTATAAATCCATGGTATGTCCACACCTTCAATACTGCTTGTAGTTCCGGTTGCTCCATCTCAAAAAAGATACATTAGAATTGGATAAAGTATAGAGAAGGGCAACAAAAATGATTAGGGGTGCGGAACAGATTCTGTAGCAGGAGAAAATGAACAAAAGTGTTATTTACCTCTTCATATAATACCCAGTGCAATTAATAGGCAGCAGGTTTAAAACAGGCATAAGGAAGTATTTTTCACACACACACAGTCAAGCTATGGAACTCATTGCCAGGGGATGTTGTGAAGGCCAAAAGTATAACTGGGTTCAAAAAAGAATTACATAAGTTCACAGAGGCTAGGTTCATCAATGGGTATTAGCTAAGATGGTCAGAGATGCAACCCCATGCTCTGGGTTTCCTAAACCTCCAACTGACAGAACAATTTATAGCCATATCACATCCCTGCTTTCTCGTGAGAACACACTTATTCTGTAAAACCCTTAGTCATAATGGAGACAAGTTAAATACTATATTTAAAATTGGCATCCTGGTTCTTTAGGTTTGGACATTCGTCCAGTACATAAACTGTAGTACCTGTATTTGAACTGATAGGACTGGAATTGGTTCTTCTGGGTTTGCCCTGCACTGAACAAGAGCACACAGTCAGAGCTCAATAAAATAAAATACAATAAGAAACACAAATTACATACCCCTATGCACACATGGCATACTTTCAGATCAATGTACTATATAGCAATGTACCCATGAGGATGGATAAATATCTCTTTAAAGATGAAATGTAGTTATGGCATACCAGCCTCCATCCAACAAAGCATAAGCTTAATTTAATCACATGAGTAGCCACGCTGAAATCAGTGGGTGCTTTGCTGGATTAGGGGCATTGAGGCCTACCTAAGGAAGATCTAAACTAGTAGAAGTTTTCTGAGATCTGGTGAGAAAGCATAGCATTGTGTCTCAGAAATGATGCACTTTAGACTGCAAGCTATTGTAATTGTAAAGGATGCCCTCAGGACTGTGAACACATCCTGACTGGTCCTACAGTCTCGGCAGCATTTTCTATCTCTTGATAGATTTCCTTTCTGGCTTTCCTTATAGAAAGTGTCAGGTTTGAGTGGATCAGCATATGGTTTTGGATCCTGCAAAAACATGGCAATGAAAACAACAAAAAAGTTTTTGTTTTCGTCCAGAGTTTTCATTTTGTCAGTGAAATCCCCCTCCCAAAATTTCATCAAAATCAGAGGTTTTGTTTTGAACAAAAAAGCCATTTATCATCAAGGGAAGAACAATTTTGCATTAAAAATTTTGGCCAGTTCTATGGAAGGTTAAATAATGCCCCCATTCAATTCCTATTCCTTCTGCCCACAAAACTCCTTAAATAAGGGCCCAGTCCTGTAATGAAGGGGTTATATAGGGGCTTAGCACTTTTCAGGACTGGGCCTGGACTCTTTGCAGTGCGGGATACGCATTCTGTGAGCGAGGATGACACGGTATAGCATCTCCCAGCTGATTTGCATGCCTTTCTTACTTGTTTGCTTTTTAATTTATTGCATGTGTATTGCCATGGTTTGTTTATTTATCCCCCCCAACCAACCATTGCTGAATCTACTAGCTAAATTCCCTGGGGTGGTGTGAATGCAGCCTCATCCTTGACAAAAATCTACCTTGAAGAATGAAGAGCATTCCGTGTTTGTAACTGGAAGACATGAAAAAGACCGCATCACTTATCTGAATTTGCTGTTCATCCAAGCACTGTTTATGGAGATTTACAATACCTCGCCGCTGCAAAGAGCTCCATTGCAGAGCGAGTGCTGGGGGATTTTAGGTGGTGGTATTAACTGTGGTATTAAAAATGCATTGGAAGGCATGAGGCGGGAGATTAGTTGGCTAGAAAGACCCATGAATGAAGGGTTAATTACATTCAAATAGGCCATAGTAGGGAGCAGGCGAAGCAATAGGTTTCTTTTCTTCAAAATTTACTAAATAGCTGCAAACACAGTTTAATGAATTTTAATGGGATCATTCTGAATCCCATGCATATTGCATCTGCTGACTGTAGGAAGTCAAGGTATTGTTGAAAAGAAGGGTATTGCCCTACTTTAGGTTTCACAGTTCAGAATTTTTTCAAAAAATTCTGAACAAGCCCTCTATTCAGAAAATATATATTGCTATACTTATTTAAAAAAATTCTTTACAAGTGGGAAAGCGTGCACTGTCTGGGAGACCTCAATCTCGTAGATTATTCTACCATTATATAACACACGTGCTTTACGTTTACTGAATCAAACTGTGCCATCAAGATAAAGCTGCCTTTAGTATTTTTCCTACTCAGAAATCCTCGATCAAAAATTCCACTCTCAGTTACACAGTGTAAATCTGGCGTAACTGATGTCTTCTGGGATTATGCACATGCAAATTAGATCAGAATCAGGCCTATTCTGGAAGAACAGAAAAAGAGAGATGGAAAAAAGTTTATTTAAAATGTAGGTTTGACTGGGACAGCATAAGGAGCACTGCGCAGCTCATTTCTATGAGGGCTCCAGCAGGGGTAGCAAAAAGGCAAGCTGACTCCAGTACAACCCAGACAACGTGACTATACCGTAGAGAGAGAGCATTGTACGTAGCAGCGTGTCACAAACGTTGATGGAATCAGCTTTGCAGTAACCATGCGAGGTAAGTCAGTAGCACCAGCCCCCTTTTACACAGAGATAAACTGAGGCAGGAAAGCTAAAGTGACATGCTACGAGGCTCATCACAATCAGGGTCAAAGCCCAGGTTACAAGACAAAAGCATTTAGCTTTCAGTCCTAACTATTGGTCTGTTTTAGGTACGTCTACGTTGCCCATTCCCCTGCTATCTAGGCAACACTCTGTGTCCTACACATGAGACCACATCTTTCTAGCTCTCCATCCTTCTTAGGGAGGATACATATAAGTCAGGTCCCCTTCTCAGATAGCAGAGAAAATGAAGCAGCCACAATTTCTGTTCTCTGGGGGCCCGATCCTGCACGGCTGAGGCCCCTCATCTCCCATCGAGGTCCTAATTTCAATTCCCACTGGGGTTGATGGGGATCAGTACCTTTCAGGATCAGGCCCTTTACTCTCAGGGCTTGTCTGCACACAAAACTCATGCCACTTAAACTGTCCCAGTGTAATTAAAGTGATATAGCACCCATCTGCCCAGGCCTACAGGGGTTTGTAGTGGTATGGCTTTTTGCCATAGGAGAAGAGGTATGAGACCAGTATAATTGCATCTATGCTAGGGGTGGTATTGTATAACTATTCGAGTTAAAAAAAAACCCCAAAAACCCCACCCCTAATTGCCATAGTTATACTGGGTCAAAACCAGTCTGTAGACAAAGATTCCCAGAGCCTCTGGAGATACGTGAGCCAAAACTTCTGAAGAACAGAGACAACCTCAAGCTGCAAATTTGGGACCTAGGTCTGGGTTCACACCACTTGTGAAGAGCAGGGGGATTGTTTGGCTCTGCGATTGTGGTTTGGCATATTATGGAGATAGGGGCCAGCTTCCAAATACAGATATGGATCTTCATCCCCAATGCTCAGGGCGCACAGATCCATGTTATTTTCCCCAGACCTGTCTACTGACAAGCAGGCAGCACTTTGTTTTAATGGCACAAATTACCTTAAATCCCAGACTAAATGCTAGATATGTCATCCTAAATCTCAGCCTCCCACGACCTGAAATCAAGCCAAAATACTTTCTCATCAAAGTGACCCTCCATCACGTCTTTTACTTTGTGTATATATATTGCCTTAATTCAGCCAGAAGGAACTCCTGCCCCTTTATAACTTTCCCGGATATATAGTCTTAAGACATTATCACCTTGCCAGCAGGGTGCGTCCACCGTGGACACAGCTGTGCAGAAGCTGTCAGCATTCTCAAGTAAAGTGTTAAACAATACTTCAGATTAAATCAGGTTGCTGTTTCTTTTCTTCCCCCTCACCCAGATGCTGCAGCAAGTGTTTTATGTTTGCTGTGTGCTAAAATTACAACACAGACTAGGTTTTTTTCTCCTTACTCTGACTTATGGGGACTGTTCTCTCCCACAAGGGAAAAATCAGACATTGAGCTTCTTCTACAGAATCAGGAAGCACTACAAGTCTTACAAGAAACTGCCTCTTCTGACAGATCGTTGTGTTCATATCAGACGAGTGTCCCAACTTACCGGGGCTTAGGCAAACCCTGTCCTACCTCGGGACCTTGTGGGATTTCTCTCATCACTAGTGATTTTTCTATTTTGCCCTCTCGTCTTTATATTTCTAATACTGCCTCATCATACGCTCAGGAGCTGAGAGTTAGCAGAATGTGCATACTATTCCTAACCCTGCCTCTAGCTCACTGTATCAGCCGAGCAAGTCACAACCAGATAAAGTTTTCAGAAATAGCCACTATAGTTTTTGCTGCCTCCATGTGTTGGATGCCCAGCTTGAGACATGTAGGCATCTCCACTTGGGCACTCAAAATTAGTGGCCACTTTTGCAAATTTGGCAGCGTACATCATGCCGTGCCTGTTTACTCATCACAAAATGGGGAGAATGATACATTCGCCTTTGTAAAGAGATCTGGGATCCTCAAGATCTGCTAGGAGTTGTATTACTATAGCATCCAAGCACCAGGGAAAAAACACGTCTTTTCAGTACTATAAATATTGAATGAATGGATATTCCCTAGTATCCAGGATGGATCCTAGGCTGTTGGGCCAAGAAGGGGGTTAACCTAATTTGAAGCATGACCTGTGAACTCAATTAACTCCTTTCCTATTTCAGTCTTCTCATGCTTGGGGATAATGATTGAGTAACTGGTGTCCGGGAATAAACTTTTCTTCTAGGATGTCTATTTGAGCATTGCCCCTTTCCTAATAAATCAGCCTGGATTTGATATAGGAAGGACAAAGGTCAGCACAGCTTGACTCGCAGTGTCTCTCCGACACACCAGATACAATGCTGCCACATTGTGGCTTGTTCCTATCGGTTCTGCCGCACACGATGCACACACCTTATGCTCGCATCTTGGAATGGAGCATTTTCACTGTCTCTCCGGGGAGGACTCATTTCTTGATGACTCACGCCTCACATTTGCACACACCACCCAATCTGAGGTTTTTGCACACACGCAAACAAAAAGATCCCGTACCAGTTGCTGTAAATTACAAACAGGTTGCGTGTTTCAAGAGCTTTTTTAAGCCTCGCTGCTTGGGCTTCATCCAAAGTCGAATAGAATTTAGGGTGTTCAGGGATGGGCAGAATTTGACTTCAGTCAATTTCAGAGACAAAGACCACTCGTATCACTGCTATGACGTGGGACTCAATCTTCCAAACCCCTGCTCGGGTAAGGAGGTGCTTTCAAGGGGTCGACGTGTCTCACTAAATGCTTGCTGGATCAGGCCTCTTGTGTTTCCAGAAATCAACCGTTTGTCTCTTAATCTTCTGCCATGTTCCTAATTTTTTTATCCCTGCCCCCTTTTCTTCCTTCATTCCTCTGAAAGAAACAACAGAGCAGGGCAGTAAATTAAACCTCTCCTCAAAAAAGCTTTGAAGTGACACTGGCTTTTCACTTATTCATTGTACAGTGATTATTTGGGGGCAGGAGAGGGCTAGGCGGGGGAAGAAAGTTACTTTATTCATTATACAAGGAAATTTCATTTTAGAAGAGCCTTAAAGCAACCAGACGCACTCACATGAAATAGATGTGTTGGCTGGGAACTACTACCGTCTGTCTGTGTATTATAAATGTCACAGCTCCTGCCTCGTATTAATATCCTCACTGTGCCCCCTCAGGCCGGTTCTAAGTCCCATTGCTGGGGGGAGGGGGGTATATTGGGGGCCCTGGATGTCAGTATTTAAAAAAACAGCCTTCCAGGAGTCCAGAGGACTAGTTAGATCCCTGGAAAATTTGGATTTAAAGAGTTTAGAAATAAAATTTGGCTACTGTATCAGTATTTTGGCATTGTCACATACACTGCTCAACATTGGATAACTCCGCACATATTTGGGTCTTCCTTACAATAATCTGGGGCACTTTGAAGATCATTTGAGAGGGGAATGTTTCTTTTGCCCACTCCCCTGGTAGCACTGGGCCTATATCCAGGTTCATCGAGGCCTAGGTGCACTGCAGCAGCATCAAAGTGTTTGAAGGCTGTTCTTAATCTAGGATGTAAACAAAGGAGCTGCACAGGAAGTCTGTCTCCAAGCCACACAGTGTTTTTCCCTCTGCTGCTCAAAACCTCCTCGTTTTGCCAGGCCAGAGAAATTCCACTGGAGCCTGGATGTCTCTGTTCCCTGTTTCTTTCCACATCCTCGATGTTCTCTGCTGGGCATCGTTTGCCTGTATTTACTAAAACATCGGACGAGTCTGGCCTTTTGGGGAACTGCTTTTTACTGAGACCACATCTGCAATCCAGACCCCACACTGGCCTATCTGTGTTGGCCCAGTAACACCCCTCCGTGCAGGATGCTAGCTAAGCGGCCAGCAGCACTCTTCTGGCGGTTGTCTCCGCACTGCTGGCTTTGTCTGCAGAGCACTATCAGCTAGAGGGCGTGATGTTTCATATTTCTACCGAACATAACTATTCCAGAATAATTTTGTAGGGTTAATTAACCTTTGCAGAGCATGGTTCAGGGCGGAAGGGAAACTAGCATGCTTTAAAAATCCCATGCATACCGAGGCTAGGTCCTATTTCAGAAGTGAATACCCGAGTAACTCCTGTCAGAGTCAACCAAGAAGGTTCCAAGTGCTCCTGCCTGGGGCTATTGCACCTTCCTTGGGCGCTGCTGCCAGCTCAGATGTGGACTGTTAACCTTTCACATTCACGGAAGGTGTCACCTGACAGCCCCAGTGACTAGCCCTCTGACTAGCCACTGTCTAGTGGCCCACTGATAGCAGCAATACAGGCTCCTCCCATCAGGCAGCTCCTCACATGTTGTTCCTCGCCTCCGTCCTTATGGGGAGGGATGGGATGGAAATTCAGTCTCCAGTAAATCCCGGGGTGCTCTGAAGGTGTGTTTGCACGGCAGCTGGGAGCCTTGGCTGCCAGCCCGGGTAGACAGACGTGTGCTAGCTCGGCTCGAGCTAATGTGATAAATTTAGCACTGTGGATGTTGCGACACAGGTGGTGGCATGGACGAGCCACCCAATTACAAGTCCACCCGAGCACTGGTGACTAGCCCAAGCTGACACCCATGTCTCCACATCCACACACCACTTGCCTGACTACCCAAGCCGGGAGGTGCACTCCCAGGGGCATTGTAGACCTGGCCTGAGGGGACAGTGAACGGCAATCAGGTTTGTGGTGCGGACACCTGGGCCGGGAACCACCACGTCATTTCACACAGGTCACCACGCAACCCTCAGGTAGTGGCAACTTTGGGTAGGTGATGAATGATACCATAGTTTAACCAGCTCTTGAGTAGAAGCTCTTTATCTCGTCAGCAGCCCCATGAGCTGTCCAGTCTCCACTGTTGCCTGGTTTCCTGTTCTGCATTGCACAAAACCACATGAAGCATCTCTTGTCATGAGTCTTCTGGAGTGATTTTGGAATTATTAATGCTCTTATTAGAAGAAGGCCAGGAAAAAAAAAACCGGTGAGAAAGTGTGATTCAGTAATTAGCTCAGAGGAATGGGGACTAGGATTCCAGTCAAGGAAAATACAAATTGGGAAGGGCAGAATAAACAAAGTCGCTTTATCTGACTGGAGCACCAGTGTCATTCTGCCAACCTGCCCATTCAGGCCCACACAAATAACAGAGGAAAATGACTGACTATGACCCTGACCCTACAAACATGCACGTGCTGGACTGCCTGCCCATGAGTCACCCCACTGATGCTATTCATGTGTGAAAATGATTGCCGCAGCAGGGCGTGACTGCACAGGGGAAAGTGAGACAGACGGTGAGACACAAAGTGCTGCCCAAAGTACAAAATAAACACGCTCAAAATGTTAGAGATTTTTTCTCTCTCTCTCTTTGTTGTAACAGGCCACCTCAGCTAGTGGAATTTGGTGCAGCTCCATTCAAGGATTTTCACCAGCAGAGGGTCTAGCCAAATACTTGGAGGTGTAGCTTGCAAAAATGGAAGGCAGAAATGTGATTTTTAAGTTGATGACGTCCTTTCCTCATCAAATCTTGTTAATTAAAGGCCAGAAAATGAACCCTTTACTTTGACTGATTAGCCGCGACTCATGGGAGCAGCCCCACTGAAGTCAATTTCTGTGAATAACTGCTCATCAGTGCAAGTAAACCATTCCCAAGTTCACCCTACCTATACTATAGTTGTAGTGCACTTGAACTAGACATGTATTTGCTGGCCTCATTGGTTACAGCATACAATATAAGCATCTCACTTTTGTTATCATGAAAGGCAATGTTAATGAGAATATTTGCATACTGTGGTTTTTACCGGTGGGGTTAACATTGAGTTTTTCAGAGTGAATTTTCTAGTTTGAGAATGCGTCATTCTACATTATTAAGAATTACGATTTATAAACCGCCTCAACTGGCATCTCTAAACTATTGTATGTTGAACTTTCTTAACTATAACCCTTTCTTAAAAAATGTTGTTGTTTTATCCCTTGGTGAGGAATGACTTGTTGATAGGCAGTAAATAGTAGTAAAGTGTGATTTCCTTCCAGTTACAGAAATTGGAGCAAAGTGCACATAATAGTTGTATTTTTACATTGTCGTTGTTATATCTGTGTACAAAAACAAAGGCATTTTGGCAATTACATTACAAATTAAGGGCTGGATTTTGCACCAGCTAAATCAATGGGACTTTTGCCACTGCTTTCAATGTTAGCAGGACCAGGAGCTGCAGTGCCAATGTAATGAGTAACTAAGGAATAAATATTGACATAAGTAGATCAATAATGGTAGTGCCTTTTAGGTGCTAAAACTGTGCATTATATCTATAGTGGGTTTTTTCATAATCATAGGAACTGCAGTACTATTCAAGTATATTCATTTATTTTCATTATTTGTGTTACAGTAACTCCTGCAGGTCACAACTGAGATCAGGGCCTCCCTGTGCCAGGTGCTGTACACACATATAATAAGGAAGAGTTCCTGCTTCGAAGAACTTACAATGTAAATACAGAAGACAGAAAAAGGATGGCAGGGGTAACAAAAAGCCACAGAGAGATGAAGAGAATTGCCCCAGGTCAGAGGACAGCTCAGTGACAGAGCTGGACTGGAACCCAGATCTGCTAACTCCCAGTCGTGAGCTTTAGCCAGAGAGAAATTAGGAGTTATGTAACAGATATCCTAACCCCCCCTCCCTCCCACACACACACACAAAAATAAGTAGAAATCAGGCAAAATCTACCTACAAATGCTTAAGCAAACTCCCAAGAAGGCAAGGCAGGCTAACAGGGAAAGGAATTTGTTCTCACAAAAGGGTATTCTCGGTCAAAGCAGCAGCTGGAATGCTGGGATGTGCCTCCAAGAAATGGAGCCATCCCCACATGAAACAGAGAGAGAGAGAGTTGTGCTCTGCCTCTGTGTAATACGTGAAATTTGTAAGTGATTATGGTCCCTGGAGGCACTTGGTCATATTACTATATATAGGACTGTTCCCAAATTACAGAACATCTTCCCTTGGCTGTAGCATTATCAGAGTACAGGGATTTTTAAACCAGCCCACTCCAAGCTATTTTCCTTTGTTCACTGTGTAGCCAAGTGTTAATCATTGCATGGAAATGAGGTATAAATCCAGGGTGGAAGCAATCAAAGGCAAAACGGGTATAAAAAGAGAGAGATTTCTGGGAAATAGCCATTGCGTTTTTGTTTTTCAGAGCATAATCATAAAATGATATCTCATTTAAAAAGGTTTAGTTCACCCAAACTCCTTATTTAGCAGGTAGTGCATAGAAATAAATATTAATCATGCAATGAACTCTATGGGGATAATACACTGACTTTAATGGGGCTCCATGGGAATGTGTCTACACTGCGATCAAAAACCTGTGGCTGGTCTGTGTCAGGTGACTTGGGCTGCAGAGCTATACCATTGCATTGTAGATAGTTGGACGCAGGTACCTTGCAAGGATGCAGGGTTGCAGAGCCTTGGCTCCAGCCCTAGCCCAAAACAACTACACTGCAATTTTATAGCCGCACAGCCTGAGCCCTGCGAGTCACTGGTTCGGGCCAGCCACTGTTGTTTTATTGCAATGCAAACTTACCCTTAGAGACACCCTCTGTGACCCATCCATGCCCAGGGTAGCCACCTGATAACGCCAAGGTCAGGGCAGGCTGTAAAAGGAGAGCAGATTCTCCCAGCACTGGTGTGTGACAGTGAAGTCAGACTGCCCAACCAGCCACAAACAGTGCTTCTGATTCCTCCCACACTGGTTATCAAGAAGCCACTATACAAATACACACAGCCCCCTTTACTGCATTTCAGTCTCTGGCTCCCAGTCTGCCACTAGGTCCAGTAAAGAGACCAGTTATTTAAACTCTATGCTCTTTACTCAAAAGGTTCCCTCTGATCCCAAAAGACCGGCCACAGGACCAGATCAAAATAAGTTTGGATTTTACCCGGAATATCACGCTGCCAGCCAATCCTTTAGTAACTAAAGCTAACGGTTTATTATAAAAAGGAAAACAAACAATAAGAGAAATGGTAAAGGATTAAAGCAATAAAATACATACAAATGATTTGAAAGTCCATATACATCAGGTTTCTAGAAGAATTGTGGAGTTGCAGGCTTGTATAGTCCCTCTGGTATACATCCAGTATCTGGATGGGTCCAAGTCCTTCAGTTCAGTTGCAAAATCCATTGATCCAGAGGTAGGTAGGTGTGTGTCTGCAGCTGGACAGGAACAAAGAGAAAATGGTTTCTGTGATGTGATCTTATATACCCTCTATTACTGGCCATGTGGCCTGTGGACCCTTACAGGATCTAAAATGGAGTCCTGAGTCACATGGGACAATCCTGGTAACTATTCAGGTATGCCTTTAGTTCCTTTCTGTCAAGTTCCTTTCTGTTTAGTTTATTTCTGTCAAGGTCTTGATGGGCCATTAAGCGGGCTATTGTCCCGCCGCCTCTCTGTCTGGGGTGTGTCTTATACAGCATAGTTTGAAATACAGGGATATTAAAGATGTCCATAACTTCCATTTCAGATATAACACATGAATGTAAACATTATCATCTTACTTAGCACTTTGTAGTCTTTCTAACAGTACCTGACATGGCTTATCTTACATGGATTACTATGATTTTGACATATTGATGTCAAATAGCACAAATCCCCCCCCAAAATATTCCAGCCACTGTGACACCTGCTATAGAGGCTGGCCGGTTAGCTCAGGAGGTGCCTGGGTCAATCCCATCTATTGGCCAAGATGGCAGGTATCACCCTGGCACCCAAACAGGAAATTGTTTCCTGCCTGCCAGCATGAGCACAAAGAATGAGCTTTTATAAATGTTCCTTTTGGGGACCAATTCTTTGAGGAGGCTGAGAGCCTTGTGAGTATACTTAAGCCAGTCTCAGGGGAAGGTAGGACTAGATGAACTCTTGCAGTTCCTTCCAGACTTACATTTCGATGATTTTATGATTCTGGTAAGTGCTGATTTTCCTCTTCCATTGACCTATACCGGGAAGTTGAGATGCCTGGGTTTATTCCTCCCTCATCATTACACCTGCAATTGGTTTCACATAGTACTGGTTCCAAATATTTCCCCCTATATGTTAGGGGTGTTTTGGTTTTTTTCTATGGCTTTCTTCCTTGTGATTATTTTTGTCCAGCAGCTATTTATTCAGTAATATCCCCATAGGGATTAGCAACTAATAGGCAGTCAACAGAACAAGAAAGAAACTTAAGGGACAAAAACTTGCGACAGAGCATTAATCTTTTCATGTCCTGATTCTAGTCTGGTATATTTGCTATATTTATATGTCAATTCTACAGCATCATTCAAGCAAAGATTTCAGAGTGCTTTGTCCCCCAGTGCTCATGTGAGTTAGGAAAGTATCATTCCTATTCTATAGATTGGTAAACGAAGGCAAAGAGCGGTTGATATTTGCAAAGTTATACAATAATTCAGCGACAGAGTTATTTTAACCATTTCACAACATTCCACCAATCCTGTTACATTTGCGGCCCCAATCCTGCAAACATTTACTTATATATGTGTTCAGCTACCCAAATGTTGGGAATCTTTAGGAAAAGGATAGCTAATAAGACAGAATATATCGTATTGCCGCTTTATAAATCCAAGGTACACCCACATCTCGAATGCTGCATGCAGATCTGGGCTCCCCATCTAAAAAAAAGATGTATTGGGATTGGAAAAGGTACAGAAAAGGGCAACTAAAATGATTTGGGGTATGGAAAAGCTTCTATAAGAGGAGAGAATAGTAAGACTGTAACTTTTCAGCTTGGAAAAGAGATGATGGGTGGGGATAAGATAAAGGTCTATAAATCATGATGGGTGTAGAGAAAGTAAATAAGGAAGTGTTGTTTACTCCTTCTCATAACACAGAACTAAGGGTCACCAAATGAAATTAATAGGCTGCAGAGTTAAAATATAAAAAAGGAAGCATTTCTTCACACAACGCACAGTCAACTTGTGGAACTCCTTGCTAGAGGATGTTGTGAAGAGCAAGACTATAATAGGGTTAAAAAAGAATTAGAGAAGTTCATGGAGGATAGGTCCATCAATGCTATTAGCTAGGATAGGCAGGGATTGCTGTTTGCCAGAGGCCTGGAATGGGAGATGGGATGCATCCCTTGATGATTACGTGTTCTATTAATTCCCTTTGAAGCACCAGGTATTGGCCACTGTTGGAAAAAAGGATAGTGGGCTAGATGGACCACTGGTCTAACTCAGTATGGCTGTTTTTATGTTCTTATGTTTAATTTTAACCACATGAATGCTTCCATTAAACTCAATGGGTCTACTTGCATATTGGATTTAGTCACATATGTAAAAGTTTGCAGGATTGAGGTCTATATTGGCATAATGGTTGTTTACTCCTCAAATTGGATCGGGTAAAATAATATCAACTGATCAGCCACCAAGCTTCTCTGGTGTCTGAAAAACAGGGCACATGTACAAATGTACAAGAGAATCCAAGAAAAGAAGATGGCTGACAAAATACACATCACATTGTGGAGAATTTTTCAAAAATTATAACTCTCATGTTGTTCTGAAGAAAGTTTGGCTTTACATATATGGACCTTATTTAAATTTTATGCTTCTCACTCAGTTATTTCGCAGACAAACTATCACTTTAATTTGGCATTTAGGAGTTATTTTGTGCTGTATTAAAAGCTTTTGAAAAATGCACTTTTCCTGAAAGTTGATACAATACACTTTTGTAGGAATCTGTTAAAAACATTCCTTTTCACCCTCTTCTGATTGCGGATTAAACACTTTTTCAGACTGATTCTTTTCACTTCTACCAAGCAGTCAATTGAAACTAGTCAAGTGCATACAATTAAGCACAAGGAAAAACAGCTCAATAATTGTGTTTGAAAAACCTCGCATGCTGTTAGTGTTCCTAAATAACTAATGCCTGTGAATACATTTTCAAAAAGTTTTGCATGCTTCTAACGGTGTTTTTAAATACCACAAAACACAGAAACATATGGAAGCTAATAAATTTAAAGTCCTAATATGCTCATACAATCTGCCCTCAGTTAGGCTCTGATTCTAAACAATTAAAGTCAATGGGAGGTTTGTTATTGACTTCAGTGAGCGTATCATCAAGTTCTTACTCTTGTGCAATCTCAATTAATTCAAATGAGTTGCACAAGTGTAAGATAAGGCAGAATTTGTGCACTCATATAGTTCAGATTATATTACTACTTAGCGGACCTGGTTGAAAATTCTTTACTGAAGCTTTTCACCAGAAAAATTCCAGTTCATTCAAGCTGAAAGTGTTCATGAAAGAGGGGCAGTTTGGACCTGTCTCTTGTCAAAAAGCTTTTGGAAAAGAAAGTTTTGAAATTTTGTAAAAATGTCCTGTTTTTGCATTTTCAAACCAATT
The DNA here is from genome assembly GCA_007922155.1 of Mesoclemmys tuberculata. Lineage (NCBI taxonomy): Eukaryota > Metazoa > Chordata > Testudines > Chelidae > Mesoclemmys > Mesoclemmys tuberculata. The sequence continues at coordinate 4,802,036 of ML675629.1, read as the reverse complement.
TTTCGAGTCAAAACAACCTTTTGTTTTGAAATTTTAGTACATTTATATCAAATAAAGATAAAAAAGATAGAAAAAGGTCACAACTGACACAAATGTTTTAGAATTATTTCAACAACAAAAGGTTTCTATTGATCTGAACCAAAAATTTCTCAGTTGGTGAAAAGTTTTGAGATTTTTTACTTTTTGTCCTGATTTGGAAAAGGAAATGCTGCTGAAATCTCTAAAATTCTCATGGGATGGGAAAAATGTTATGTGCCCAGCCCTACTTCTTAGTACAGAAAATGTATGTTGGATGCACTACCCAGAATTCTTTGTAAAAATTTAAGTATGTTTTTGTTTGGATAGTGAAAATAAAACAAGGTGGATTATTAGCAGCAAATCTCAAGGTACTCACTTTATTGGTAACCATCTGAGGTTCCCTCCTCAGGTCTCATTGTAACATCTTGCTATGTCAGATACGTACAGCAGAGGGAGCTAGTATTATTACTCCAAAGGTCATAGAGTTGCTAGATTTGCTCCTGAAAGGTGTATGTGGATTGCAGGATGCTGTGGTTTAAAAGTTTAATAAACCCCTCTTCCCACCCCACCACTCCCCATCCCGCCCTGCAAGCATTCTAAAATCATCAGTCAGACTGCTCCAAAATAATGAGTTAAAAAAAGTAACTTTTGGGTCTCTTATTTGACTTCTGGAGTTTGACCTTTTAGGGTTCATGTTTTCCAGCTTTTCTCAGCCAACATGAGAGCTAGAAAATTACCTTTCTTAATGAAAGCTGAAATTCTCACACTTTCACATGCTCCCAGGAGCTGGAGCTAACAGAAAACACACCAAATTACATGAGGCTCACAGTTAGAGCCCAAGAGTTGATGAAGGAATGACAAAAGAAGGCAACTGACTGTTTATTCAGGTATGCATTCAGTGTACGGAGTTATTCTGAAGTTGAACTCTCATGACTGCATTGCATCTCTCATGATATGTGCTGTTTATCTTAAAGACCCAGTTATTGGAGCCATGTGACTATGAACCTCAACTTTAATTTCTTTGGAAAGGTAAGTTTCTAGCCTTCACAGTTATGGAGAAATGCTTGAAAACCATTACCCCTAATTGAAAGGCTGAAGGCAAATAAAAAGAAACCCAAACGTAGTTATTAAAAGAACCCCAACACCCTCATGAACTTTAAGCCTGTCTCAGGATTTTAAAGCAGATTTTAAGCCATTCTTAGTCTCAGGCCATATTGATGATTTCTGAGCAGTTGTGGTTGGTAATAGAGATGTATTAGACTGGCAAATAGACTGGCAAATCAGGGTTAGTTTTAAAGTCCACCCAGTCTTTCAGCAGAGCCCCGGTCCAAGTTCAAGTGCCCTGCTGTTTAGTTTTACACCATGTAAAACTCAGGGTGTTGCAGACAGTTGCCTCTGATGGTTTGGTCTGAGATTTGCTATCAGTGCTCAAAATGAAACTCTGTGTCCATGCCTCTATTTTATTTGGGTTTTTAGAAAAGTTCCTATTCACTGCTCTCTGGGGGAAATTTGATGTTGTGTAGATAGTCATTGAGCTAAGCAGAGCACAGGCTTTGTCCAGGCTTTTTTCACAGGAGCAAATTTCATTGCTAGGTGATTAACAATAATAACCAATCTTATCAATGCAGCAACAGCCAGCTATCTACTCTGCTCCTTCTAACAGCCTATCAGGAATAATCAATTCCTATCTCTGCCTTCCTGACCCCGCCTCCCTCTTGAAAGTCTGGGAAAGTAGATAGGCCTTACAGCATGGCCGGAAGATCAACAGACCTTGATCTTGCTCAGGGACAGATTTAAAGAAAAAATGCCCACTGGGCAAATGAACTGATAGAGCCTAGGATTTGGGGTGAGCAGTAGGAGGCAATGAAACAAATCCTGCCCTTGAATTGATGCAGCATTCCTTGTTCTTTTTTGTTTGCTGTTCTTGCCAATTCTTTATGCCTTCTGCCTCTTCAAGCTCTCAATTTTGTTGTTCTCTTCTATCCTTTTCCCCCCCTGCTATTTTTCTCCCTTTATGTACCACTTCCCAGCTAGGTCTCCAGACAGAAGACCTGGGTTCTATTCCCAGCTCTGTCACTTGCGTCACTGGTGACCTTGGGCAAGGCACGGCGCTGCTCTGTGCCCATTTTCCCCATCTGTAAAATGGCAATAATGACCCTGTTCTCCTTTTAATGCACTTTAAGATCTAATCCAGATACACACACACACACACACCCTGGACCCAGTCCTTTAGTCATTCTGCACATGGGGGTTCCCTCTGAAGATAACACCGGGTGTTGCATTTGGAAGAACTATAAGATAGGCCAGTAAGTTCCCTGTATGTAATACACTGGGGAGCTGATTCAAAACCCATTGAAGACAATGGAAATCTTTCCATTGACTTCACAGTATTGGGTTTGGGCCCGCACTGAGTGATTGCAAAGAAATTTCTTCATCACTATCTCGATGCTTATTTTAAAGCCACAAAAGGAGTCAGTTTTGCACCCTGAATCTGGACTTGCTGTAATATTATTACTGTCCTCTTAATTAGGCCTATCAAAATGCACCCAGGCAAAATGACAAGGTAGTGTGGATTTATATTCAAAGCATTCTGCACCCCCATCCACCCCCACATCCCCACCTTCCTCCCCCTGCCCCCTGGAATACATTTGCATCCTTTAAATGATCTTGTTTATTCTACATGTTGGAATATAGTTATCTGAATATTAATTACGGCTTTAGTGAAGTTCATTGGCTGAATGCAGGAATTGAGAATTCTTCCTCAGTGGCAGCCACCTGCTTAGATTTCTGTGTTTATCTGCTTCACGGAGTTTAAATCAGTTTCCGTAAGTGAAAGTCTGTTGCTTTGAGCAGATGTTAATGCTCGGAAATAGTGTACAGTCTGCTATTAGCATATGTACCATAATGCTAATAAATAGAGGCATGTACACCCTTGAAAGTGAATCTGATTTTGATAGAAGCTCTCCCCCACCCTCCATCCTGCGCACCTCCCTTTGGAGAACCTTTGGATTACGTGGCTGATTGTAAGCAAGCGACCCTTCCTCACCCCAGCTCCCACCTCTGGCGGGACTTTAGGAAACGGTCTCTTCTGTTTATGCTACATCTGGATGATTAATGATATTGTATATTGTAACTAAATTGTACCGCTATTATCATCAGGTCACTGCTGACAACTAGATATATCATCTCTGGGGCTTAGATACAGATAACAATTTTAACTATATGAATAAGTAAAGGCACGATGTTGTGCTAAGGTGAATGCAAATGTTTCCACATACTGGAAGTCGGGACTGCACCGTAGATTTCAGGACAGCAGCTGCCTTTTGAGCTAGTCCTGCTTTGACCAAGGGGTTGGACTAGATGACCTCCTGAGGTCCCTTCCAAACCTAATCCTCTATGATTCAATGATTGGGTACCACAGCCAGAATGGCTGGAGAATCAATGGTCTTCCCTTTATCACCCTTGGTTTTGGGTGCATCTTGCACTATTGGAGCTATGTCAGCACAGCTGCAGCTGCCTGTAGTGCAGACACTACAGGGATGGAGCGGTTTTTCTATCACAATAGGGAATCCACCCATTCAAGAGGCAGCATGGAGGGCAACAGAAGAATTAGTTTGTCACTAGAATGGATGCCGGCACAACTGATTAAGAGAACTTTAAACTAGGGAGTCGGGGGAGATGGTTGGGAGATGCCCAGGTAATTCCCACACCTGATTTTAGCATTGAGAGGGAGGAAAATTAAATAAGAATGAACACAGCAGTGAGGAGCAGAATGGACGTTAAGAGGAAGGTTGGTGTAGATACCAGTCTAATAGGCAATATTGGCAGTGGAATGACTGTGCCAAATCAGGTAAGGAACGTGAGCTAAGCCAAACAGCAAAAATTAAGATACTTGTATACCAATGCGAGAAACATGGGTAACAAAATGGAGGAACCAGCTCTACTGGTAGAGGAAGTGAAACCAGATATTATAGGGATAACAGAAACATGATGGAATAGTAGTCACAACCGGTGTACAAGCATTGAAGGGCATGTGCTCTTTAGAAAAGATAGATATAAAGGAAAAGGTTGTGGAGTAGCATTGTATATCAATAATGAGGTAGACTGTAAAGAGATTAGAAGAGATGGAATTAATAAGAGAGCGTGTGTCTGCGTAAAACACATTGGGGAAGAAAACTACTAGCATGTCCCCTAGGCTAGTGCTTGGGGTGTGCTACAGACCACCAGGATCTGATTTGAACATGGATAGAGAGCTCTTTAAGGCTTTTAATTAAGTAAATATTACTGGGAACTGTGTGATTATGGGAGACTTTAACTTCCCAGATATAGACTGGAGGACAAGTGCTAGTAGTAACAATAGGGCCCAGATTTTCCTAGATGTGATAGCTGACGGATTCCTTCACCAAATAGTTCCTGTACCAACAAGAGGGGACACCATTTTAGATTTCGTGTTGGTGAGTAGTGAGGACCCCATAGAAGAACTAGTTGTAGGGGACAGCCTTGGTTCGAGCGACCATGAGCTAATTCAATTCAAACTAACTGGAAGGATAAACAAAAATAGATCTGTGACTAGGGTTTTTGACTTCAAAAAGGCTAACTTTAAAAAATTAAGGGAATTAATTGGGAAGTGGACTGGACTGAAGAAGTCATGGATCTAAAGGTGGAGGAGGCTTGGAATTACTTGAAGTCAAAGTTGCAGGAACTATCTGAAGCCTGCATCCCACGGAAGGGAAAAAAATTGTAGACTAAGCTGGATGAGTAAGCATCTCAGAAAGGTGATTAAGAGAAAGCAAAAAGCCTACAAGGAGTGGAAGATGGGAGGGATCAGCAGGAAAAGTTACTTCTTGGAGGTCAGAACATTTAGAGATAAAGTGAGAAAGGTCAAAGCCAAGTAGAGTTGGACCTTGCAAAGGGAACTAAAACCAATAATAAAAGGTTCTATAGCCATATAAAAAGGAAGAAAACAAAGAAAGAAGAAGTGGGACCACTAAGAATGAGGATGGGGTGGAGATTAAGGAAAATCTAGGCATGGCCAAATATCTAAACAAATACTTTGCCTCCATTTTTAATGAGGCTAATGATGAGTTTGGGGATAGCGGTAGGGTGACTAATGGGAATGAGGATATGGAGGTAGAAATTACCACATCTGAGGTAGAAGCCAAACTCTAACAGTTTAATGGGACTAAATTGGGGGGAGAGGGGGCTGGATAATCTCCATCCAAGAATATTAAAGGAACTAGCACATGAAATTGAAAGCCCATTAGCAAGGATTTTTAATGAATCTGTAAACTCAGGGGCTGTACCGTATGACTGGAGAATTGTTAACCTAGTTCCTATTTTTAAGAAAGGGGAAAAAATGATCTGGGTAACTACAGGCCTATTAGTTTGACTTCAGTATTATGCAAGGTCTTGGAAAAAAATGGAAAGACAAAGTAGTTAAAGACATCAAGGTAAATGGTTATTGGAATAAAATACAACATACCTTTACAAAAGGTAGCTCACGCCAGACCAACCTGTTTTCCTTTTTTGAGACTATAACAGATTTTTTTGACAAAGGAAATGCAGTGGATCTAATTTATCTAGATTTCAGTAAGGCATTTGATATGGTTCCATATGGGGAATTATTAGTTAAATTGGAAAAGATAGGGATTAATATGAAAAATGAAAGGTGGATAAGAAACTAGTTAAAGGAGAGACCACAATGGGTCATACTGAAGGGTGAACTGTCAAGCTGGAGGGAGGTGTGTTCCTTGGGGTTCAGTCTTGGGACCAATCTTATTTAACATTTTTATTACTGGACTTGGCACAAAAAGTGGGAATGTGCTAATAAAGTTTGCAGATGACACAAAGTTGGGATGTATTGCCAATATAGAGAAGGATCAGGATATCATACAGGAAAACCTGGATGATCCTGTAAACTGGAGTAATAGAAATAGGATGAAATTTAATAGTGGAAAGTGCAAGGTCATGCATTTAGGGATAAACAACAAGAATTTCTGCTATAAAATGGGGATGCATCTGTTGGAAGTGAAAGAGAAAGAGAAGGACCTGGGCGTATTGGTTGATCACAGAATGACTACGAGCCACGAACGTGATGTGGTCGTGAAAAAATCTAATAAAGTCCTTAGGTGCATCAGACGAGGTGTTTCTGGTAGAAGATAGGGAAGTGCTAGTACTGTTATACAAGGCGCAGGTGAGACCTCATGTGGAAGACTTTGTGCAGTTCTGCTCCCCCATATTTAAGAAAGATGAATTCAAATTGGAATAGGTGCAGAGAAGGACTACTACCTTATGAGAGGAGATTCAAAGAGCTTGGCTTGGTTAGCCTAACCAAAAGAAGGTTGAGGGGAAATATGATTGCTCTCTATAAATACATCAGAAGGATAAATACCAGGTAGGGAGAGGAATTATTTAAAAGTGCCAATATGGACAGAAGCACTAATGGCCATCATGAAGTTTAGACCTGAAATTAGACACAGGTTTCTAAACATCAGAGGAGTGAAGTTCTGGAATAGCATTTGAAGCCTTTGAAGGTGAATAGTGGGGGCAAAATACTTAGCTGTCTTCAAAACTAAGCTTAATAAATTTATGAAGGGGACGGTATGATGGGACAGCCTAGTTTGGCAATTGATTGATCTTTGACTATTGGTGGTAGATATGCCAATGGCCTGTGAAGGAATGTTAGATGGGGTGGGGTCTGAGTTATTACAGAGAATTCTTTCCCAGGCGTCTGGCTGATGAGTCCTGCCCACATGATCAGGGTTTAACTGATCACCATATTTGGGGTCAGGAAGGAATTTTCCCCCAGGGCAGATTGGCCAAGGCTCTGAGGGTTTTTCGCCTTTCTCTGTAGCATGGAGCACAGCTCACTTGCTGGTGGATTCTCTGTATCTTAAAGTCTTTAAACCATGATTTGAGGACTTTAATAACTCAGTCATAGGTTAGAGGTTTACCACAGGAGTGGGTGGGTGAGGTTCTATGGCCTGCATTGGGCAGGAGGTCAGACTAGATGATCCGATCAGTCCCTTCTGACCTTAGAGTCTATGCCTCTATGAGTCTGAGCTGCCTTTACAGTGGAGGAAAGGTCGACCTAACTACATCACACAGAGCATGAGATTTTTCATAGCCATGAGTGATATAGCTAGTTCAGCCTAAGTGTTAGGTGTAGCCCAGGCCTTTGTTTTTGTTTCCCACCAAGGATTTGGACTAATCCACCAATGAAAATCGACAACCATTTAGAGTAAATTGGCCACAGACAGCAGCCTTCTGCCAAGTCTCAAATCCAAATGACAGGGTGTTTGATAAAGTCTGGTTAACGTATTCCTATCCTGAGCTCCCTGTAGGCCTCTGCTCTTTGGGGTAGGCCATGAAGGAGATTCACTGAAAGAAAAACGGTTCTCATGTTTTGTCCTGCTCAGTCTGAATGAGGAGGGCTGAATATCCTCATGGGAAAGCCAGGTAATGTGAGATTCACAGCCTCATTTCTAGAGACCACTGCTGCAAACCTTCCTCCTACAAGTAGTCATCCATGTGAGTAATCCCACCACCTTCAGTTGGATGATTTGCATGAATAAGGAATAGTCGTGTAAGAAAGGGTTTGCAATATCAGGTCTAAAGATTAGTTGGGAAAGCTTTGGCTAAGCAATAATTCACACTGAATGGAGCCTTTACCCCTTTTCCTACTCATCCATCAGTAACTGACACATGCCATGCTAGGTTTCAGCCTAGAAATTAATTACTACTGCTAATATCTAGGAGCATCTTTGGGCCAGACTCTGTCCTCATATGCACTGATATATAAATCAAGAGCAACTACTGTGAAGTCATTGGTATTACACCAGTATAAGTTTGGTGTGTGATCAGATTCAGTTTATAATCTTTAGGGTGTCTTACAAACAGTGGGCCTGATTTTCCTCTCTAGGTGGTGTAAACTTGTGGTGACACTGGTATAGGGAAGTGAAGAGCAGATTCAGTCCCAATAATTAACACTCACAACACCCTTGTGAAATACATTTTCTGATATTAAAAGTCAATGTTTACCCACCATTCTCCCACCATGGTGCAATAAATGAGATACCACAGTATTTTCCCAAAACTTAAAAAAGGAAATAAATGCTCCTAGATACTGTGGTGCGATAGCTGTTGGCTTTCTAATGACAATCATTATAGACAAGTATTAATCCATTTTCCACATGAGGGAAAGTGAGGCAGAAAACACGTGATTTTCCCAAGAAGAAAGTGGAAACAATTCAGTGTCAGAGCTGTGGAGGTCCCAGCATGCACTTCTATGATCAGACTACATCTTTGCCTAATAATTGGATTTGATTTTATTAACCATGGTGACCAGTGGCATTAGACACAGTGCCATTAATTCTGAGACCAGCAGGTCGTGGCAGGAGCTTTCATAGCAGTTAGGATTGAAATCAATAGGAGTTGATTTCATACACTGGAGGATCTTGGCCCAGGGTGGGAAAGGTGGTCCAAAGCAAGGATGGGGAATAGTTCCAATGATGTAAGAAACTGACGTGGCCCAGCTCAGTCCAAACTGGTTCCTCAAAAGGTTAGAATGCTTTGTAAAATCTCAGCGTCCACAGGACTCTGCCGTCTGAATGCTGGGGCCTTATCAAACTGAGCCTTTTGATATCTGCTCATCACTAGCCACCACAGCAGCCCGCCTGATCATTTAACTTGACTGCATGCACCTTATATCCAGGGTATTCATCATCAAGACAGCTCTTGAGCATCTGATCAGAAGCAACAGGCAAACGGTATCTGCGGGGCTTAAAACAAAGAGCAAAGCTGTCCTCTTTTTAAAAACAGTCCATTCAACAATTTAAGAGTCATAAAATACGGACTGATTTGTATCAATTCATTTTTATTCCACCGACATTTGGCTCCCTCCCCCAACCCCCCCGCTATATCTTTCCCTTTCTGTACTTATTGATCCCAAACTAGGCTATTAATCCTGAACCTAGGAAAGATTAGAGATAAGTCAAAAAGTGCTTGTCGTTACACAGATGTGTAAAACTTTATCTTGCAGAGGGGAAAACAAGCACGCAACCATAAGGAAGGAAGGAAGAAGGAAAAAGATTTAGAGACAGTGCAAATGAGATTTTCCCCATCTAACTTATTGGATGCACACACAAAAAAATAGCAGAGAAAGGGCAGAGAGGCAGAAAGCTGCAGTGGAATCCGTGCTTAGGCTGTATGTGATGCTTTTGGTCGGAGATGCTCAAATTGTGGTGCCACCTCATATGATGTGTAGCTTTAATGAAAAAAAGGGGGGAAAAGCAGCTGAGACTCGGCGTCTCTTTCTCGGCCTTCCTTTGCAGGGACCTATGGGCCATAACTCTTTCAGGGCAAATAACAAGCGTTCCCCATCCAAATGTAAGCACATTGGCACTTAATCCTATTTTATAAAGGTTATAGTTTTACATAAATCACTCGCTCTAAATGCACTTTAGTCATCCTCCTCGCGTTAAGTTTCTCTTTAAGCCTAACCAGGCAAGGAAGATTTCTCCCACTGGCCCTTTGGACATGACGCCACTAAGATTGAACTATCCCCTCCCAGCTGCTACTATCCCCAAAGGAATTCATCTTACACTGATGCCAGAGGCTAAGCAGATTCCCTCACCAGCACGGGAGAATTAACTTCATCCTTCCCTCATCGCAGTCAGGTCCAATGGAGGAAAAAAAAACAACCCACCAGCCTGATTGCCTTAAGGAGCATTTACGTGTCTCATTTGGGTGATTGTCATTAATATTTCGTTGAGGAAGGTGTAATCAAGGCACACAATGTTTCTTTAATAAGCATTCAAGGAGTCCCTATAAACTGAAGCATCAGGCCCCAAAAGAACCTTACACAAAGGGTTGTGCTTCTCTGGCCATGATACTTCTGGGAAATCATAAAGCAGTGGGGTACTGCACCATGGCAGCTTTTTGTTTCTTAATTAGTCTGCCACGCGGCCCCAGCGGACAAAGCAGAGACTCCAGTGCAAACACTGGAGTCTGACATTATAACTTGGAACAAGAGAAAGCTTTTATTTCCTTCTTTTGTGTGGTTGTTCCTGTATTTAAATTCTATGTCGGGAACAGCAGAGGGTTGGATAAAGCCTGGAGGGGGATCTGAAGAGCAGGAATTCGTAGTGAGGATGGAAACACCGATGCTCAGCACTTAACCACACCCTGTTAGGAGTGCTACCACAGACAAGTGAAGATAATACTGTTTAAATTCCCAACCGGATGGGACAACCAGCACTTTGCAAGTGGCCCACACTGCCTGCTCTCCTGTCCCTGGTGCTCTTGGGCAGGCAAGAGCTAAAAGAGAGCTGTTCCAAGGGCATGCTTGCTTCCTACAGGCTCCGACACCATCCGATATACCAGGCAAGTTGGGGAATTGGAAGAAATAAGAGATTTTCTTCTCCGTCTGATTAAGAGGTGGAAACATAGAGCTGTGTGACATTTTTTGGACCAAAATTTTTTCATCCAAAAATGCAGATTCAAGCTGACCAAATCATTTTTCAAATTTATGTTGAAGTCGCCAAATTATCTGAGTGGGAAAAAAAATCCGGAAAAGCCGAAACTATGGCATTTTAGAAGGAAACATTTTGACTCCAGGTGACATCTTGTTTCGAGTTTTACCTCAATTTTGTTTTTTCTTCTGTAAAAAAATGGTTTAAAAAAAACCCTTAAAACCAAAATGAAACATTGTTTGACCTGAAACATTTTTTTTTCAGTTCAACTACCAAAACAAAAAATTGGTTATTCACACAGCTCTATGGATAGGTAATGCCAGAGGGCAGTTGTGTAAACCCTTTCCAAACAAGGCTTTCTGGACCTGCCCTCCTTCTCCACTGAAGGACACACTGTTTCTGATTGTTGTCAGGAAATAGAGTGCACCAAATGTAGAATGCTTTCCGGTGTTGCACGGACACAGGGCTGTGTGATCTTGTGATATGAGCACTGGACTGTGCATGAGGAGAGCTGACTTCTGTCCCTACCTCTAATGCTGGCTTGCTCACTGATGTTGGTCAAGTCCCAACACCTCTTTGTGCCACAGTTTCCCCTCCCACCTCTTGCCTATTTTAGACTTGAAGTTGTATGGGGGAGAGAGCATCTCTTCATGTTTGTGTAGTTCCAAGCATGATGGGGCCCCCCTTTTGACTCGGTTTCCTCGGCACTGCTACTACATAAATAATATTCTTATTGTCAAACATTGCTTGAGAGTCAGAAGTAGAGATGGACCAAACCCAGAAAACTTTCTCCCCATTTTCTCTGAACTTGAGTGGTTCAGATAGAAAAGAGCTGGGCTCGAAAACACCCTGGTTTGGGTTTTGCAAAACCCAGTTGAAAAGGTCTCCCAGAGTGAAAGCTAAATGCCATCTGTCTCAGGGTCTGGCTGCTTGCAGAGCCCAGCTATCCTCTGCTCTCCTGGTTTGTTACTGTTGTGCTGACCCTGTATTTTTCAGCTCTGAAATTGGAAGCAATGGTGTCAAAATGCTACAAGGAAAAACTGGCCTCCAGGCAAACAGGGACTACGAGGAGATTCGCATTCAGAATTTCCAGAATCAGTAGGTTTAACAGAAGTTTTGTCCTTGAACTTTTAGATTTATCTAAACAGAATTATCTGGCATCACCAAAAAGGTCCGCACCTTGAGGGAGTGAGGATGGTAACAGAACAGAGACAGTGAAAGTCACCCCAGTTCAAATGGACAATTTAAATTCTACGTACCACTTAAAGTACCTGGAAATAGATGCTGTGTAGGGGAGGCAGTGTTATCTAGTGAATAGAGCACTAGGCTAGACCCCAGGAATGCTGGGTTCTATTCCTGCCACCAGTCTGCTGTGTGATCTTGGCAAGTAAATTCACAAGCTTTCAAGTTTCCCTATCTGTGAAATGGGAAAAAGACACTGACCTCCTTAAAGTAAATTGAGATCTAGGCCTAGATCCACAAAATGACTTAGGTACTTAATATCTATTGATTTAAATTGAAATTAGGAACATAAATACCTTTTAGGATCTGGGCCATACTGTATGAAGCATGACGAAATTTACTGGTAAAAAGAGCAGTGAAAGAGCACAATATTATTATTAGCCTTTACAGATGGGTGACTTGATTACAGGTTATAAGGTTCTACATGGGGAAGAAATATTTAATAATTGGCTCTTCAGTCTAGCAGAGAAATAGGGTGACTATTTTCTTATGCTGAATATGGGACACCTGGTAAAATTACTCATTTGTGCGGGGACAGGAGAGTGTACGCAGAGATGGTCAGGGACTGTGGTGGGGGGCATGCAGAATTGGCCATTTAAAACCCGATACTGATCAGGAGGCAGAAAATATAGGACAATTTGCCAATATTTAAGAAGAAGTTGGAACATCTGCGAGAGGGCTTAAATACGGGGCTGTCCCATAAAAATGGGATATCTGGTCACCCTAAACATAATCCAATGGCTGGAAGTTAAAGCTAGACAAATTCAGACAGGAAATAAGGGGACCATTTTTGACAGAGAGGGTTAATTAACCACTGAACCAATTTACCAAAGATCATGGTGGATTCTCCATTGCTGCCAATTTCTAAATCGAGATGGGATGTTTTCCTAAAAGATATGCTCTAGGAGTTATTTTGGGTTATGTTCTATGGCTAGTGTCATACAGAAGATCAAATTAGATGACCACTGTCATCCATTCGAGCCTTGGACTCTATGAATTCCGTCCACAATCAGATGTGAAAATAAAAATCTCAGAACCGGGCAGTGAATACTCTCATCTCCATGAATTCACGGGAAGTTAACTGATCTTCAGTTCTGTCACCAATTTTGTATGACTTGGAAGAGCAGTTACCCCGTCTGGGTAGAAATTCTAATTCCCTCTAGTAACAGTGACATTACACTAGAGAAGCACTGGCAGAGATATTTTCCCTGAGGTGGCAAAGCGCAGCAATTCACAATTTTGTCCCCAGTAAGGTGGATTTATTTATCATTCTTCTAATTGTAGCTCCTTGAGACTCCCTCTGAGAGTGGGACCTTGTTGGGCAAAGTGCTATACAAACATGTACTGAGAGACTCTCCAAAGAGCTAACAGTCTAAACCAAGACAAAGCTGGAAGGGAAAAGAGATTAAATCATTTTGCTGTGGTCAGCAGCTGAATAGGGAATTAAGCTGAGGGCCGCTGAGTGCCAGTCTGGAGTCCTACCACTAAGCTATGGATTGTGCCATCAAGTAAACAAATAGAGCCCCCATCACTGTAATATCTCAATACCTCACAGTCTTCAACATATTAATCTTCACAGAACCTCTGTGAGGTTGGGCCCCCTTTTTTACAGCTGGAGAACTGAGCTCAACAGAGGTTAAGGGTCTTGACAACACTCATGCAGGAAGTCTGTGGCAGAACACAGAATTCAACCTATGTCTCTCAAGCGGAGCTGGGTGAAATATGGGGCAACAATTTTTTTGTTTTTTGCCAAAAAAAAACAACAACCCAGAATAGGGTCAACTGAAACATGTAATAAATTCATGTTGAATTTGCTGAATTGTTTCAGTCAAAACATGAACAAAAATACATTAAACAAAGATTTTTTTTTCAATATCTCCAAATGAAACATTTTGACTTGAAACAACTTTTCGTTTTGAATGTAGCTTCAATTTTCTTTTTTCTTTTAAAAAGTTTAAAACTCAAAATCAGAAACATTTCATTTGACTTTCAACATTTTTTTTCAACTATTTTGGTTCAATGGAAATTTGACCCCAAAATATTTTTTTCTGCTTTTTTTGTTTGTTTGTTTGTTTAACCAGTGAACTGGAAAAAACAATTCTTTGCACAGGAAGTCTTAGGCTCCTAACCACATTCCTCTCTAACATCCATTGGAAAGGAGAAAAAAATATAACAATTCACTGCTGGGTTGAATTTGCAATGAGATGGAAAAGAAAAGACATTTCCTTGCACAAAGAGAAGCAAAATGAATTAAAACGGTGGCTTGGCGCAAAGCCCTGATTTCAGAATCAAGACATTAGAGACAGCAAAGCCATATCTTGTCTCCCTTGCCAATGCAGAATGCCCGAAACACTGGTTGGATTTCTATTTGGTGCACGTTGTTTATTTTGGGATCTGTAGTAGTTGTCTGGTCACATCAGTCACATGTACTCAGTGGTGTATGCAGTTACCCAGATTGTTCCAAAGAGCCATGCCTCCATGCTAAGCACATCCACGTCAGCAAGTCAGCTGGTGCCCCTCAGCTACGCCTGTGATTCCTAATCAGCCACCCTGCTTGCTCGTGTACACACACACAAAAAGGATACAAAAATGCATTTATATTTGAAAGTCTCTTCCTCTAGGGTTTCTTGTTAAAGCTATGTTAGAAAGACGTTATGCAAGGGCATGGAAACACACAGCATGTGCTTTCTTTGACAGAAAGGGAGAACGCGGTCTCTTTGAAAGGAAAACTTCTAACTCGGCCTCAGAGTTATTCCAAGCATGACAAAAAGGAGTGAGACACCATTTAAAAAAAAAAACCCAGCAAAAAACTGGCTGAGAGCGAAGAACGAGTGAATAGCAAAGAGGATTCCCCCATCTTAATAGCGTAGCAGTGCAGGTTTGGATTTTTCAAACATATGAATGGTTGGCTGCTCATGCAAAAATGCATGCAAGGTTGCCATGATTGTGCACGTGTGATTCTGTGATGCATCACAGGCCAGCTCCGTGCTCAAATACCCCCATGTGAGTGCACAGGCACGTAACCACACTCACCGGCTAGGCGTGCAGTTGGGCACACGTTAGCCACAGGCGCACGCATGCAGTTTTGAATATGGAGGGCAGGGAATGCAGCTCAGGATCTAAATGTTTGGGACCAGGCAGGAGACATTCAGTGTGGCTAAAAGGTAAGTCACAGTTGGCCTAGTTCTCTCCACATGAAGCCTGCTTTTGCTCCTCTACTGGCCCAAAACAGCCCCAAAGCTGCCATAACCAGCTCCCATTTCACCATGTAGCTCCATCCTGGGATGAACATATAAAGTGACTGTGCAGCTCTTATGCAACCAATCCCAGCCACTGACCAGGAAACACAGTCAGTTAAAACAAGGTAAGTTTGAGGCACTGCCCACCTCTTATAGCAGTCCCTTTGGGCTGTGGGCAGCCTACGGGGCACTGCCATGGTGCCTGGATATCCCAGGTCCAGGTGCAATCTCCCTGCCATCCTACTATACCAACCACCACACAGATACAACCAAAGAGTGGGGCGATTTTTTTGTTTTTAAATAATTGGTTAACTTCACTTGCTGGGACGTACCAGAAAAATCTCAGCTTTCACTGAAGGAAACACCAGCATCACCCAGAGTTACAGAGAGATCAGAAGAGCACACATTTTTTAATAAATGTTGCTTTTATGTGTATCAAAATTAACTGGGAGAAGTACAGGGGGGCAGGGTTAACAGTGCAAGTTGCACATGCTTTTGGAATTTAGAAAGTAATAGGTTTTTCTTACTAATTAAGGACCTGGTCATGCAATGAGCTCTTTGAAAGCAGACCCCTGAACTACACCCCAGAAGTTGAAGTGGCTTCACCTGGAAGTAGGAGCTTAGTGTAGGAATTGGGCTCAGTTTCCCCACTTCTCATTTATAAAGCTACCTACTCAAAGGGTGTAAATTAGTGTCACTTCATTGCCATCAGTGGTGCTGCAGTGAGTCATAGTAGTGGAGGATCTGGCCCATATAGTATATTTTATCAACTAGACAGGCCATTAAGTGTCTGTTTTAACACAGAAGATCTTTAAAGAAGATACACTAAAAGAAAGTTGATGCTACCATGCAAACAATAGCTTTTCCACTCCCTGACTTTTGTGAGTTTAAATTCATAACTTTATTGCATTTAATTTTCTTGATTTCTTTTCTTTAAGAAAAGGAGACCGGCTCAGATACTCAAAGGTATTTAGGTTTGTAATTTCCACGTATTTCAGTGGAAGTTAGGAGCCTAAATATCTTTGACCATCTGGGCCAAATTGCCTCTGCTTAATAAAATTAGTCCACTTAAAGGCTACGTAGGCTTCAAAGTTTGCATTTCATTGAGACAGATGAGCCAAAGGAGGAATAAACATATTCCTTCCCTCTGGCTGTTTGGTTAGCAGCAACCTTCTGTAAGGCTGTGCTAATAGGACAGAAACATGCTAGTTTACATTGCAACCACTGTATGTACATAGCAGAAAGCTACTTTTGCTTTTTAGCCTTTAGAATCTGTAGCATTTTTCTAAAACTGAAATGCAGAGGATTATAGAGGTACCCATCACCATGTGTGCAGGGGATCTTTGGACCAGGGTTTCTGCCTTTGCTAACATCAAAGCAGCTCTTTGTATTTCCGTAAGACATTTACAATCTTCTTCACACTAATCATACCAGCTGTCCAGGCGGGCTCTGTAAAGAGAATGTGAAGCTCTCACACCCAGTTTGCTGACATCATGCATAGGATGAGGCATCCTTGGATTCTTTCAATAACCTTAGCTGGTGCCCACTGAGCACGCTCAGAAGCAGATTTCTACTTGCTTATGAATTGTTTATATTTAAGTCCCCCAAAAAACTCTTAGCAAAGAAATGTATTCATAGAAAACACATGCCCAGTCCAGGACAGTGCTTTGATTCAGCTATATCTGACAAATGTAAGGTAGGAGCAACAGATAATAAACACCTTCCTCTGCTAATACTTAGTTTTTACTAAATCTTGCCCTGTTACCGCTGGCCCTTTATATGACCTTTTTCTTAGCATGCTTTTCTTGGGGGGATAGCTCTTTAAATTTGGCAGAGCGTGTTGGCTGCAGCCCTACTAGGGCCAGTTTGCAAATGATGGTTGTTTCCTGCATCTCTTTCTTCAAGCTGGTGAGTAATCATATCTCTTGTAATATTTCTTATCCCTGAAGTGGATTGAATGTGCTCAAAGGAAGCCAAGCCCAGATCTACAGAGGTACACTGAAATCAGTGGAACATAGGAAGCTAAATACCTCTGTGGATCTGGGTCCAAATTGTGTGTCTTTTTCCTTCTTTAAAGCTTAAAAGTTTTGTTTCTCTTCCATAACTCAAAAGAAGCTGAAGGGAATTTCCTAACGCTGCACCAGCCCCCCAGATTCACTTCTGACCTAAGCTCAAGCAGGGGTAATTTCAAGGGACTAGGAAAAATTTTTAAAACACAAATGTCCTGTTCTTCCACAACAGGATGCAAGTAACACTTGTTAGTAAGGTGTTAGAATACATTGAACCCTGATCCCGCAAACACTTACATGACTTCACTGTAGTTTGTAGGTGCTTCGGGTAAGGGACTGGCTTTTAATATGTTTTTGTAGAGTTCCTAGCACAATGGGGCCCTGAACCCAATTAAAGAACGATTTTGATCCAAATAATAAAATAGGACTACTTACATGTGCAAACGTCTACAGTACTGGGGTCCAAGGTATCCGCAGAAGTATTTGCTCGATATATTCTTTCTGTCCTACACTGCTTGAGCGCACTGTTCTTTCACTGTAGGATGGTAATAAGCCCCATGGAAAGAACAGAGCATCAGAATTTGATAGGTAGATAGATTAGATATGCAAACATAATGGTAAATATTGATTTAAGTTTCTGAGCTGTTCTGATTAATGGCTGCATCTTTGCTTTAAAAATTCTGAGTTTTGAATGGCAATTAATGGAGTATTTATGACAGGCTTATTTAATTTATTGCACTCTCCTTTGCTGCTAACCCCTTTATAGAAACTGGAAACTGCCATTTCTTTCCCCTTTTGCAGCTGCATGGAGCTGGTTTTCCTTGTCTGTGATTCTTGGGATGTACAGACCAACTTGTCTCTGCTCTATTTATTTCCTTGCATTTATTTAGCAGCATTGTGATCACCACCCAGGGAAACTGGCCTTGCTCCTACAAACACTTGAACAAGTTTTTAACTTTAAGAGCATGAGGCAGCCCGTTGAAGTCAATGGGGCTGCTGGAGTGCTGTATGCTAAGAGTTTGCAGGGTCTGAGCTTTAAGTGACTAGTTAACTCAAGTTCCCTGTGATGACTAGTTTGGTTAGCAGTGGCAAGAGTGCAGATCATTATGGGCTGGACTTGGGTTTCAGTAGGATCTATAAAGTCCCAATTTGTTTTTGTAGGCCCTATATAAACTGTGGTGATGCATTTCTTTCTTTTTTTTTTTAAATGCCTTGGTGGCAGTGGGGATCGAAAATGAATAGATGGCTTCAGGCTAAAGGACCCTGCCCAGCAGAGCCCCCCAAAGTTATGCGTGTATAGTTGAGGGACACAACACTAATGGGAGACAAGAGCTCTTTAAACTGAAGAGGGAGGCAATGGTAAACGCCGTCCTCTGCTTTAAGGCTTACGCTGTGTGGTCAGTTGTAGTGACTGCCAGTCCCTCCTACCCCTTGCTATGGCCATGAATTCACATTCCCTGCTTGTGTAATCTCTGTCTATGCAGAGTCCACTTTAAGACCTTTCCAGTGTGTTTTAGGTATGTCTGTGGCCCCTGTTGCTATAGTGTGTGAGCACTCTCTTTAATGTATTTATTCACACAACATCCCTGGGGGATTGGGCTGCCGAGTTATCCCCATTGTACAAAAGGAGAACTGAGGCATAGAGAGGCTAAGTGACTTGCCCAAGGTCATGCAGCGGAAATCTGTGGCAAAACAGGATTTAACCCAGGTCTCTCAAGGCCCAGTCTAAAATCCTAACCCTCCTGATCTGAGATATAGGGATTTAGAACAGCACCCAAGCCTGGGAGCATGCTGTGTATCTCTACAGAGTCGAGCAGCCTCAGATCTGCCTGATCCCAGTGGGATCTTAGCCAGCTCAGGGATTCACAGAATCAGGGCCACATAATGGACCCAATTATGCAAAGTGCTGAGCAGCCCTTTGGGAAGATCATCTCTTTCTGCAGCTGACAGGGATCCAGGGGCAGGGTGCCCCTTACAGGAGCGGGCCCAGACTGCAGATTGCATGTGGAAGGCAGGGCTGGGTGGATCCATCCAATGAATGGAGCAGCCTAAACAATCAATACGAAGGGAAAATCTCACACACGGCTGTCTCCCTTGTTCACCCCCTGACAGTCCTGATTCAAAGAAGGCAAACGGATGGGGACCATAGGCTTACTTGCAGAGTCACCAGAAATCCAAACAATATTCCATCATGGGTTCTAGGCCAGAGCGCTAATTTATCGAGTGCCCCGTGTTATTGGAAGTGGCCCAGCATGCTAGCAAGGCAATAGATCATGATAAAAAATGTAAGCGCTCTGTTATCACCGGGTTAACATGCTTTGTTATGCAACTCTGCCGGCTGGCCAGACACATCCTTACATAATGACACCCACATGGGAGGGAGAGGAGGGGAACCATGAAGCAAAATCAAATCCTCCAACCGTTTGGAGTGGGGCGTGTGTGTTTGTATTAAAAAAATAGTTAACCACTACTTATATATAGGAAGAAATCCAAGGGAACTCAAGACTAGGAAGCAAAGATGTTAAGGAGTCATTAGACCAAAGTAAATGAATGCTTTTTGCTTTTCTTCCCAGTTCATCTGCATGATTAGGAGTGTTGATAACCATGAAATTCACCAGATATTTGCTATTGTTTCATTTCTCAAGAGCTGACAGGGCTGTTCAGATCCAGATAATCAGTCTGCACTTTGTTGATAATGTGGATGAATGAAAAGCCATCTTCCTGGCTGGCAGATGGGCTCTTACAAGCCGAGGGGGGGAACGTGAGAGGGGGACGGACGGACAGACAGTCAGACAGTGGGTCAGAGAGATGGAGAGGTTGGTGCTTAGACTGAGAGAGAAATGGCGCATCATACGCAGCGTGTGTGGGAGAGAGTGCGATGCGCTGGGACGGATGGAGAGCATCACGCACAGCTTGAGACATGCAGCATGTGGGACAGGTGGAGGGCATGTCAGGGAGCATTGTACCCAGGGGGCTGAAACAGCATGTGTGAGTGTGGCACAAGGGGTGAGAGCGACAGAGCATGGATGTGGTGCCATGTGGGGATGTGAGAGGGAGCGTGCATCTCAGTGTGGCCCCTGGGATGGGCATGTGAGAGTGGTTGTTTCACTGGTGCCTGGTCTATATGAGTGTGTGTGTGTGTCTATGTGTCTGTGTGTCCTGCTTGGGGGCGTGGTTGAGAGAGAGATGGCGAAAGTGTGCATGTGAGCATAGGAATGTGGTGCCCAGGGTGAGAGATGGAGAGGCAATCGTGCAAACAGAATTGAGGACAGGGACACCCCCTCCACCTGCTGTCCACACCCACTCCCTGCTAGCCAGATGGGTGGTGGGAAAAGACCCCCTCTGCTCTTTGGCTGTAGTCAGGTGCCCCACCCTCTGCTCCCCATGCCCGGAGTGCCATGTCATGGTTCTCTCTCACCTTGCGAAAGGCGCTCACTCGCCTGGGTATTTTTAGCCTATCCTTTGCGTTCTAAATGCTGCACGCTTAGTGCTGCCAGGGACGCTCGGTATAATTTACCTGTGGTGTAACAAGAAATGGGAGCTGACTCAGGGATTAAGGCACGACAAGTCAACACAAATACAAAAAAAAAAAAGCCTGGGGAGGATTAGTCAGAGATGAATGCAACACAAGGGCTGGGTGTTCGCTGGGAGGGAAGAAGGCGCCTTTTCTCTCCCCTGGCTAGCAGGCGGCACGCACCATGTCTGACAAGTCTTGGTGTTATGAGGGCATCGCTCCCTAGAGCAATGGCAGCCTCTGATTTTGGGGCTCTTCCTAACACCCACAGCATCCCCTTCACACCAGGGATCACTTGAGCTGTGTGTTCTCTTCTGCATACAATGGGAGAGGTCAACGTTACCCTTCCCAGTGGATACGGGCCTTTGCCTGTAATGAGATGTACAGTCGGGAGATGATTATTTGCTTTTGGTATCTCAGAAGGTCAGCATTCAGAATCCGGGCCCCATGGCTTGAGGCCTACAAAGAAACGGCGGTAACAGTGTCCAGCCCCTTGTTCTGACTTCCGTTTGCTTAGTCATTCCCCTGCTCTGTAATCTGCATTTGTCACAGTGGCCAATGTCCCTTTAAAACGCCGCAGTGGCGTGGGCCCAAAGTTTGTGGGTGGAGCGAGGTGAAGAAGTGGGTTGAAGAGGAAGGGGCTTTACATTAGGAGAAGCATTGAGAGACCCTGCATTAAGCAGGTGCAGAAGAGGGAGCCAGCTCTCGTGGTGAAGGCAGGGGATCTGCATCCAATTTTCAGCTCTAACCCAAGCCGCCTCGGCAAATCACTGAGTGGCTCTGTGTCTCAGTTCCCCAGCTGCAACAGGGCTAATCATGCTTCCTTCCTTCCCACCCTTTGTCTGCCTTGCTGATTTAGACTATCAGCTCTTTGGAGCAGAGGCAGTCCCTTTAATATGTGTTTATACAGCACCTAACACTGAGGGACTCCTGTCTTGTTTGGATCACCTGGTTGCTGCCATCATCTGAATGCTATGTGCACTAATAACAACAGGATATGCTTTCCTAAATGAGGGTGCTCCCAGAGAGGAACTTCAATCGAGATTGAAATCATTTGGAGCAGTGGGACTGAGGATAGTCCTGCTTTGAGCAAGGGGTTGGACTAGATACCTCCTGAGGTCCCTTCCCACTCTAATCTTCTATGATTGTACTACTCTGGACACAGGCATGTAGCTTCCTGATTTTCAGACCACCCTCCCCCATTTGAGGAGACTGGCCAGTCTCATAGCAAGAGGGGGATGAAGGTTGCATGATTGAGGATGCCTTGGGCCATGGTGAGGAGATAACAGAAATAAAGATGGCTCATCACTGTGGACCTTCCACCTCTCTTCTGCCTACCCTTCAGCCTTGTCAGGAGTAAATGCCCATAATGGGCCTTGATACAATTCATTTGATAGCCTCGGGTCAGTTCCCCAGGAATTATGTCCTCATGGAAAATGTCCCTTTTTATTTTTCCTTTCAACCTTCTACATTAGCTGTCAAAAAGATGCAAGAATTAATTTATAAGGAAAGCCAGTGCTGCCGTCTCCATTCCTCCTTCTGTCAGCCCTGCTGGCAGAGCCAGGTGTTAGTGTTGTATTGTCTAATCCCCACCCGAACTGGGATTCTGAGCATAGGAGAAAAAACGTAGACGGTGACTATTTCCTGTTCAGTCACATTTGGCTCTGACCCCACCCCATCTCCTAAGTAATTTCCCCAATGCCTGGAATGGAGGCAAACCTCCTTCACAGGTTTATGTAATGTCAATTCACTATGAAGTTTCTTTAAGTTAAAAATGCATGATGGGGGGAAGGGATGGGCGGGCCCGGTTTTTGTGTTGGTTTTTGTTTTTTTTTGCAGATAAATCGCTGACTTGGGCATTCAGTGCTTTTGTAAAGCACCAAATTAAGAGGCGGTTTGATTCAGGGGTTGGAGGCGGGACTGAGGAAGGCCCCTGCTTTCTTTTCCAAGTTTTGCCATTGACCTGCTGCACATCACTCCATCTCTCTGCTTCTGTTTCTTCTCCTGTCCTTTGTCTGTCTTGTCTATTTAGAAGGCAAACTTCTGGGGGCAGGGATGGTTTCTCCCTAAGCGTTTGTACAGCACCCTGCACAATGGAGCTTTGATATCAATTTCAGGCTGTAGATGCTACTGGAATCCAAATAAGAAATAATCATACATTGAAATTCACTGGCTGCCCTACAAGCAGGCAGCCAAAGCAGTGGTCATATGAGCTTTTCCATGCTTCCCCAAAAATATAATTTAACCCCAGAAATATGCTAATTCGCAATGTGATGTACAAAGCCGAAGAATGGGGATCTTGACTTCCATAGGTCATGAGGTCCTCAGTTCTGTAGCTGTCTCAGCCAGGGACTTGAAGGGCAAATCACGTAACTTGTCAGTCTTTTGGCCCAACTGTATTGTTATTTTATGTACTAGAAGTGTCTACAATGTGCTAGGTGCTGTACGAATACATACAGACAGTCTCTGCCCCATGGAACTTGTAGTCTCAAGGCCCTGGTCCTGCAAAGACTGTGTGTTAATCCCTATGCAGGCGAGTAATGCGGTGCATGTCTCTGTAGTATGATACAAGTCACTTGTCTGAGGTAGTGTAAGACGTGTGGTTAGTTGTTGTTGTTTCGATTAAATTCATGCCTGGGGTTCCCAGTCAAGATCTGAACCCTCCTTATGATAGGCACAGTACAAACACATAGAGCAAGAGATAGCAGAGAAAGAATGGTAAGTGACAGAGAGGTGAAGGGACATGCTAGAGGTCCTGCAGTGGGACAGTGGCAGAGCTGACAACAGAGCACAGGTCTTCTGACTCTGAGTTCAGTGCCCTAGCCACTTAGGGTACATCTACACTGTGAGCAGCAGCCCATGGCAGAGAATCTCAGAGCTCAGGCTCATGTCACGGTGCTAAAACCGCAGTGTAGCCATTCAGGTTTGAGCTCTGAAGCCCACCACCATTTCTCAGCTTCCGAGTCTGAGCTCTGGTGCAGGCTACAATGTCTACACGGCTATTTTTAGTGCTGTAGCACAATCCCTGTGGTCCTGAATCTGCCAATATGAGCTCTGAGACTTCATGCCACTCACTGTGTAGACACACCCTTAACCGTGCCGTCTTCCATGTTGTTTAGTTAGATATATGCACACAGCTAAATACAAACCATTCCCACCCACTTGCTCCTTCCTCTTGTCATTAGGGGTCTATGAATAACCAGTTTTCCAGTTTGATAGCTAACCAAAAAATTGGGGAGAGGGAATCATTTTGGGTCAATCCAAAGTGTAATGTTTTTGAATTTTTTGGTCAAATAAAAAAGTGAACAATATTTTATGTTGGGTTGCACAAAATGCTTCTTTTGCCCAGAAACTAAATATTTGTTGTTTATTTTCACCTTATTTAAAAATCAAGGTACAGGTTGAAACAAAAAGGTATTTTGAATAGAAAAATCAAAATGTTTCACTTTGAAAATGTCAAAACAAAAGGTTTTGACTTTTTCCGATTTTTTTTCTGCCCAAAACGATTTGGCGAATTTGACACAAATTTGCTACATGGTTCAGTGGACCCAAATCTGTAATTTCTTTTGAAGAAAAACAGTGTTTTGTTTGAAAAACTTCTAGCTTTACTTGTCATGGGTGCTGATGTCCCCAGCAGTCAACACGGTTGAGGTGAGGGAACACAGAGACAAACTTTTGGGGTTGATTACCTGGCACAATCCACATCTCAGAGTGTGAGCTTGATTAGTTAAAGATTATCAAAGGGAAAAGTATTTGTCAATTCTACAGGCTGCATCCTCTGATGGTGAATATCAATATAGCTTCATTGAAGCCGGCGATGGCATGCCAATTTACTCCTGCTGAGGATGTGCCTTTTGTAAATATTTCTAATGTTAATTTCCTGCCGGGAAGAGAAGGGGGGGGAAAGAAAAGGAAAATGTGGGGAGGGGCTTGTGGGATATGAAGCTAATATCATGGCATCTAAAGACTAAACCAATGAAAATCTCAGTCACACAAAATGCTTTATATCTGATCTTTCATTGTAAATGTCATATAAAGACAGGATCTCTCTGATATTTTAAGGAGCGGCAAAGTCTGTGATGACATGCCAGTATCAAGATTTGCATATTTATTATAGATAAGCTGTCAAAATGTATGTTGTCAATTTCACCTTATACTCAGAATTTAATGATGCACATAAAGGACAGAAAATCTTTAATATTAATATTAATATGATTTTAGATTATAAGACTTCATTGTGAATATCAATCACCCAATCCTTAAGGACATGTCACTCAAGTTGACATAGTTTATAGAAAATTAATGTAATCCATTCTGTATGATCTATTACAGGGGGTGGGGGTTGGAAACAGGTGTGGGGGAAGTAGGGAAGTCCATTGCTCCTTTGATACACTTCTTCAAATGTTAAACTTCTGCCAGAGCTTAACCCTTGCTGGGATACGTCATCTGAGAACATTTTGTTCGTACGTGACACTGTTCACTGTCCACCCTAATCTGGAACAGGAGTCTCACTTCGCTGAGGAGTGCATGTTTCCGTGTCAGTGTTTGCTTAAGAAGATTGCGTTTTATCAACAGCAAATTCTGTAGCAGAACAATTTCAATTCCACTTATGTTTAATAGCATAATGGAGGTGGGTGTAGCAACCTCCATGGACTTGAGGGGTGTACATACTAAGGAAGAGGGGATTTGTCTAGAGTAGCCTGGGTGATTGATGTGACTGAGTGTAGCAGGAGGCAAATGAGCACAGGAAAACTGGGGACTGGGGTCAAGGAAAGGTTCCTAAACTTGAGATATATTAGGCTGTGTAATAAGAACCCCAGTAGGAGTGATGGAAGGCCTGAAGCGTGGCTCGCTTATAACAGAACTGGCCAAGTGTCAGAGCATGTTCAGTAGGGAACACCACACTTACCAAGGCAAGAAACTAAGGGCTCCATTCCCCCATTGCCTTGTATCTTGGACAGTCCTTTCCATCTATGCAAAGGGCAACCATATCAGCATTTTACACTGGCTCTGCACGAGTCTCCCGGGTCTTTTCTGACTCTACTCTCTATTGTAGTGAATGTCAGCTATTACAGTGGAGGTCAGAGTCCGACCAGGATGGATGGTCTTGTGGATTAAATACTAGGCTGTGATTCAGGCGGTCTGAGTGCACTTTCCAGCTCTACCACTTCAGAGCCGCTTATCTGTGCCACTTCAGATAAGTCACTTCAGCATTCTCAGTGCCTCGTCTGGACAATGGGCATAACGATACTTCCTTTCTGCCATCTGTCGTCTGCCCTGCCTATTTAGACTGTCGGCTGTTTGGGACAGGGACTGTATTTTAATAGGAGTTCATACAGCACTCACTATAATGGGATCCTGGGGTGGGTTGAACCCCCTAGCTGTTATAACAAAAATAATTCCTACATTGATGCCAGCTCTGACACTAACCTCCTGCATGATGCTTGGATGAGTCACTTCACCTCTTGTAGCCTCTGTTTTACCTCCCACCCTTTGTATTGTTCATATAGATGGTAAGATACTGAAGGTAGAGATTCCCTCTGTGTTTATACAGCACCTAGCACAGTGGGGCTCTGATCTCAATTGGAGGCCTCCCTCATGCCGCTAACATCATGCCACTAACACCAGTGCAGAACAATGTAGTAGTCAGGCATCAGGGAAGACATCACAAAGATCTTCTCATTACCATTCATGGCAACTGATGTTGCCTAAACACTGCATGAGACCACTTTATAATACCAGGTATAGACAGGCAGGGGAGCTCTTATAAATATGTAACAAATGAAAGTCAGTGTCGGGAGAGCCCTGACTCTTAGCAATGAAATCATGAAAACTGGTTCAATGTAGTTCGTTACAGCTGGAGTTTATATACATGCATAGTCTTCTTATCTATGAAAAAGACAAAGTCAGAACAAGCTCAATAAATCAAAGAACAGGGGGTAGTGGAGGGAAATGAAAGAACTCTACCCGCACTGATTCAGCAATCTCCCTTCACTGGAACTTTAACAGAGCTAAATTGGTATGGATGTTGTTTTAGTGGCTCAGATGATGGGGAGGGGGAGGAATCATCTTCCATCTTATTTACATACATAAGCTGATGAATCAACACCTTGAACATTTTTCATTCTGGTAAGAGTACAAAAGCTTTCCTGGATCTCTCTGCATAATGGCAAAACACTGAATCAGGAGAATTCTTTATCTTATGCCCATGTCTTTAGAGCAGCTGTGAAAATGACCAAAAATCCTATTCCATTTATGAATCTTATCTGTCTTCCCCCTCCTTGCTAA
Organism: Mesoclemmys tuberculata; assembly: GCA_007922155.1. Lineage (NCBI taxonomy): Eukaryota > Metazoa > Chordata > Testudines > Chelidae > Mesoclemmys > Mesoclemmys tuberculata. The sequence goes on along the minus strand of ML675629.1, from coordinate 4,775,254 downwards.
CATATCTAGAGCAACTGTCCACGTGCATCCCTGTCTCTCATCCATTTCCTGTCGTCTTGCTTAGTAATAGAAACGATGAAGTAACCCAGTAAGCCTGGCAAACTGTGCCTTGCCTTGCACGTTCGGTCCTAGTTATATCTGTTTATCTCCTTGTCTCTAATATCTGCTTCTATCTATTAGTGTGTCTTCTTTCCCATGTTTTATCCGTTAATACCTCTTGTTCAGCTGAGGATAAACTCAGTAATAATTGCACTATAAAATGAAGAGTACACTACATGCCTCTTATTGCTCAGGGGTCTGTTAATTGGAATTTATAAAGTTCAATAAACTGTAATCCAATAAGACCTAAACTCTTATTCATTTATCTTAGAGGTAATATCCATGCTGCCAGCATTGCTCCGGAAGAGACTGAGCTATGAGCACTCACATGCACATGCAGAAAATGTGTATATTCTGCAGCTATGCAGCAGGTGCCCATGTTTTTGACTACCTCGCAGCGAGGCCACTTTGATAGAGCTAAGCAGCACTGGGTTAGGTCAGTGTCTGCATGAAAGACTTGTAAGGAATGCTAGGGGAAGTGGTGGTGGTGATTGAAAAGGTAGCACTTTTTCCTCTTTGTTGGTATGCAGCTAATATCACAGCATAATGCTCTACGACTAGAAAAGCCCTCTTCTGGGTGATATTTTAAACTGAGGCCATAATACTTAATGGCCATTAAAGAACCCGTGGCACTTTGTTTCCTAAACAAAGTTAGTCTTCCACGAATTCCACCGCATGTCTTTAAATGCTGCCTACCTAAATTCCCCTGGCTGTGTCAGTGGGATAAAGCTATTCTTCTTCATATCTTGGGCAGAAGTACTTTATGCTGGATACCATTGGTCTTCGTCAACTCTCACGTGTCCACAATTCAGTGGCAGGTGAGTCATCCATTTGTAGCTGAGTTTTGTTACCTTTGGGATCTTTGAGATCCATGGTGGTGAAGCAGGAGCTGAGTTTTCGGATGAAGTTCTCGGTTTACAGGTCAATCTATGGCCCCTTCCTCACCTATGGGCCATGAACTATGGGCAATGAGCGAAAAGATGAGATCACAGGTATAAGCGGTGGAAATGAGGTTTCTCTGCAGGCTGGCTGGTCTGACTCTCCGAGAAAGGGTGAGGGGTTCAGCTATTAAGGAGAGACTCAGAGTCGAGCCGCTACGCCTATGGATCGAGAGGAGTCAGCTGAGGTGGGTTGGGCACCTGATAAGGATGTCCCCGGATGGGCTTCCTTTAGAACTATAGTAGATATGTCCCCCTGGGAAGAGGCCCTGAGGCCGACCCAGGACATGCTGGAGGGATTATATCTCCTGGGAACATCTGGGAACATCTGGGAATCCCTCAGGAGGAGCTGAAACATGTTGCGGAGGAAGGGAGGTCTGGTCCTCCCTACTCTCCATGCTGCCACTGCGACCCTCACCAGGAAAAGCGGCATAAAGGGAAAGAAGAAGAAGGATCTTTCAAGATGAAGGCTGCTATACAGATGTTATCAACTCTCATTGCAGTACACTGCATTTTACAGATGGTGTCTGAGTCCAAAAGTCACTGTAATGGTGTTAGAGTTCAAGCAGAAAGAGACAGCTGTGGTGGTGTACGCCTAGCCTATATTATATTTCAAGTTCTTAAAATAAACAGTCTCCTCTTGACTAACACAGAGGCAGATTGTATGCCATGTATTCCAGTATCAAACAAGTATGCATTATGTAACGTGATCCTGACAGAGATTTCACCAAATGTATCTCAGTGGTAATACAGCTTAGACAGCAATGTATCAAGCAGACAAGCTCAATAGATGATATGATAACCAGTGATTGGATTAGTGTATATGTTTAGAAATAAAAAGCATTGGGGTCTAAAATTCCTTTCTTCAGGAAGCACCGGGAGTTATAGGTAAAGCATGGGCGTGGTATTCAGCTAACTAACTATAGTCCTTGTCCATTTTTGAAGAAAAATATGAGTAGGAATGTTGAGATGGCCAAAAAATGTTTTTTATTGAAAACAAATTTTTTCATGAGCATATTTTATTTTCAACTGTTACTTTTGGTGTGTTGTCAGAAAATATGGGAAACAAAACAATTGACAATAAAAGGTTGGTGTTTCATTTTCATTTACATTTTTCATGCTAGGGCAAAACCATTTTCCAGCCAGTGCTATGTGTACAGTACAATGTACCGTTGCGTTTGGTTTGTAGTTATCTTAGGTCCTGCTATTCTTGTTAGTAAAGGATGCCCTGACAGAGTGGATTAAAAAAATTAGGGATTAGGAAAAAGTTTTTCACTAGGAGGGTGGTGAAGCATTGGAATGGGTGACCTAAGGAGGTGGTGGCATCTCCATCTTTAGAGGTTTTTAAGCTGCGGCTTGACAAAACCCTCACCGGGATGATTTAGCTGTGGATAGTCCTGCTTTGAGCAGGGGGTTGGACTAGATGACCTCCTGAGGTCCCTTCCAACTCTAATATTCTATGATTCTATGAAAAAGAGGTTTGGATTTTTTTTTAAATTATTATTAATGGTCAGTGAATATCAAGACAAACTGAAGCATGGACAGTTTCTACCTTGTCTTTAGTCAAGTGAAAGCCCAACATATGGGAGCAATGTCTCAGCAGAGATTGAGGGTATGTCTACATTGACGGTGGCAAAATCGCCCCCATCAGATAGACCTATCTGGATCGACTGAGCAGTCAGTGAAGACCTGCTCGAAAGATCCAGAAGTCTACACTGGTAAACCACCCCCTCAAGTGGCGTAGAGCTGCATCGAAGGGAACTGTGTTCCTGTCAGCACAGTGCAGCGAAGACGCCGCGCAGAAGGGTAGCACAGATGTCAATGGGAGTTACGCAGGCTACTCTGCATAGCTTGCATAAGTCCCGTCGTGTGCCACCGAATCGCCAGGTAAGTGTAGACCAGGGCTGAAGGTACAATATGCCTACACTGGAAATCAAAGAACAAATAAAAAAACTGTGCTCTTAACTCAGGTTACCTAACTCAAGTTAAAATAGCAATGAAGACACAAGAGTTTGGCTTTTAAATTGGTTTGCAGCAAGAGTTGCAGCCTGTGGTTGACTCAAGCTGCTAACCTGAGTTAAAAATGGAGTGTCTGTGTTTTCACTACGATTTTAACTCAAGTTGGTTAACCTGTGTTAAGAACTCCTTTTTTTTTTCACAAAGTTGCCCTGAGTGATAATTTCAGATTTCTGATTAAGATTTAGATTAGTACCGACTGTCTAAGGGCATGACTATACTGCAGAAAAACAAAACATGCTAGCAAGTTTCAAAGTCTGGGTCAACTGATTCAGGTTCACGGCACAGAGATCAAAGCAGTAATATAGATGTTCTCACTTGGGCTGTACCCTGGCCTCTGTAGCCCAGTGAGGGGGTGGGACACAGAGCCTGGGCTCCAACCTGAGGGGAACATTTTCACTGCTATTTTTAGCCCTGTAGCCTGAGCCATAGCCAGCTGACCCAGGCTCTGAGACTTGTTCTTGTGGGTTTTTGTTTTTCTCCTGTATAGACATACACTTATGGGGTGTAAAATGGTTTGGGAATTTTAAAAGACCTGACTGGTCTTCTGGTTGATGATCACTCCCTCACTGGATTGACAGTCAAGAGATTTGTAGAGCATTCAGTGTATAATATTATGTCAGGGCCCAAAGAAGTGGTTACATTTCTCTCATTTCAGCACTCAGGAGTTTTCCTTCTGCAGGATGTAACTAATATCTTTTGGTTCCAGTGATACCTGCTTGCTGTGGGATGATAGAGCCATAGAAATGTTAAGGCAGTGTGAAAATCTAGACTCCTTTTCACAGAGTTATCCATACAGTGCTGAACATCAAAGTGCAGTTAATCATATTTTGGATCAGTTTTCATTTCATATCAACTGGCCTGTCAGTGCCTATTTTCTGTTCAAAGTGGATGAGAACTGCACCTAGGGTGACCAGAT
>ML675629.1:4430817-4771272 GCA_007922155.1 Mesoclemmys tuberculata | reverse complement strand
ATCTGGTCACCCTAACTGCAGTATAAATGTTTAAGATCCAGGATGGCAAATGCTGTAAAGTAATCAATGGTAACGTGAGATAAGGCAGTACATTTAAATGTAGCTCCTGCCCTCAACCCCTTTGGTAATGGAAAGCCAAATACTTAAAAGAACTGGACGCTTAAATTAAAACACCCCCAAGTCATCCATCAAGGAGTGTGTCAACTATAGTAATATTTTCAATGCCTTCTTCGGCTACATTGCAATACTGGAGGTTAGAGCAGTTGGATCTCTCAACTAGTCTCCAATTCAGGAAAATCCTTAATCATGTTCTTGATTTCTGTTGAATGAGATTTAAGCAGGTGCCTGAAATGAAGCACATGCTTAAGTGCTGTGCTCAGTAGGAACGGTTTCCTGAGTTGGAGCCTACTGAACAATCGATCCAGTTCTGTCTTTGCTTGCAATGAGGTTAGAGCCGTTGCATGAGGGTCAGTGAAGGCTGATTGGGATCTCTCTTGTCAAATATTGCACCATGTTTGTTTGGAAATGAGCATGATATCTTAAAATAGCAATGCCATTAATTAGTTATTAATTTTGTTGTCTTTGCATACCATCTGTGAAAGACAGTTCGTAATCAGAGAATATTAATAGTTAACATCTTTAAATCACTTTAAAAATAGGGGAAAATTGCTATGTAAGTGCTAAGTAGTAATGTAATCTGATATTTCTGGGATTCCTTTCCTCCAGAAGGATCTAAACTATATACGGGGCTAAATTCACCTACTACTGAAATGCATCTTCCTCTTGGGTGGAATATCACAGCTCCTTAATGATGCATCATGACACTCTTCTTTGTTTAATGCTGGGAGTAAAGATGAATGCCAGCCTTGATTGAAAATTCAGTGGGAATACATTATTATTTAATATTTAGCATGGTAGGATGAATATTAATATTTCAGTAATGCCTACAAGCTCCAGATTCTGATTGGACTTCCATTGTGCTAGGCCCTGTGCACACACGAGATGCTGTACCGATATGAATGTAACTAGATAGAACGTATTAAGTCAGGTCTTTGGGGTTAAGAAGTTACTATTGCAATGGGATCTTTGATGGCAGAGGCAGTCTGGACCTCGGGGTTTGACATCTCCTCTGAAAGGTAGTACCTTCAGGAGTAGAGGCCAAGATTCTAAAAAAGTAGTTACCTAAAGTTAGACTCTTAGGTCTCTATTTAGTGTATTTCCATATCATGTACAGCCTGATTTTCAAAAATACTAAGAACCCAGCAGCAACTCCAGCTGAAATCAGTTGAGACATTTCATTGCTCAGCAGTTTTGAAAATCATGCCACTTATTTTTTCTGTTGAAGCATTGATTTCTAGTTCCGCGGTGTGTCGTGGTGAGATGTGTGTCGGTTAGGGTCACGTAGGGCTTTGTGTTTTAACTAGCTGAGTTCTCTCCCTTTATTCCTTAGCGCATGGCAGTTCATTTTTCTTCCCTTTTCTTTCTCTTTGAGTTGCAGGCCTGTTTTGCTGGTAGCGTAGGGAGGAATTGCTTTGCTGCTCTGGTGAGAGCTCTGTGGAAGTCTTTTACAGCACTGTTAATATCATTTGATGTTTAGTCATAGTATTTAGAAACATTAATTCAATTTTCCTCTGACGGCTGTTTTAAGGTCTTTCTTGTATTTTTCCTCTGAATCTTGTGTCCAGATATATTTCTTGGGTCCAGATCTTTATGGTGTAGTGGCATTTGCTGCTGTTAGCTGAAACCTAGGACAAGTTGGTTGTGGTCTGATAAGCATCGCTGAGTATTAGTTAGGGCTAGCTGGAAAGTGGTAAGTATTTTATTTGAAAAAAATTGCAAGAAACAAAACAAAAAAAAGCATACCATTAAATAATGTTTGAGGAATTTCAAGTTTTTTCAGTGAGACAACTATGTTCATTTCAATTTGAACCAAAAGCAACTATTTTTCAGTTTTCATATTTTTTTGACAAGAAGCTGAAACGTTTTGATGAAAATAATTTTTCTTCCACAGAGAAAAAATGTTTTGGTCCCAAAAAGTATTTGACAACATTTCTTTTATCAGCGCTACAAGAGCGTTTGTCACTGACATCTAGGTTCATTACAGTACAGTCAATCACCCGGTTGCCCTGTGCTCAGTTATAAGTCAACCGGCCTCAGGAGTCCTTTCTCATTCTCTTATTGAAAATATATATCATGAGGCTTTTGCACGGACTTATGCCATGTCTACACTAGTGAGTTCACAGCAGCACAGCTGTACCGATGCAGCTTTGCCACTGTAAGATCACCTGTGTCTCTGCTCTATGCCTACAGGAGAGAGCTTTCCCATCGACACAATAAAACCACCTCAAAGAGCAGTGGTAGCTATATTGTCAGGGAGAAGCTCCTGCTGGCATAGTGGCTGTGCACACTACTACTTATGTCTTTCAGGGGTGTGTTTTTACACCCCTGAGCAACATTCATTTGGCTGACATAGGGGCTAGTGTAAACATGGCCTCAATAATATCTTTCCATTTGGGTTGATGATGATGATGGCAAAGCCGTGGCTGTGCTTTTGTGGGCTACATTATCTCCGTAATATGCTTATTTCCATTAGTGGGTGTGAAGTCTGGTTCTTGGCCTGCGTGGGCCTTTGTCTTCATGAGTAAGAATTCTACTCGGGTCTTGAAAGCTGTTGATTTTTGACTGGATGCTTGGGATATAATCTCAGTCAAATTAATAATGACTAATAGATGGGTGACCTATAGATAGCACAGTGGTACAGATCACTGTGCAGGGGTAGGAAGTCTTTGACTATTTTTACCCACGGGTGCCTTTGCCCTTTCTTTGCTGGAGTTTTGCAAATTCTTTCAGAGGAATTAGAACACCCTATGTCTTTAGGGTGTGTAATTGCTGTGCCTTGTAGCCATGGAGGAAATATGGAAGGCACCTCTGCCTAACCGGGCTCCCTGTAATATGATCGTGTCATTATATTTTCTGAACAAAGTTTGAGATTTGGGGCTTGTTTCCAAAGACTGAAGAGACTAAACCTTGTCTGCTCCAGCTTCTTTAGAATAAAAGCGGGCGTGTTCATAACGTTATACACACTGACTCCCAGCTGGACCTCTGATGAATGTCCAGTATTCAGATTTGGGAGTCAGCGATCTGGTACATGGAGTAGCTTTGGAATTTTGCTCAGGTTGTCTGCCTATTGATCTGTGTAGGTTTGGTGGTGCTAGCATAGGCCCATTGCCGATGGTGAGCCTGGGATATTCTAGAGCCGGTAGTTCTGGTGTTTTTCTGTGTAGGTTACATTCTGCTTGGAGTACTTGAGATCTTCTGATCATTTGGTGGGTGGTGGCATTGGCTTGCTGCCCAGGGTTATGTCTTTGATTTGAGTAGTGAGTATTCCTTTGCCTGATTTGTTCAGCTGTATCTTATCACAGAGGGGATGATCCGGGGGTTATTTCATTGATGTGCAAACCATGTGACCGCTATTCAGTATGGAGCAGTTTTTCTCCTGGGTAAGGGGAGACTGTGGATGCTATAATTTAACTCACCGGGTGCTGCATGAAGGCAAAACAGAGGAGGAATGACGTGACTCCAATTCTTTCTCCTGCCGCCATCCAGGTTTAATGGAACATGTGTTTTGTTCTGTATGTTGTCAGCAGGATTCAACTAGACATTTTAATAGCTCTTCCTCATGTCGCTTTCCATTCTTCTTCTCTGGCTCCTTTCAGAACTACCTCTAGTGTCTCTAAGTATGTACTGCATCTGCTCTCTTCTGTTCTTCTCAGTTAATATTTGTTGCCATGGGACAGCATGTAAATGGAATTTGAACTTCATCGGATTCAGTTACTGGAAGAAATTCCAATGGTCTGATTTCTGAACATTCTGGGAACATGCTTTCTTCTCCCAGTTCTGCACGCCTGCATGAATCTCACCCTATATATACCCAGATGCAACTCAGATGTCTTTTGTGTATCTGGAACAAATTGTGCTGGCCCTTTGCCATGCAATGAAATCACACAGTTTTGCATTACACTCTCAGAAGCCTTAATTAGTGAATAAGGCAGCTGTATTCTCTCAAAAATATATCTGTCAGTACAAACTGCTGCATGATGCTCCAAATGAAAACACGCTAGTGTTTCTTTCTATTCTACCAAGTCTCTCAGAGCTGATGTGCAGGTAATTTAGGCAGGAACTGGTTACCTCTGGGCTGTACATTTTCTCCAACAGTAAGAAAAGGTGAAATGTCTTTAAACCAACTGTCTGTAGTACATTTGGATGATGAGAATGAAATGTGTTTATGTGGAAATGACATGCTTTTTTCTATCCTATCTACTTATTTCTGTGGTCTGTATCATTACAGCAGTGTTAGTAGGAAATCATTTTATTTTAACAGAAAAAAGCAAAGATTTTATATTTGGCGAACATTTTCCTTAAGTTTTTTGGGGGTTTTCTCATGAAAATATGAAAACCGTTTTTAGCGGGGGATACTGGGCATGGCTGGAAAACCCACAGAATAAAAGGGTTAAAGATGAACGAAAAAGTAAAGCTGGTTCAAGGCAGAAAGTAGCAGAAAAACTTCATTCAACTCCATTGTAACTGCTGAGCTGATGGACGGGAATTTAAAAAAAAAGTAAGTTTTGAGTGGGTTTGTTGAAAATTTGAAACCCAGCTCTTTCTGGCTTTGGCTGGAAAATGATTGGTTTTCAGATGTGGAAAACTGGGGGCACGGGAGGGTGAGGGTTGGTTTTATGATGAAAACTTAGAGGAAAATGGAAGTTTTCCATGAGAAAAAAAATGGTTGTTTTTTTAAGAAAAATCTTTTCATAAAACACAAAACCAAAAACCCATCACCACCTTTTCCAACAGAACATTTCAACCAGTTCTGTGTCTGGGCAGCTCACAGACATGAATGGATTTTTACTCTTACAAAATTGCTGTGAAATAAGGATGTGTTATGCCCAAATTGTCAGATGGAGGCAATTTGGATCACACAAGAAGCCTGTGAATGGGGAAGGAACTGAACCCAGTTTTCCTTCATCCCAAACCAATGCCTCATTCATTCCAGTGTGCAAGCAACATCTCCTAATGGATTGAGCCCTGGGTTCTCTTCCTGGCATTGCCTTTCCTTGCTGGGTTGCACTGATCAAGTTACTTCTCCTTTCTATGCCTCATTTTCACTTTCTGGAAAATGATGATGATACAGACCTCGTTTATAAAGTGCTTTGAGATCTACTGATGAAAAGCACTATATAAAAGTATTTATTTACATTCTTCTTCCTGACATCCCCCTACGTTGTTTTCCACGTGCATTTGAATAGAGCATGTGAGGAACTGGTTAGGGTGATCCCTAAATGAGATGAAATCAAAGCAATGCAAATTTAGACTTCATATTGGTTGTGGTCGGGGAGGGGGCGGGAGAGGAAGTGGGGAAATTATCTAATGATGAAAGCCATAAAGTAGCCTCTCATGGAAAATGCAAAGGGCTGGAGCTAGTTGAAATTTTGGAAAAGTTTAAAATTCCTCCAAATAATTAGGGGGAAACATTGACAATATTTTTCTTTACCTTTTTTCCTTTTCCTTTTCCCTTCTTTTCTTCACCAACCATAGAGCTGGCTGAAATTTTAAAATTTTGTGCAGAGAAACCATAATCAGTTTCCAGTTCTTTTCCATGGTCTTTGTCTATTTCGTCACAAGGTCCTGACTCAAATGTGCGCCTTCTGTGATGGTGACCTCCAGGTTGAGGCAGAGTCCCAGGGTATGTCTGCTGCAGAGTTTTCTTGGCTGAGTAGCACCCACATCTGAGCACCTGGGTTTTTAGATTCCAAGACCATTGTGGTAATTGAATCTGACCTCCTGTACAGTACAGGCCAGAGCATCACCTCAAAATCATTCCTAGAGCAGAGCTTTTGGAATAACAACCAATCTTGATTGAAAAATGGCCAGTGATGGAGACTCCCCCATGACCCTTGGTACATTTTTCCAATGATTAATTACTCTCCCTGACAACAAATTATGCCTTATTTTCAGTCTGAATTTGTCTAGCTTCAGCATCCAGTCATTTGCTCATGTTGTACCTTTCTCTGCTCGATCGAAAGGCTCATAATCAAATATTTGTTCTCCAGGTAGGTACTTATTGACTGTGATCAAGTCACCCCTTCACTTTCTCTTTGTTAAACTGAATAGATGGATCTGCTTGAGTCTTCATTATAAGGCATGTTTTCTAGTCCCAGCATGTGAACAAAGCCCTATCTGAGTTATTGGATCCTCCCTGGATCCTCCCTGGTCAACTGAACACTGATTCTTTCCCAGTGGATTGTGGGGGAATGTGCCTGTCCTTCTGGGCACACAGGTGGAATTGTGGGAAGGTACTGGAAGACCCTCAGCACCTGAGTGAGTTAGCCAATGTCCCCACTGCACAGTGGGTGGGAGAAAGCTTCCCGCGACTTTAGTCTGTAGCCCCAGATGAACCAGCTAGTCTGGGTTAAAAGCACCATCAAACTTGGGTGAGATCATTTGTGTGTGTGAGGAAGGAGCGGTTGAGGCAACCTCTGAATAAGAGTTTGGGTTATCTGTGCAGTGAACATATACACTTAGGTTCTGTCTACACCATACAGTTAAGCTAAACTCTTATCTGGATTTTCAGCTACAACCCAATGCTGCCACCCACTTCTGTCCACACAGAAAAACCTCTGATCTGGCTTTGGAGATATTTTAAGCCTGGGCTAGTTGATGTGGCTAGAACCCAGGGTTAGAACCCAGGCTCCACTTTAACTTGGGTTGGAACCCACCCACTTTACAGTGAGGGCACAAACTAAATCACTCAAATGCTGGTAGTCCTCTGAAGCGTGTCCCACAATTTCCCTCAAAGGCCACGCAAGCTCTCCTGTAATTGACGCACACAACATCCTAGTGTGTCTCAGCACAAAGAACCCTGCGATATGCTCCCAGGTGCACACAAGCGAGTGCAGAAACACAGTAATGCAGGCAAGGTTTTGCATTGTGGCTGCTTGGCCCCTGGCTAAGCCAATCCCAGGGCTCAGACCTGGGTGCCTGATCACCAGAGTTAACCCCTCTAATGCGCCTGTGCAGAAAAAAGATTTGCTGTGAGACTCAGGGCTTAACCTACACAGTTTAAAAACCGATGTAATTAACTTACTGCAACCCCCTCCTGTGCACATTCTTCTATTGATTTAAATTGACTGAAGTAAGCCAGTTCAAAATAAACTCTTTAAAATTAATATGTGTGTCCATATTAGGGGGTTGCACCTATGTAGATTGCTACATAAACTCTGCGTAGGCCAGCCCTGACTAATTATGGGTGCGTCTTCTTGAGGGGGAAAAAGTGTGTTCTTGCCTCATGTTAGTGAACACGTAAGTAACATTAGGGCTGTGCCACTGTAGCGCTTTAATGGAGATGCAACTATGCCAAATGAGAGAACTTCTCCCATCACTGTAGTTAATCCACTTTCCTGAGAGGCGGTAGCTCTGTCAGTGGGAGAAGCCCTCCCATCTACATAGCGCTGTCTACACAGGGGTTAGATCAGTATTGCTATGTTACTCAGGGGTGTGGATCTTTCACACCCCTTGAGCAACATAGTTATCCCAACATAGGTCTGTCATGTATACCTGGCCTAGATAAAGTCCTACTGAAAACTAGGCCATTTGTTGCTATCACACATGTCAGCAGGTCAAGGTATGGGGAAGCCTAAGATTTTACTTTGTGAGCAATAAGAGCAAGAGCTGTGCAAATAACTGATTTTTTCATTTAGCTGGTGAGGAGACTGCATGGAGCCATCCCCATTATAACCATTAGCCCCATGACTAGAGCGTGAAACAACTTCCCCACACACACACTTTTCGATTTGCCAAAAATTCCAAAACATTTCCATTTCGACTTGACCTAAAACTATTTATTATTGTTATTATTGGGAATTGCCAATGAAGAGAAAATGAGAGAGCAGGTGAGTGAGGTAATATCTTTTATTGCACCAACGTCTGTTGGCGAGAGAGAGACCTCAAGGAGGTCCACAGAGGAGCTCAGAAGCATGTCTTTTGCACCAGTAGAAGTTAGACAAATAAAAAAGATTACCTCACCCACCTTGTCTATCTCATATCTTGGGACCAACACAGCCACAACAACACTGCAATGAACTGAAAAATCAATTATCCTCACCGCTCTGACCAGGACGCCTGGGTTCTATAACTGGCAGTGCCATCGCTTGCGAGGTAATCTTGGGCAAATCCCTTCTCTCCTCTGGGTCTCAGTAAAATGGGGACAATGATACCAACCTCCTTTATAAAATGCTTTGAGAGCTACGGTGTAAGAACTACTGCTGCCCAGATTGTACCTATTCTCTGTCACTTGTCAGGAGACTAAACCCAGAAGAAAATTTAAGGACTTTTTTTTTAAATGTAAATGTGAAAGGGTCAAAGGCAGAGAGGGGAGTGAGAGAGGAGAAATCTTCTGTGGTGAAAACAGCTTTGGATGAACTGTACAGACCACATCTTTGCAATTTCATGACTGATCTAATTGCCTTGCACAGAGATGAAAAACTCCAGTTTTCCAACAATAAGAATTCACAGTGAGAGAGGCAGCAAAATAATGCGGCTGTAATGTCTCTGTATTTTTTTTTTTGAGGTTTTATTTTTTTCTAGGAGATGGAAATTTGTAAACATCTCTAAAATTAGAGCTCAGCATTGGAACAATGAATGCCAGCTCTTTGCATCGAGTGTGCTCAGAAAGATATTTCAGATGTTTTTCTCTGGGCTGTAGCATAGATAACTTATTTATATATATTTTTAAAGGCACTTTCTTTGCTTCCACATGGTCCAATTAAACTGAACTGAACAGTTCTTGCAAGTGAAATAAAAACCAAGGGGCAATGGTTTACAATCCCAAACCTGAGACTGAGGGTTGACTCCTATTTGTCACCATGGGCTGAGATTAAAAATATTGCCCACTTCAACCTTAGGGTAGTAAGGGAAATAATAGTTAACTCACCTTGGTAGCTCTTTAGGGTACTGTCAAGGAATTTTGCAAATAGGTTAAATATCCAGTGCATACAGTCATGCATTAGGTTTGAATCAGTGCTGCTTGATAGCCTCTTTGTTTCTGCTAATCCCCTCTCAATTTAATAATACCTCCCTACACAGCATTGCTGATCCACAGCTGCCCCCATGGTGCAGGGGGCATTCTGGGATAGCTTAGGGCTGATCAGGGAGAGGAGGAGATGTGGGCAGGAGACTCCTGTGGTCTGTGATGACCCACCAAGGCCATTCCAGCAGAAGGTGCAAGATAGAGCAGGCCTCCAAGGTTGAATAGGGTTGGTGCAAGCCATGTTCCCTGTGTCTTTATGCAAGTATCTGTGCCGAGTCCAGTGGCCAAGGGATCACAGTGCATCTACACACCACAGCCAGGGGTGATTTACCAAGCTTTGGCCCGTCCAGCTCAGATGTGAAAAATGGAACTAGTTGAAAACTCTCCAGTGGAATAGTTTTCCACTGGAAAATCAGATTTTGTGGAATGGAAATGCTCCTGCCTGCTCACCCACCACCCCTGTCTCCCAGCTCCTTGGCAGCCCACCTGGTGATGATGTGGAGAATCAGAGCATCCAAACTGCATGGCAGCTCGCCTGGTCGGTTGTTGGAAAGCTGGGAGTCCATGGAGATCACACCAGCAATTCTCCAAAAATCTCTTTTTGGTTCTTCTGAACCTGAATTTTTTGGACATGGCCCTCCCATGGAAAAATTCCCATATCTGACTACTTGTTCCACTTCTGAAGGATGTTTTCTTTTTGCCCTCCTGAAATGCAAACTTTCCCAAGGGATGGAAATTCCAGTTCCTGTATAACTCTAGTTAAAATGTCACTGCCTGAGATGGGGTGGCCTACAGAAGCTGGGGAATGTCTAAACCTGAGGAGAAGATACTCCTATTGGGACAGGGAGCTAAGGGTCCCTGTCTGGGCTTTGCCCTGCGTAGATTGGAAAATGTGAGGTATATGTATGCATTGACTGGTCAGAGGCCGATGTGCAATGAGTTTGGTAGGTCTCCATCTGGAATCTTGTGGATGAGGTGTCCAGGCCGCAATGCCATCCACGCCCCTGCTTTGCCTTCCCTCCCCTCTTCTTGGCAACTTCAGCAGAAAGCCAGCCAGGAAAAACATCTGCTCTCGCCCCTGCAGGGCCCAGGTCCTGGGTGGCCTACTGAGGACGCTTGTGCTGCTGCTTCCTGCTCTGTGAAGAGAGAAATTCAGCAGCCAGGGCTCGCCCCGAGGGCATCTTCCACCATAACAGGCTGTCGGGCACTTGCCCGTGTCCCTTTGACGGCCAGACCGTGCACGGAGGTTGGAGCTTGTGCACTTTTTAGTCCCATCTCCCCCCAGCCGTGTCCCTGTGTGGTTGCCATGGAGATGGCAGTTACTCCAGGAGGTTTCTAGAACCCGCCGGCACTCCCCTCAGTCTTGCCTCCCACCTGGGGGGCTGCTGACATTGAGCTCAAAGTCAAGCCCTCAGCTCAATGTTTTGCTTTCCAGAATGACACGTTTCCCCCTTGTCGGGGGGAAGGTGGCGGCAGCTCGGAAAACCGTGTGTCAAATTCCCTAGACAGCTGGGGCTGGGCGATGAGATTCTGTCTTCTTCGGGGGTACATCGGAGCTGGGCTGGAAAAGAGCAGTCTGCCCTTTAGTCAGAGTCAGAACATGGGTTTTTTTCCAGCACTGAACGTCTCGTGGTGTTTTGCAGAGCGTCGCACACTCATCATTTTTATGTTGTTTGGTCCCCAGCCGCCTGCCTATGCTTAACAGCTGGGATGACGTGATTTTTATTGACCGTAGTCAACTACCTATTAAGAGCCCACAGAATCTCTTTTGTGCTAGTGGGAGAAAACTCTGATGCCCTGAGGAAGACGTTGGAAGGAGAAGTGTTATTAAAACAGTTAAAATAAGGGCCTGGGAGATGGGGCTCTGAAGTGCACCCCCACTCCCTGCCCACTGACTTATTTAACAAATTGTGGCCACATATGTATAAACACCAGGGCCCTCAGGGAGGCTTGAACCCAGGACCTCTGGTGACAAAAGGACAGGCCTCGAAGGAGGAAGGCTGGTCTAGTGGACTGAGATTCAGTTCTATTCCTCATTCAGCCACAGATTTTCTGAGTAACCTTAGATATGTCACTTAATCCACTCTACGCCAGTCTGCCCACCTTGCAACATACCTGCAGCGTCTCACAGGAGGGGAGCGCAGAAGCAAGCAAGTGGCAAAACTTTCAGAAAGGAAAGCTTGAGAGAATCGAAACCACTGCCTGTGCTTCACGTTGCTGGCTTGAGCAAAAGCGGAGGTTGACTGGGTTCTCTTCAGAGGCAGATTGGAAAGTGGCTAGTATAATTTATGAAGGCTTGGTGTTCAGTTAAGTGAAAAGTGATGGAAGGTGCGGTGGATTACTGCATTGGTGCACTTGTACATCATCCATATCTCTATGCAAGTTCACGTCCAGTTGAAAGCCAGCCCTGAAAATATAAATGATAGCCGCAACTGCATTGTCAGTGTCAGCTGATGCCATGAGGCTGTGCTCCGGATACCTTTCAGAGTTTCTCAGCAGAGCACACAGACGTAATTAGACAGCGACTGATCTTTGAGGAAATGCTTGGCTTTCGTAACAGCCATACATTTCTCTGGTACCTTTGATCCCAAAGTGTATTACAGAATTGTATGTATCCTTTAGCCCACTCTGACATTCAGCCAGTGCTGGGGTGATGTGCTACAGCTGTTCAGCAGAAAACAGTCACCTTACACAGCGGTCTGGAATGAGCACTGAAGAACGATGCTGTATCAAATTGAAACCACTGGAGGAATTTAGGTAGGCAACCCAAATTGGAATTTGGCTAGGTTATCTGAGATAATGCCCTTAATTCTTGGAAAAAAATATTCTTTATTATTGCAGAGGTGCCAAGAATGTCTAAGGACTTTCTTCCCAAACACATAATATAAAGATCATATAGATTTAAAGACCTAGGCAGGATGGGGTAAAGGGAATCTATCATAAATGCAAAATTTCCTTGAGATGGTAATTTCAAGATTTAAGTATGGAGCTGTTTTAATTACCAAAGTAGAGGGCATAAAATATCTATGGATGAGAAGCAGAAGATCAAAGCAAGCCTTGGAAATGAATAAGAGATAGCTCTCAAATAAGCCCACTATGAGCAATGCAGGTAACTAATCATTTAGTAGTCAACCAAGATTTAAAATGTTGTACAATCTCCCCCAGCAACTACTCACTGATAGAGAGGTGATTTCCATAATTGTCTCTGAGTCCCAGTATCTACTTCCTATTGTTTAGCATTAAACCCAAGACTACCCAGCCCAGGATATTCTTCCTTTCAGCATCCTACGTTCAGATACAGTTCAACTCTTCAAAACATGTATTTCTGAGGTGAGTGTTCCCTTATTGTATAGCCACCTTCTGAGAGATCACTGCCAAGTTAGAACTCTCAAAGTGCTGCATACATACACGGACCCATCACACACACTCACTTTGCACAGATATAAACTTAAACAGGCAAGGTGCAACAGAATGTTGAATAAGGGCTAAGAACTTTATTTGGTGTCATAACCCAGTTTGGGCAAATATGAGTCACCTTTAGGTCTCTCTGCCAACAGCTCTCAGACTGTGGTATATGAACCACTGCTGGCCAGCAAAGAACTGGCTGGTCACATGGCACTGGCTCTTCCTCCTTGTTTTCAGCTGTTCTAAAAAAACCTGAAAATACAAACATACTTTCCCAGTGTTTCTCTTCCATGTGATCCATTGCTTCAGTTGCCTCATGGAAACTAGGTCATTGTGAATGGGGGTTGGAGGGACAGAAATGGTCCATTCCATTCTCTTGTGGACTCCTCCACACCCATTCACAGACACCATTAAGCTTCAAAAGCACTGAAGTAATCTATCCAAGCTCTTATGCAATGACTGTCCCTGTAGCTCCTAAACATCAGCCAAGACTGGAAGTTCTCTTCTGATGGAGATCTGATTCCTTTTCGCCATGCCTTGTGGATGTGGTCACCATGCTAGCTAATTGAATGATGGCACCTCTCTGCATTACATGGTATTGCATGATTACAACATGCTTTGACTCCCAGCTTGTTGAATTCAGGATCTAGCCCTCATAGCTGCCCGTAAGCACAGGCAACTGGGGAACACCAGCTGCCCATTGAAAGCTTTGTCTGTCACTTGCCAACCCTTATCTTCTCCTGGTCCAGCTTCAAGAAGGTGAGGAAACTCTATGAGGTCTTCCCCTCTGACAGTGGCCCTAGAAGGCAAAGGTGATGTACTTGGTAATGTGTTGGCAGCTAGGTGCCTTTTAAATGGCATAACTGGACTTTCAACCTATTAAAATGCAGCTCAGCAACTAGTTGTCTTTGTACCATGAAGAAGTAGTACCCAGGTTGCGTTTGATCATGTAGCAATGTCATAAAAATATGTATGCATTGTACGTCAGGAGGGAGGATTGAATTCATAACAATGCTGCAGAAATCCATTTTATTAATATTTTAACACACAGGCTAGTGCCTCTGTGCACTGCTGACTTCTGCATAGAAGCAGATGTCCTCCACCAGGATTTTGGTCGGGTAGAAAGCAGGTCCAGTGGATAGGGTAGTGGAAAGACCTGGGTTCAAATTCCCAGCTTAGTCCCAGACCTGTGGGTGACCTTTACCAAGTCATTTAATCTAGAGCAGTGGATATAGCACTGGACTGGGACCCAGGAGACTTGGGATCTATTCCAATCTTTACCACAGGCCTGCTGGGTGACCTTGGGCAAGTTACTTCATCTTTGTGCCTTAGTTTCCCCATCTGTAAAATGAGGAAACAATACTGATCTTTTTTGTAAAGCACTTTGAGGTCTACTAATGAAAAGCACTCTGTAAGTGATAGGTAGGAACTGTGCTTCAGTTCCTCATCGGTAAAATGGGGACAATAATTGCCTATTTTGCAGGGGGAAGGGCTGTGCGGATAGATTCCATTAAAGATTGTGAGTTGCTCAGATACTCTGGTAATGAAAGCATTATATGTAAATAGAAGTTTCATAGACCCTGAATTGCTAGTGGATAGCCTCCCAGTAGGAAAGGCCTGTGCTTTTGAAGCAGCAGAATATGAGTTTAGGCCTCACTATTTGCGACTGACTACAGTATCCAGCATAGCAACAATTGTATGGGCCTGGCTGGCTCTGGCTTTGTTAGAACACTTACGTAGTGCATCTGCAAAGTCATAGCCCTTATTGGTAAGTAATAGTATTAAATGGGAAGCTGAGGCAGAAAGATTGTGATTTGCCCAAGGACGCAGAAGTGAATCAGTAACAGAGTTGGGATTAGGATTTTCAGGCTCCCAATGCGGCACTATGAAAGCTTGCCCCCTCCCTAAACACAGTGCAAAGTCATTGGACTGGATCCAGTACTAAACTCTGCTGCTTGACAAAGCATGATCTTGGTGTTTCCAGAGAGCTACGGGGCTTTGCAACAGCAGGCTGCTGTGCAGTAAATTCATTGTGTATTGTGCAGGGGACCATTAGTTAGCTTATTATTAATACATGTGTGGGCTTTAATATACTAGTGTTGTATCTGTCAGCATCTCTACCAGGTTTGCTTTTGTCCTTTGTGTTTTCCCCAAACAAGCTTATACAATTAGTTTCTTCTTGTTTCCTAAATTATTTTTGCTGCTCCTAATTATTTCACACTCCATATAAAAGAGTTATTGGGGTAGGTAATGGGAGGCGAGGGATTGCATTGCCAGAGCATTGCTGGCAGCGGGATGGTAAGGCAACTCAGATGTGTTTTTATTTATTTATTTATTTGCTCAGTGGTGTTAAGAAGAAGTGAAGACACCTAGGGGAAGCTCCAGTAGGTCATCATTTGGGATCATACAAATTGAACAGAGAGCAGTTTGGCCCTGCCACCCATTTTACCCAAGAGAGGTGTGCTTAGACAGCAGTAGGCTAGCATGTGCTGCAGTTCATTCCCACATCCTCAGATGAATGCTCCCATCTAGAAGAGCAGAGTAATATTATTCCTTTTGTGTTTCTAGCACCTTAGCTCCCATTCTCACCTCTTTCCATCCCCTGCTCTGGATGCATGTGATTTAACTCCCTCTAAAGCATCAGTTACAATTTTGCATCTGTATGAGGAGGACCCTGGGCTTGTGCTCTTGGAGTTGAAGGTCATGAGGTCTCCTCCCTACACTTTGTACATGTGGTTAGCATGTGGGGGGCAAGTGTGTGAGATACAGTCCTGCATTGTGACAACATTCCCTGATCATTGAGAAAAGAATCTACTTTTCATGTACTGTGTTGGTCCAGAGGCCTCTTAGGATCTAAATGCTTCTGAGGTCCTTGTGGATCCAGAACAAACTCCTGGGCCCTATCAACCTACCTGGCCCTGGTACTTTCAACTCCTGTGTATCTGGTGTGCCACTGAAGTTGTGAAAATATCACTGTTCTGTCCATGGTAGGAGTACTCCTTGCGTGCACCTACATTGGAAAATTTACTGCAGTATTACAGCAGCAGCTGTACTTGTGCTAATCTGCTAGTGGAAGCAGGGGTCAGATGTATTTGCTACCATGTCATGTTCAGATCATATTGGTCTAACACTTGAGCTCTGTCTGCTTACTCTATGTTGCTGCACTTCTGTTGGCATTTTCTACAGTACGGGTACTAATTTTTCTTGCATGTGCAATACCGTAGAAAGTAACATGGACCATGCTCACCCATCTTGGATGTGAGTGGAGAAGTTGGCTTGTTCCAAAAAGCTATTGGTGTCATAAGGCCTCTTTCTAGCTTAAGGTTCCAGCTGCTCCTAGGGGATTATTCCCCTCTGCATAAGCCTCTCTTCTCTATTTGTGACATCATGACTTTCTCCCCGAGAAATTATTCAAGTGTCACAAGGGTCATAACTGGAAGGAATGGGTTTGTGGTTAAGTACCAGGACAAAGGTTTCAATTCCTTGCTCTGCCATAGACTTCCTGAGCTATCGTAAGCAAATCATGTATTCCTCCACATCTCAGTTTCCCCATCTGCAAAATAGAGGAGCTGTGAGGCTGAATCGATAAATTTTCATAAGGTGCTTTGAGTTCCTTGGATGGAAGTAGCTCTATATGAGTGCAAAGTACTATACTTTATCACAAGCAACAGGAACAGCGTCACCCTTATGAAAAGCAAAGGTCTCAAACTCCCTATGCTGGAGGCAGTTCAGAGAAGGACAACCAAAATAACTAAAAGCAGGAGAAGATTGATTTTATAATGAATGAAAGGCAGAGCTGGGCCATGCAGTAACAAAAGGGAGGTTTGAAGTGGACAAAGATATGATAGTTATTTTAGTATTTGAAGGGTGTAAACACTGCAAAAGAGAAGTATTTGCTTAAGTTGCTCAATATGGGAGTGGGATGAACTTAGACAAAGGAGGATTTAGCGTAAATATGCAGGCAAAGCTTCCTAATGGCAAGATCTAATAGACTGTGCAATAGTCTCCCAAAGGAAAGCTCTGTCTCTTGGGATGCTTATTACTAGACTGTTCTAAGCAATGGTGAAAGGGCTGCACTCTAATGGATTGCATGACCCAACGGGCCTTTTCCATCTCCAGCTGCATTGATTCTATGATCCCCAGTAGTGAACAAACACACACCAAGCAGGGGAAAGGGAAAACCACAGAAAATATATGAAAAAGCAGCCAAAATTCCTCTAAATAGAACATTTGTCAGTTTTCCATGAGGCACCGGTGGGTCTTTAAGCTCTTCCTGACTTTGAACAAATTGAGAGTGAGTGCAATGTGTGTAGGTATATATTTGTACTGTCTCTGCGGGGTGAGTTGGAGGGGCAAAGCAGGACTCATCCATTTGGCACATGTTCCATTACAAACTTCTTGGGAATAGATCAAGTTAATGAAAGGAAAAAATGGGGCTTTGACAGGGTGTTTGGTTTTACAGGACTGTATTGTTTTTTGATGTTTTATGAGAAGCACTTGTACTACTCTTTAAGTGAGAGATTACTGTGACTTTTATAAAAATGAAGAGAAAACACCCTTCTGTATCTTTTTCTTTCTCTTGCTAAGTAGATACTATGGTTGTTTGCGGTCATCATTTCCCAATAGAAATGCTACATTCTGGAGCACTGCCTGGAAAGAAATGGCTTCAGAGCATAGATTTTACAGGCAAAAGACCAACCAAACAAAAAACCAAAAACCCAACACAACAGTAATTAAAGCTCTTTAGGGAGGAGATGAACTAGTATGTTTCCCAAAGAAGGTCACCCCAATATTGTGCTTTAAATCCTGAGGACCCCATCAAATCCCATTCTACTATATCGCTCTGATACTAATACTGCTCACTTCTTTAGCCTAGTAGTATCTCAGAGCTTTGCCAGTGTTAATTGAGCATCACGGCAAATGCCCCTTTTTAGGTAGATAATGTTACATTGATTCTTATTTTACAGATAGGTAAACTGAGGCATAGAGGGGCTGAGGTCAACATTTTCAGACATGGCCATTGATTTTCGGTGTCCTATTTAAATCATTTAGGAGCTGATTTTCAGAAGTTCTTCTGACTACCTTCAACTCCAACCCAAGTCCGTAGGAATTTCAGGTGCTCATTGTGTCACTTTATAGCTGCCATTGTTTTGGACCCCTCCAAGTAAGGCTATGGTGTGATAAAGAAAGAACATTTGGTGCCTTGGCAGATGAAGCTGTCCCATTTAGAGATGGATGGGGACCTGATTTTCTTTTTAGTGGGAATTTCTGTGATTTTGATTTTTTTTCCATTGCCAAATGGAATGAAAAAAATTAAACTTTCCCATGAAATAACATCCTCTTCTCCCAAAAAAAAAATGTTTTTGGTTGATCAAAACATTTAATTTTGATAAAATCAAAACATTTCATTCTGATTTTGATCTTTATTTTTAAAAAATGCATATACAATGAATTTTCATTTCCTGAAGTCCTTTTGAAACAAAACAAAACAAAAAAATCAGAAACTTTCATTCTGAAAATGTTCAAGTGGGACATTTAATGCTTCATTTTGTTTTGTTTTAGATTTTTCTAAACAAAATGTCACCAAAATAACATTTCACAAAAATGGCATTTTTGCCCCTCCCTCCTTCACCAAAGAGTTTAAATGAAACATTTCCAACCAGATCTACTCCTGTCTGTAGTCACTCACCCTGCTGGGCCTCTCTGTAGTATTGGATATCAGTGACCACCAAATAAATTTTCCTGACTCCAAGGATATGGAAGCACTGGAGGTTTTAAAGGAGGTTGGATAGTCACTTGTCTTGGATGGTTTAGAAACAAGAAATCCTGCAGCTCGACAGGGGGTTAGACTAGATGACCCTTGCCGTCCCTTCAAACCCTGTTGGTCTGTGAGTCTAGGAATGTGCTTGTGTGAACACAAACACCTAAAAAAGGCACTGGTCCTTCCTCTCAAACCAAACTCCAAGGATCATGAAGGTCACGGCAGGTCTTCTAGCTCCAAAGTACCCACTTGTGAAGGGCCAGAAGGGTCAGTCTTTCCCATGTATTATTAAGCATCTATGTGTAATGGTTGGGAGAGCTTTTGAGACAACAGACTGAAGTACAAGAAGTGTATGATGGCCATCCAGCCTAGCTCTACAGCTGATAGATATCCACTGGAAACAGTGCATCTCTCCGGACTCTCAATTCTTAGTCAAAATCAGCAGCTGCAAGGAAGAGCTGGCTAACCCCGAACCGAGGCAAAGCTGAAGTGATGCTGGTCAGAGGAGGGCAGTGAATTTTGGAGACGGACCTGAAGGAAAACTGGGTGGATGGGCAAGCTTCTGTCCACAGCAACAGAGTCCTGACCTGGAGTATGACTGCTTCATCTCTGTGCCCTCACATAGCTCAGCCAGTACACCTCAGTCCTGATTGACAATGCCACCTCTTATGCCAGTGTTGGTTCTTTCAAATTACAGCCATTGTCATTCACATCCAATTCTACCTAGGTATCTAAGGCTCCCAGTTCCCATAGTGTCTGACTACCTCACAGTCTTCAATATATTTGTCCTCATAACACCCATGTAATGCTATTTCCCCCCAATTTACATGTGGGGCACTTTGCCCCAGAGAGGGTAAGTGACTTGCTGAAGTCAGTGGTGTATCAGGGAATTGACTGTAAGTTTCCCAAGCTCAAAATGATAGCCCTAAATATGGGACCAGCCTTCCAGTTGTGAGTGGTTTCGTGATGTGGGCAAATGTCCACTAGGTCCATCCAACCCATTTATGCTTGTGACCTAAGGTAGCTTGGACGGGTAAAGGGCCAGCAGATTAACTCCTAAAGTATCTTCCCACCCTCCTGTTTGCCTTTAATATTTTATTGCTAATGGATTAAACTAAAAGGGATTAGCCATTTCAATTTATATTCTGCTGCTTTCTGCATTTAACATGCTCACTATCAGTGATGAATTATTGACTATTTAAATGTGAATCCAAACAGTCTGAAAAAGGAAGACTGCCTTATAACTTGTGATGCTAAATCTTGGACTATAACTGAAGATGTCCCTTTCTCTTTTCATTTAACCATCAGGGTGCCGGTCTCTCAGGGTGCTTCTGCTCACTCAGCACCTCAGGGTTTTCCCTGGCCAATGTGATGGGTCAGAAGGCTAACTAGTGTTAAGCATGTGGAATTTAAGCTATATTATTGATATTGGGTTCAGATCAAAGTGTCTGCAAAGTGGCTTAAAAAGAAGAGTTCATTATAGCATAAAGCACATTGGCAGGAGATCAGTTCCACCTGCCTTTAAAATTGTTCCTATTTGTTTCCTACTTTTTAAAAACTATTGCCTAGATTTAAATATAAAGTCTTTGGGGCTCAGGAATCTGGCCTTTGAAAAGAGACCGGACTGTGGAAGGAGCTGGCTGCCCCATGGAGACAGAAGCAGGAGCAGCAAGAGAGGGTGAGGATTGGAGCATCATCCATGCTGGACAGCAGAGCCACTAATGCTCTGCAGGTGGGGGGATCCCTAAGGCAGCCTTATCAAGAGGAGGGCATGACCTTCAATGCACACCGCATAAGTGACTGACTCACGTTCAATCAGGATAGGTCAATCCAACATGGGTCCTTGGGTGGGAAAGGGAGAGAAACCACCCAGTAGCTGATCCTGCCACATGCTAAGCTCCATCAATCTGAGAGAAAGAAGGGTCTTATAGTGCACTGCACTGGGATGCTGGTGACCTATCTTTGTCATAGATGCCCAGAAAGTCCTTAGGCAAATGATTTAACCTCTCTGGGCCTCAGTTCTCCAGAGGTAAATTGAGGATGATAATTCTTCCTTCCTTCTCCCACACCATTGCTCTGGCTTGTTTGACTCTAAGCTGTTTGGGCAGGGATTGTCTCTTGCTTTGTATAAGCAGAGTGCCTCGCACAATGGCAACTCCGTATTGGCTGAGACGTCTATGTGTTGCTGTAATATTCATAGACTTAAAGACCAGAAGGGACCATCACAATCATCATTCTATTCTGACCTCCTGCAGGCCACAGAACCTCACCCACGCGCTCCGGTATTGGACTCAGAATCTGCATTCCTGAAGTCCTCAGATCACGATTTAAAGACTTCAAATAACAGAGACGCCACCATTTACTCTAGTTTAAACCTGCAAGCTACTCAGGCCCCATGCTGCAAAGGAAGGCAAAAAAAAAAAAAGAAAAAAAGCCCTCTGCCAATCTGATGTGGGGGAAAATTCCTTCCTGACCCCACGACCCCAAACGTGGTGATCAGGTGGAGTCTGAGTGTATTGGCAAGCCCCACCAGCCAGATACCCGGGGAAGAATTTTCTGTAGTAACTCAGAGTCCACCCCATCTGGCGTCCCTTCTCAGGCCATTGAGGATAGTTGCTACTAGCAGTCTTAGGTGTGCCTCGTTCCACTGTAGGCAATCTCATCATACCATCCCCTCCATAAACATATCAAGCTCAGTCTTGAAGCCAGTTAGGTTTATTGCACCCACTGCTTCTCTTGGAAGGCTGTTCCAGAACTTTACTCTTCTGACTGGTTAGAAACCTTTGTCAGCAATAACAATTATTCCAACTGAAGTCAGGGAGAGATGAGAGACCTCAGCCCTCTTCAGGCTGTACATTAGTTGGATGTGGGTCCATCCATGCTCAAGACAGAAGACCCAAATAGCATCTGTTTCCATGTCACTCCAGTACACTAGCCTGAAAGCAAATTACTCCCCACCCGTATGCTCAAGCAGTTGTCCTCTAAGCTGTGCACTCCGGGAAGCTGTGTGTGTCCATAAGAATGAGGAGGGAAGAAAATGAGAACATCTTCATAAGATGGCAGTAACATAGAGGCATACACTGATGGCACAGGCAAGCTCTTACCCTCCAATGTACTGAGCATTTTAAAAATAAAACAACTTTCCTATAGCAGTCTCCAGGTCATGTTACAGCACTAGTACATCTACTTTTGGAGGATCTGGGAGAATGGGGAGGGGCAACTCAGTATTTCATGTCAACTTCTTGTTTTACTCTCTGAATGCACTGTAATTGTAATGGCTAAGAAGTTAGATGGTTTGATAAGTCCCATTCATTCTGAGCGTTGGTTGAAGTAGGGTGTTTGGGGGCAGGAACATGAGAGGTAGACGTTTGGTTAAGTCTTAGAGCACTGGCCTTTAATATTAAAAATAATAATACCTAGCTCTTGTATCAAAGCACTTTGTAAAGGAGGTTGGCATGATTATCCCCATTTTACAGATGAGGACACTGAGGCAGAGGGAGGTGAAGTGACTTGCTCAAGATCATCCAGCTAGTGGCGGAGTCAGTATTAAAATCCAGGTCTCTTGAGTCCCAGTAAAGTACTCTTTCCACTAGCCCTCCACTTTGATCCACTAGCACTCCACCTAAACACACTTCAGGGAGTGTGATCTAGTTGATAGAGTGGGAGCCTGGTTGTCAGAATGCTGGAACTCTATTCTGATCTATGTGAACTTGCTGCTGAGGGAGCATAGCCTCGTGGTTAGGAGTAGACACCGAGATGCTTGGCTTCTTGTCCCAGCTCTGATCCTGATTTGCTGTGTGACTTTGCATGACTGTTCTGACTTTTTTGCCTCTGTTTATCCATTTTTAAAATAGGGTTGATAAATAACTCCTGGGAGTGGCTTTGAAGTGCGCTTTTGAAATCTTTTTAGAGATCTTTGGATAAAAGACACTATGTTAGTGCGAAGTATCAATACTTTTGTATAATACTGCGTATCTGTGATTACACACGTTCATGTGCATGTGGTGTCATGCATGTAAATTCAGACGCACATTATGCAGTTGTGGTAAGAATACCAAGGAGGTACATAGTGTCTTTTCTCTGAGGATATCAAAATACTTAAGAAAAAATTTAAGTAAGGCTCCTTCATAAACGCATATCTGAACAGTGTAATAAGGGCATATTCATAGTCATTTTCTTCCTTCTTGCCACTTCCCTATTCAGCGTCAGTGACTTTTGTAGCCTTCTTCCAAAACCCATGCTCGTAAGCTAGGCAGTCATGTCGATTGATCTCTCTAAGCTCTGCTGATATCTGACCCATGTACTGAGTTTTTGCTTTCCCCCTTGGTCATTTTCCATCCACAATCATTGCAAGAACCTTCAAACTGATATGACTCTCTCATCTTTGCTGGTTATGTCCCTACTAATGTAGCCTAGTCTCCCTCAACTTGTCTTCAATAGGAGGAAGCCATACAAGGCCTTTTTTCGACCTTGTTTTGTTTCTAGTCATGGAGTGCCCAGCTATTTAGAATCATGGATGATTAGAGTTGGAAGGGGCCTCAGGAGGTCTTCTAGTCCAACCCTCTCCTCAGAGAAGGACTAACCTCAGCCAAATCATCCCAGCCAGGGCTTTGTCAAGCCGCAGCTTAAAAACCTCTAAAGATGGAGATTACATCATCTCCCTAGGTAACCCATTCCAGTGCTTCACCACCCTCCTAGTGAAAAATGTTTTCCTAATATCCAACCTAGATCTACGCTACCCTTTATTGTCATTTTTTGTCACAAAGAACTGGGGTCAGTTTCCTCCAAACCCCACACCACAACCACCCTTCTCCTCTGCTGCTGACTCCATTCTTCATGCTCTGGACACGTAGTATAAGGCAGGTTTTTCAAGAAGAGGGTTTACTCCAGCCACCTCCAGATGTATAGCTGAAATGGCAATGTGTCTCTTTTTCTTCCTTGGGAGGCAAGCTGGCAACAAGGCTGATGGTTGGGTTTCGCCATTCTCTTCCTAATGCAGAGTGGCAGTAGTTTAAAAAATAATAAAATAGAGTGAGAGAGAGTCTTAAAAGCAAAGTAATGGTGCTGCAAAGCAGGGTGGGTAATGGTATGCAAATGACAGAAAGGCAATAAAATTGTCGGAGTAGTGATTTGAACAGGATGACCCTTACATTTAAGGAATTTGCCTTTAAAACTGAACCTGAAGAAAATAAATCTAATTGATGGATGGGGAGTGAAGTGAGATTTGAAATATATTTAAAATAAGTAAAATATTTGCTTTTCCTCTGTTTGTAAGTGCAGGGGGAGGGAGAGGTGCAATGGGCAGGATTTTTTCAGGGACATGGTGCTTGAAGGAAAGCTTGGCCTGGATCTCTTGAAAGGAAGGAGAAAGGCTGCATTGTGGTGTGTTGGGCCAGCACATGAGACGGTTTAAGAATAGTCCCAAGGTACAGTGATTGACATCATCAAATGCACTGGCTGTTCCTAAGCTCTTGTCTGTCTTGGGCCTGTTTGACAGCCAAGTGAAAGGTCAGAGAGAAATTAATCTGCTGTAAATGAAACTAAATGGATTGCAGGGTGCTGTTTGTGACAAGAGTAAGTAGCGGAGGAGTTCAGCATGCAAAGGGCTGCAATTTAGGCCATGCCGGCTGCACTGGGTCATTCATCTTTCCCACATAAAATGAGATGAACCTAATCCTTCCATCGAAGCAAGAAGAGCAAGGGGGGAAGAGTGTTTTTAGCAATTTAACCCCAGGGCAGCCGCCTTTGGAATAACTAACTATTAAAGCGCCACTCATGCTCCTGCCAAAGGAAAGGGAAGGAAAGAATTTTTTTTTTAAGTTAATGGTTGCAATTCTGGCTGCTTCAGTCCTAATTTAACCCTGATAACTTGCTGTCTCATTCCAAAAGAGATGGAAAATGTTGCATTCAACTGATGCTTGAATGGCAATTAACTCTGAGGTGGATGAGACAGCATCATCTAGTGGATAGTGCTCTCAGTTGGAGTTAGGACATCTGGGTTCTGCTCCTATTCAGCAAGTCACTCCATCTCTCTGTGGCCCTTCCCACCCTTTGTCTGTTTGGATTGTAAAGTCTTTGGACCAGAGACTGTCTGTCGAGTGTGTGTGTGTGTGTATGTGTGTGTGTGTGTGTGTGTGTGTGTGTGTGTGTACAGCACCTAGCACAAAGGGGGGGCAGTTTCAGTTGGGGCCTCTCACTGTTACAATCTTATAAATAAGATTATTTCACAAGGTGAAAGAAATGCATGTGTGTATAGATCCAGCTCTCTACCTAGATGCTTATAATGATCCCCACTGCTGTTATAGTTGAGCCAAAATGAGTATATATAAATGAATTGATATCTCAGTGCTCAGATAGTCTAGTGATGGATGCTATAGAAGGACTTAACTTGCTAGATAGGCCTGAATTAATGGCTCACGGGTGCCTATCAATAGGCAGTGGCTGCTGCTGACATGCGGTGTCTCGGTGGGCTAACAGTGAAGTCTTTAAGTAAAAACAATTATTGAATGTATAATGTCTAAGTCCATTAGTTGTGTCCTATTATTGACTGACGTTAGATTAAAAAGCATGTCCTTATTGCTCTCTCCTGTCATTAATGTGCCAGGAAAGGTCAGTCAAGAAGCATAACTGAATTGTAGACTCTTGTATCTATAGCTATGACAGCAGGAATGAGGCCACAAAAGATCAGAACCAGACTCTGCAGAAAGTCCAGATGCTAGTTTGATTCCTGTACCCGAACATGTAATATGTGAACCATGTTCTCTCATCCAATCACCTCCAACTAGTCTGGATCCTGTTCTCTAACAGCTTGGTCTTCTGAGTTGCAACATTGGTAAAATTTTTCCAAAGTGCTTAAATGACCAAGGACCCTAAGGTTCTGTACACAAAAGCTATGCTCGGGCTAGCCTATCTGGGCTAGCTTGAATCTAGCTAGTGCAGATACCAGTAGCACTGCGGGTTTCAGAATAGGCTAGCAAGCCGAGTATGTACCCAGGGTCTGTGCCGGACTTGAACTCCACACGCTGTGCTGTCTTCAATGCCGTTGTTACCCACACTAGCTGGATGCAAGCTAGGCCTGACATGCTACTGCTTCCACATATCCTAAGTGTCAGTGGGACTTGAACCCCTCAGTGACTTAGGTGCTCTTGAAATTTTTACCCAATGTGTTTATCAGCCAGTATGGCACAAAACAGAGTGTTTGCTTTTTTGGGTTTTGCACAAATTTTTCCTCAGGGTTTGATTTGTGTGTGGCTCATAACCCCACTCTTCCTCCCCCCCAGACACAAACACATTTTCCTTTCAGCTTTCAGTTCAGTCCAGTCCCAGAATTGAAACCGTGTTTGTGATTAACCATCTTCACTTTTCAGGAACATAGTGTAGGATGTTCCCAAGGGCTTAAGTGACTTAGAAGCTTACATTCCATTTGCAAAAATGCTAGGCACTTTGGAACCTAAATCCCATTCACTTTCAGCAGTTTCAGTCTAACAAACCTGGGGTGCTCCTCTGAGTAAGTGCTGCTCAAACTTCCTGCAAATGCTGGGGCAGTTTTTAACTTAGCTGCCCTCCTGCCTCCCGCTTGTGATTTAGCTGGTTGTTTTCTTCCCTCTTCCTTTGTGTGCCCGCCACATTCTTCTGTGGTGCATGCCAAACTCCAAAGCCGAGATTATTGGTTCTCCGTAATGTTATGCCCAGGAGTGTAGTCTAACATGCTGCTTCCTATAACAATTTGTCGCTGTGTTACTTCTCTCATCCTAAAAGATCCCAAAGCACTTTATGAACTGATTTGGGAAGAAGGAAAATGTACTGTACCTAATTTGGGAAGAGCCAAAACAGGCTTTGTACTGGCCTGGAGTCAGAATCTAGAGTGAAGAGCCCAGGATGACTAACCACAGAATACATATAGAGAGAACAGATGGTCTTGTAGCTAAGCCACTGAGCTCCAACTCAAGAGGATTTGAGTAGAACCCAATCTGTAAAATGGGAATAATAGCAGAGCCGTACCTCACAGGGGTGTTGTGAAGATAAATATGTTAATGATTGTGAGGCACCCCTCTGTTACGGTAACAGAGCCCTATTAACTACCTTACATTCCTCCCATTTTTTGTCTGCTCTCGTCTATTTACAATGTAGACAGGGCAGGGAGAGTCACTTGCTGTATGTATGTGCTATACCTGTACATTGAGGCACTGGTAATATACAGACTATTGTTGGGCAATCCTGGAGCAGTTTTTGAGCTTGCAAAAGCCCAGGCGTCTGGGTTTTGCTGTGTAAAATCAGGAGTGGTTCTGGTCCAGATTCAGTTTCATCAAAAGCCCAGGGTTCAGATTAAGGCTTGATGCATATAACATGTGGTTATCTCTTCACCCTCTACTGTGGCACAGCCAGTAGATCTGGTTGTACGTTTTAGTGGAGAAATGTAATGGTTTCATCAAAACCATTTTTTTGGCAACAAAATGTCATTTCTGTCAAAAACAAAACAAAATCTTTACCTAAAAGAAATATCAAAGCAAATATTTTCTTTTTGAATCAACATTTTGCAACACAACAATTTTTGTTTCATTTTGACCTAAAATGGCATTTAATTTTTCTCTTTGGCTTAAACCCCCAAATAAAATGGCATTTTATGTCAAAATGTTAGTTTGAAACAATCATTTTCATTTCATTTATCTAAAGCAAACACCCCAAACTTGAGCATGTAGTAGGGCCACCACTAAAGAGAGCTTATCTGCTGGACAGATTTGTGCACCAGGACATTTATCCTGCCACTGTGTTGTGACTGGACATGCTTCTGTTGTCACACAATGTGGTGATGATCCCTAGAAACTATTTCTTGACCCTTTCATGGCCAGCAAATTAGGTATTAAGACTGTTGGACAATGTATTGGGAGAAGGTTTGAAATGTGGATATCATCATCTGCTATTTTAGACATGAAATTCCTATAAGATTGATTCTTTTGGTCTTCACGTCTGGTTAAGAATCTTTGAAAACACCAGGTACTTGTGCGCAATCCAGTGAAGTCTACAGGTAGGGGAAAATGTTTAGGGATGAAAATCCTCTCTAACAATAGAATAGTTTAGTCATGTCTACAGGAGATGATATCTACAGCAGAAGATGCCTCCAAAAGGCATGGTAATCTTCCTTCATCTCCAAATCGAATGCTCTCCTTATGCTCTCCAATCTGTTACAACTAAATCAAGTGATGATATATATATACATCTAATGTTTGATTCCTGTCAGCAAAGATACCAATTGTGTTAAGAGGTTGGCAGGTACAGCCTGTGAAAAGAAAAGCAGAGAGTGAGTGGTAAGTGACTGGGAGATTTGGAAAGGGGGCTGGGTGGCAGAGAAACAAAGCAATGCTCTTTGCTTCAAGTGCAGGAAATATCTTCATTATATGTAATGATGCCATACAGACCCCGTCATTGATCAAGGCCCAGTTATGCTAGGTGCTGTACAAACACACAACAAAGAGAGAGTCCACTGAATGAGGCTAGGACCCTGTTGGGGAAAAAATAGTGTGTGATCATGTACATGGAGATTGTATCATAATTTACGGGCACAAACAAGCCAAACTGAGGTTGAATTGGCAGATTTGTACTGGCATTTCCTAACTTTTGTGTGTTTGACTTTGCAATCTTCTCTTACATATAAACACTTTTAGATGTAATTTCCTAATTTAAAAAGTAAAAAAAGAAAAAGAAAAAATTCTATCATGTGGAATTTTATTGACACCTCTTCTCCCCCCGGGATAGGTCATCAGAAGGGTTCAGACTAGAGCTGGCCAGAAATTCCAGGACAGAATGTCTTTCCATCAGAGAACTCCAACTCATCAGAATCTAAGGCTACATGCACATTACACACAGGTGATAGGTCCATACGGCACTATTACATATACTGAAAACATTTTCTGCACTTGAAGCAAAGAACATTGCTTTGTTTCTCTGTGTGTAGGGTGTGTGTCGCTACATGCTGCCATGAAAGGCAGGCTGCCCCCACTCTGTGGGGTATAGCTACATGTGTCAGCGAAAGGCCCTGGAGGAGGAAGGCAACAGGGAAAGTTTTCAGCAGTTCCCCAAAGCCAGAGCCTTTCACTGCAGCTAGGAAAAACTCTGGCAGGGAGGAGGAAATGAGGAAGAGCTGGACCTTTCCCTGCTGCTTCCCAACTGCCAGTCTTTCCCTGTGGTGGAGGGAGGCAGCGGGACACTACACTGCTAAAATTAGCAGTGCAGATGGGGAGGCACGGCTTGGGCGAGTAGAAAGCCGTGTGGGGTATGTCCTCAGGTACATACCTACACCCTTCACGCATATGTTCTATTCTCCTAAGCCTTGCCTCACTGGCCTCACTGCTGTTTAGACCCATGTTATGAGGGCTACCCGACTACATATGCCACACACCACCGAAAGAAGCCTGCAGTGCAGATGTATCCTCAATGTTTTGTAGGGGACAGCTTTTCTTTTGAAAAAGAGATCTCCCTACTTTCCTGCTAGCTCACCCACTGAGTTTCTCAGTAGCCCACCTGGTAGGCCACTGGGGAGCCCACACTTTCCAGCTGTTTGGCAGCTGGCCAGATGGGCTGCTGAGTGTCCAGAAGCCTGGGAGCCAGGCTCCCAGGCTCCAATGTACCAGCCTAGCTGGAGCTTCCAGGTTCCTGGCTCCTCTCCAGTTGTGCCAGGTGGGATGAGGAGGAGCCAGGAAGCCAGGGGAGTACTAGTTGCCAGCTCTGCAGCAGACCCAAAGGGACTGCCCTGGAGCCAGGGACCTCAGGGATTCCAGGGTCTGCAGCACCAGGGCAGTTTGGAGACAGAGTCTCGTTCCCTTTCACGGAGAATGTGGAAAAGTGGGATTTGGGTTCCACGTAGGAATTGATGAGGTGGTGTAAGAACCTGAACAGAATATTTGGGGGGAAGCTCCCTGTGAATGGGAGGGCAGAAGGATGGAGGGATAGAAGGGGGACCAAGAGGAGCTACTGAGATGAGGGTGAGGGTGGGAAGGGGAAACTGGCTCCAGGCTAGGAAGAGGCTTCCTGGTAATTCCTACTGCCATTGCCAAAGCAGTTCCTCCGTGGCTGGTGCCCTGCTCCCACCCCGCTCCCTTGGCGGAAGATGCCCTGAGTGCTGACTCCTCCTTGTCCAGGTGCCAGTGCCCTGTCCCCTCACCTCACCCTGGCAGCTGACATGCATGTTTTCACCCCTCCCCCAAGCCAGGTGTCTGCTGGAATCCATGGTGGCTGGACCATGAGGCTGGGCTGGGACAGGGAGTCCTACCAGCTCCCCTGTGGCCAGCCCTATCCCGTGTGCTGCAGTGAACATAAGAATGGACACCGTGGGTCAGACGGAGTCCATCAAGCCCAGTATCCTGTCTTCCAACAGAGGCCAATTCCAGATACTTCAGAGGGAAAGAACAGCACAGGCAATCATCAAGTGAGCCATCTCATCATCCACTCCTAGCTTCTGCCAATCGGAGGCTAGGGACTCCCAGAGCATAGGATTGCATCCCTGACCACCTTGCCTAATAGTCATTGATGAACCTGTCCTCCAGGAACATACCAAGTTCTTTTTTGAACCCAGTTATTCTTTTGGCCTTCACAACATTCCCTGTTAAGGCATTCCATGGGTTAACTGTGTGCTGTGTGAAGGAGTACTTCCTTTTGTTTGTTTTAAACCTGCTGCCTATTAGTTTCATTGGGTGACACCCTGGTTCTTGTGTTATGTGAAGGAGTAAATAACTCTTCCCTATTCATTTTCTCCACACAGTCATGATTTTATAGACCTCTATCATATACTGACTAAGTCATCTCTTTTCCAAGCTGAAAAGTTCCAGTCTGTTTAATCTCTTCATGTATGGAAGCTGTTCCAAAACCTTAATCATTTTTGTTGCCCTTATTTGAACCTTTTCCAATTCTAATATACCTTATTTGAGATGGGGTAACCAGAACCATGATACTCAAAGTGTGGGTGTACCATGGAATTATATAGTGGCATTATGTTATTTTCTGTCTTATTATCTCTCCCTTTCTTAATGATTCCTAACATTGTTAGTTTTTTTCACTGCCGCTTCACATTGGTCAGATGTTTTCAGAGAACTATCCACAGTGACTCCAAGATCTCTTTATTGAGTGATAACAGCTAATTTAGACTCCATTTTGTTGTCCAATCACCCAGTTTTGTGAGATCCCTTTGTAACTCTTCATAGTCTGTTTTGGACTTAACTATCTTGAGTAATTTTGTATTGTCTGCAAATTTTGACCCCTTTTCCAGGTCATTGATGAATATGTTGAATGGTCATGGTATGGATCCCTAGGGGGCACTACTATTTACCCCTTTTCATTCTGAAAACTGACCTGTTACTCCTACCCTTTGTTTCCTGCCTTTTAACAAGTCCCTGATCTGTGAGAGGACCTTCCCTCTTATTCCATGCTGCTTACTTTGCTTCAGAGCCTTTGGTGACGGACCTTGTCAAAGTCTTTCTGAAAGTCCAAATACACTCGAGCCACTGGATCACCCTTGTTTGTGGACCCCTCAAGGAATTCTAATTGCTCCAGCCCCTTCTTCTTGTCCCACTTTCCTTTCTGTTCCCCCACCTCTGTGTATGTGGAACACAGCTGGGTCCCACACTTGCCTTGGCGAGATATTATGTGGCCGGGCTGTGGAAATATAGTTCAGCCCCCGCTCCCCAATATTTTCATTGTGGGGGCATTTATCCCCCTCTTGTTCCCCTCCCATACTTAAAATGCTATGCATAATTGGCTATTTCTCAGAACTGGTATCTCAATATCCTTACCAAAAAGGTTTGGATCAATCAAGGTTAAATTCAGAGAAGCACCTGAATGTATAGGTGCAATTGGTGGACTCAACGTAACCATTTGCAATTTAGTCTTCTCTAACTGTAGATCGCTATCATGGTCCAGAAGTTTTCTCTTGTTTGTTTTAAACAGGCTAAGCTCTGCTTTCCTACTTTCTGACGTCAACCGGGGGTTCTCCAGTGAGTTTCAACCTCTCAGTCACTCAGCAGCTGTTCACTATTTTTATCCTCACCAATGGAACAAAATAAAATAAAACTGCATCATTAACGTGTGTTTGTTTATGTTTCCAGGCATTCACTAGCTAGTGATCCAGACATTTTTGCACTTTAGAGATGGAAGGGTAAGACCTGTTAGGTCATTCTATGGAATTCCAAGCCAGTAAAATATTGTTCCCTGTGATATGCTTATCATTGCTTTGTCCTATCCAATCTGGATTGACTCAGGCAAAAAGACTTTCATCAGACCTGTTGGGGAGATTATCCACAGTCCTATAGATCTCACCCATTAGGAAATATTTGCTTGCATTTAGCCTATAGTTTTATTTGTTTGTTTTCATGCCTTCTTCCTAGTTTATATCATCTTGGACCCCCCTGAATGGCAGTGAAGAAGGGGAACACATAACCACACAGCATGTCTTATTTGCCATTCTGGTGCATAGTGAGATTATAATATGTCCACGTATTACATCATTGAAATCACTTCCTGTCTTCTGGAATCTATCTCAGAAAAGGGCTCATTGGCCAGCTGTCTAAGTCTGATAATACTAAAAAAAAAAAAGTAGACCGTTGACCAGAGAGCCTTTGATGGATTGTGACTTAAGATCTCTTTCCACTCTAGCCAGTTAACACTGTGATTGTTTAGAAGATGGCTGGCTCTCTTTGAGAGAATTTCTTGTGTGTTTAAAGTCAAAATGTCTTTCTGTTTGGATGGAGATCTAAAGCAAGAGGGAATCATTGAAATCAGACATGGGTAAAGGACAACTTGGTCACCAGATCCACCTTGCCTTGGCTGTGCAGGCTTGCTCTCTTCATTATAATCTCCATTGCTTGGCACAGGGGCATTTTCCATGTCTCAGGCAATGGAACTTCCATTACTTCCCTTATTGATTCATTGACTTTAAGGTTGGGAGGGGCGTTTATGAAAATCTAGTCTGATGTCCTACATAGGTCATAGAGTTTCACCCAATAATTCTTGTGTGGAGCCCAATAACACAAAGCTAAACAGTGTAGGTTCTGAATTAGGGGGTCTTGACCCCCAGCAAAATTGGGAATGGATTCAGATGGTTGCAAATAGGCTTTCCTTTTTATGGCTAGATGACAGACAGCCCTTTTTTTCCTATTGTAATATGGTGTCCTGATATGGAAAAAGTTGAGAGCTATTGAATTAGAGCATATTAATTAGAAAGACATCCAGCCTTGATTTAAAGACACCACTGGCTGCGGAATTTCCTTTGCAAGACTCTTCTACTGTTATAATTCTTTATTATGGTAGCATATAGGGGCCCCAATAAGGGATTAAATCTACACTGTGCTACATACTGTACCAACGCACACACACAGTGCATGATCATTGACCCTAAAAGATTACAGACTCAACAGAGAGATAACAGCAAAAATAAATAAACCAAAAGCACAAACTACTAAACCTGGTGGCTAGGAAGCTTTAATGGTATTAAGCCTAAATAAGCCATTTATTACATTTTATTTCATTACTCCTGGTTATTATTCCCTAGTGCCACCCCAAACAATTCCTCTCCTCACTTAGCGGTTACACCCTTCAAAGCCTTGTAACTGGCTATCATCTATCTTCCTGAGTCATCATTTAACCAAACTAGATGTGTTTAGTTCTTTTGACCTTCCTTATAATTGAAAAAGGTGCAGAGAAGAGAAATAAAATGATTAGGGGTGTGGAACAGCTTCCATATGAGGAGAGATTAAAAAAACTGTTCAGTTCAGAAAAGGGATGAGTAAGGGGAGGATATGATAGAGGTCTTCAAAATCATGAATGGAATAGAGAAATTGAATAGGGAAATGTCAATTACACCTTCACATAACACCAGAACTAGGGGATCACCTGATGAAATTAATGGGCAGCAGGTTTAAAACAAACAAAAGCCAGTACATCACAAAATGCACAGTTGAACCTGTGGAACTCAATGCTGTGGGCTTTTGTTAAGGCCAAACGCATAACAAGGTTCACAAAAGAATTAGATGAGTTCATGGAAGATAGGTCCATCAATGCAGCCCCATGTTCTGGGTGTCCTTAAATCTCCAACTGCTTGGTGCTGGGGCTGGATAAAGGGATAATTATTCTGTTTTGTTCATTTTCTTTGAAATATAGCACTGGCCAGTGTCAGAGACAGATGGATCACTGGACCAACCGAAGGCAGTTCTTCCAGCCCATTAGCTATTATTATTGCTCTTCTCTAAACCTCTTTTTTTTTTTTCCTCTTTAATGTCTTTCTGGTGTCCAGGTGCTCAGAACTGGAGACATTCTAGATAAGCCCACGGCCACCTGGAGAGGAGACTGCCTCTGCTTCATCCTGTGGTGCCTTCTCCTAGCTTTTCCGTCTCATCGTATCACATTTGCAGGATCATACTTTTCCACTGTCACCCACAGATGTCTTTCCAAGTACCTCCCTCCAGTTGAATATCCAGATGTTTTATCCTCGGGCATTTCCTGTCTGTATTTCTAACCTCTCTAGGGGCTCAATCCTGTAATGTGCTGAGAGCTGTCAGCTTCCCTCAATATAGCTTAAAGGCACCAAACATGTTGCTGAGTGCTCAACCCTTTGAAGGATCTTATCTTTGTCCATTCTCACTGGTTTTTGCAACACCTCCCAGTTTCGTATCATCTGCATATCTCATTAATGTGCTATTTACTCCCTCATCATAGCTCCCTAAAGTTAGAAGGCAGTGGAGCTACTCCCCCATAGACACCTCTCCCACTTCAAAGCATTGCCATTTAGCACACGCAATTCTCCTGCCAGAGCACGTGCGACTCTTCTCAGCGTCCAACCCAGTTTGTATTCATTTACTGAGGATGGTTTTTGGGAAGCGCTGTATCAAATGCTTGACTGCAGTCTAGCTGCTTCCCATCTACCCCATTCCTTTCATTTGCTAATTTCATAATTCGACCAAAAAATAAACACCATGAAGATCTCCCTCTCCACTAGTGACACTCTAAGTCCTGTTTTCCGTTCATCAGGAAATTGTACTTCCTTCACTTCAAACTGACAAGAGCCCTTTTTAACCTAGGAGACAGAGGTTTTGTAAATTACAGAGATCTTCATTCACTTAATGTCGCTGTGTTTCTTTCTTCTCCTTCCATCCCACCCCCAAGAAAGATTGCTTCTTTGTATCTTTGTAGAAACTGGAAGATTTAGGACCGTTCTCTATCTAGTCTAATTCATACACTTTTTGTGCTCAGCTGGCCATACAGGTACTCATATACCATGATAATAGGCATGGCATACATATCTAAGTAGGAACAACAATGCAGTCTCTCCGGGCTCTGCCTCACAGTATTGAGGACTGTGAAGTGCTCGGGTTCTAGAGTAATGGGGCCCATATGAGCTGCTAAGATAGATAGGTCTATGTCTTGACTAGTGAAAGTTATTTAGATAAAAACTCCTTGGGCACCATTGCTCAAGTACAGCACATTTTCAGCACATAAGAGGAAGGACGGTCTTACATTTAAGGAGTAGTGGGTTCAATTCTGTCGTCTGCCACAGATTCCTGAGTCACTACATCTTTTTTCTCCTGCACATTGTGTGTCTTGCATAGTGTGATTATAACCTTTTGAGGCAAGGCCTGGCTGCCATTATGGGTTTGTAGTGTGCCTTGTACCTCTGTAGTTGTGGCTGTAATTCTATGAATCAACAAATAATCTGAAGAATGTCACTTTCTGCAACTCCTAGTTCTGTTAGCTTCTTACTTGCCCTGTTAGGTAGAACAGGGATCACAATTTCTGATTTTACTGACAGCAATTCCAGTCATTTGCTGTGTTGAGTTGGGAAGGCCCAGTAAGCTTGCTGTACCCCATTTTATGCAATCCTACAGCATATTTACTATGATCTTTACCGACTTGTAAGGCTTCATTGGTATAGTAACTGCAAAGTATTTTGTGATCTGCTGCCAAAGAGTGATTTTAGAATAAGCTAAATATTTAACAGAAATTGAGACACCTTTAGCTTTGGATGTTCCTTTTGATGATGACAGAACAAGGAGCAACAGTCTCAAGTTGCAGTGGGGGAGGTCTAGGTTGGACATTAGGAAAAAGTTTTTCACTAGTAGGGTGGTGAAACACTGGAATGGGTTACCGAGGGAGGTGGTGGAATCTCCATCTTTAGAGGTTTTTAAGATGTGGCTTGACAAAACCCTTGCTGGGATTGTTTAGCTGAAGTTAGCCCTACTTTGAGCAGGAGGTTGGACTAGATGACCTCCTGAGGTCCCTTCCAGCTCTAATCTATGATTCTATAATCTTGATCCGCTTTGTAAACCATCAGTTAAGAGGTGAATAGACAGTGGTACAGAGTGTAACTCACCTTATTGTGCTGAAACCTACCGGTGAGGGATGAGGGGCAAAAATCATCTTGGGCTAAGACCAAAACATGAGAAATATCTTTCCCAAAAGAAACTTTTAAAGACAAAGAGATTCCAGAGGTTGAAAATCAGGGTGTCAAGGGAATGAGTAATTATTACCTGCATTTTGATAGTGCCAAGGAATGAACCAAGAATAGGTTCTGACAGTGCCAGGTAGTGTACAGACATAATGCAATAAACAGTCCTTGCCCCAGGAGAGGAGAGGAGATTAGCTAAATGGAAGGTTGAAGGGGAGGGAGGGGACAAGGCAGGGGAGAAGGGGTTGAAGAGGAAGAAGTGCGACAGAAGTAGAGTGATGCTGAGGTGAAGCTACTGTGAGGTGGAAACAGGAATGAATGGGAGCAAGGAACCAAAAAGCAATAGGGAAAAAAGGGCCCCGGTCACAACTGTAGAAAGCCATTTATGTTTCTAATACCTTTGATATTGATTATTTTGCCAGAGACCAGGGAGAATGCTGCTCAGGGTTACGAAGGAGGCAAGTATGGTCTCAAACTTCACTTAAGGAGAGAGTGAGCTGCATTTTTATACAGCCATATGTATCAAAATTTTGCATTCCACCATTGGGGCTGTAGATGCTCCTCTGCTAGGCCTACCTTAGTTTTGAAAGGGAGAGAATTTAAGCATTTGGGCCAATACGTCTGTCTCTCCTCTCTTCAGCACAGAGGACAAATCTTACTTCTGGGTGAGCTGAGACCATAACATTGAGGATCAGGCCTGGAGGTCAGTATCTGAGCAGTGTCGAATTTATGCAAATTCTCTCCCTGCCAGATCCTGTGGTCTGTACCTCAGGCAGAACTTCAAATATGAGTTTTGCTTGAGTAAGCATTGTTGTGACGAATGGAGCATGTGTGTTTACAGCAGAGGGAAATGCCTTGTTAATAAGCCAGAAACTACACATGCAAGTTGGCACTGCTGCTGGGTGTAGTTAAATTAACACTGCTAGCTCCTCAAATTCCTTCCAGCGCAAAGACCAACGAGCAAAGGCAGGATGGGAATTGGCCTTAAGTGACTATAAGGAGGGATAAGGAAGAGTTTTGCGATCTGGATTATATTTAAAATGACCATTAAAGTCAAATTCGCATTTTGATTCACAGATGCTGGAATTTTGCAAACTGTTCTCATGGGATTTTAGTCCCAAACCGCAGGAATCTCCTGAGGTCAGCTAATCTTGTGAGATTTCAACCAGCTTGAATTGTGACTCTTGTGGTTCAGTTGTTCTCAGGAGACTTCTGCCATCTTGGTCTGAAAATCTAATGAGAAATAGCTTCTGCTCTTAAAGAAGCAACAGTGCAAGGATCATGCACAGAAAATGCAAGTGTGCCTTTAAGGTACTATCGTTACATGTTCCGGCCATTGAACATTGAATAACTAACCTTTTTCTGACCATAAAGTCTATATATATGTGGTCTGCCATTCCTAGACCTTCATCATTCATGAATGATCCTTGCAGATTTACCCTGGTTTATTTCATCATTGGATGAAAATCCAAATTTCAATTGTGTAGCTGATTCTGAGCAATAATGGCAATATTGCTTCAAAAGGGGTGTGTGCTGTTCACCTTGGCAAACTACTGTTTTATCTTTGCTCTTGGATTGGGCACTGAAATGCTAGGCTGGGAGGAAGCTGGACATGGCAGGGAGAGAGATCAAAGTTTTGGTGGTGTTCAGAAAGAGTTTTGATTTGGGCCATTTCAGAAGACAGCCAGGTGACCCAAGGAATGGAAAAGGCCAAGTTTTTGAACTCCAAGCTGCTGATAATGAGACTGCTGATGGATTATCTGAGTGTTC
Source organism: Mesoclemmys tuberculata (assembly GCA_007922155.1). Taxonomy (NCBI): domain Eukaryota; kingdom Metazoa; phylum Chordata; order Testudines; family Chelidae; genus Mesoclemmys; species Mesoclemmys tuberculata. Next base: position 4,733,826 of record ML675629.1, on the reverse strand, counting down.
TGGAAACATGGGAAGCAAAATTGGAAAAAGTCCCTGAAGAGTAAGAGGGACTGATGATCAAAGATAAGAGAAGGGTGGGGGGGAAAATCATTTCAGAAGCATCTAGGAACGTTTCAGAATTCCACCCAGTGATTCATAAGACACTAACAAAAGATTGAACTCCAAAGGCAGGACCCAGACACCAGGTTCAGAGCCTGATTAATTTGCACACTCTTAAAAAAAGAATTTAACATATGAGCTGAACACAAGTGACAGGGATGGATTAGGCAGAGAGATATAGCTGGAAACAGGAGTATGAAGTTCTGTAAGCAAAACTCTTTCAGAGCATTTCTTACCCCATTAAAAGGAGGAAATACCATAGGTAGCATTGTATTCACTCTTGAAAGGTTTCATGCCAGATTTGTTGGACTGGCAGTTTAAGGAACTTTTGCATATTGTGGAGAGGAACCGAAATGGAGTCTCTCTCTGAGAAATATGGAGTCTCTCTGCCTGTCTATGGGGGAAAAGATGGATTCTCTCTTGCTTCTAAATTCTAGTCTGTGAGGATGGCTGACAAGGCCTAAGATGGAATGTGCTTTACTAGCAGATATTTAGTCTTAGAATATGTAGTAATAACAAGATAGTTATAAGAGCTGGGCGCCAGGAGGTACGGAATGTAGAGGAAGACCTTGCAACTTAGATAGGGGGAGTTGAGAAGTGCTAGGACCAGAAATTCCTAGATAACGAGCCTTTGCCATGGAAACTGTGACATAAAAGACTTGTTTATGTAAGACTATATGAGCTTTAAGAAATATATGCTTAGCGTCGCCCTGACCATCAGGCCACTTTCTTTACATAAAGAATAAACTTTGACTTTGCTAACCTGCTGTCTGGCTAGTTCGGACCATCTGCTTGGCAACAGACCAGTAAGTAAGGACCCCCGAGTTTGGGTTCCTCGACAATATGCATCTGCACTACTGGCTGTTTTTACAAAGTGAAGCCAAACTGGCACCAATGTGGTTCATTTATTACTGATTAGAGTACAACCTTGTTATTGAGAGAGGAGCCTCTCATTGAGGCTACTAAAATAATTTGCTCAACCTGAGGAAGGATTCTGCATGATTGGACTTTATCTATTAATGTGTAATATAAGATACAATAAATGCAATAACTTTAATAAGGGCGTTTTTCTAACTGGTAAAATCTTTTTTCTCTGTTTTTTTTAAGTTGAAATCTATTTTATTTACAGAGGAAGGATTGTCCAATGGTCAGGGCACTAGCCTGGATTTTGGAAGATCTTGTTCAAGTCCCTGGTCCTCCACAGACTCTCTGTTTGACCTTGAACAAGTCATTAGTCTCTCTGGGCCCCAGTTCCCTATCTGTCCAATGAAGATAATAGCACAGCCCTGCTTCTCAGGTGTGTTGTAAGAATAGATAAAAGACTGAAAGGTTCCCAGATACTATGGTAATGGGGTCCATATAAGTACCTAAGACAGATAGGCTTATTCTTATTTTGCTGGTTTGTACAGCTCCTACCATGGTGGGGCTGTGTTTCCTGCTTGGGGCCTCTCCGAGATAGCATAATATAAATCCAATAATAAGGACACTCAGGGTTGCTTACTGACGTTCTTTTTTCATTACTATTATTATTATTTTATTTAAATAGAAACATGGCCATTTTAGCGAGTGAGTGTGTATGTGTATATATATGTGAATTAATTAATTTTGCAATCATAGAATATTAGAGTTGGAAGGGCCCCAGGAGGTCATCTAGTCCAACTCCCTGCTCAAAGCAGGACTATCCTCAGCTAAATCATCCCGTCGAGGGTTTTGTCAAGCCTCAGCTTAAAAACCTGTAAAGATGGAGATGCCACCACCTCCCTAGCTAAATCATTCCAGTGCTTCACCACCCTCCTAGTGAAAAACTTTTTCCTAATGTCCAACCTAGACCTCCCCGACTGCAACTTGAGACCGTTGCTCCTTGTTCTGTCATCTTCCACCACTGAAAACAGCCTAGCTCCATCCTCCCTGGAACCCCCTTTCAGTGTTCACAAACTAATCCTAGGACACAAATACTTAGGTTAAATTTGTGACCCTCTCTTTGATCTGAAATCCTGAAGAAGCAGTGCAAACAAACATAATCATCAGCCTAAAATACGACACAACACAGAAAAAGGGCTGACCTGATAGAAACTGCTTCAGCAAGTCTGCTGGGTAGTCGGCCCATGTCAGTGCTGCTTTTAAAAGTTCTGTTAATAAGATTTGTTCATTACTGAGGCTCCAATTCTGATCAGAGTTAATCTGAAGTAGCCCTAGTAAGGTCAAATTGGTTACTCTGGATTTACATTGATGTAACTGAGATCAGAATCTGGCTCATAGGTTCTCAGATACAAGGTCAGATATTATGAACTCAGTTACACCACCATATATTTGGAGTAATAGAGCTGACCTCTATGGAGCTCCTCTGGATTTACACCCATGTAATTGAGGTCAGAGTCTGGTTTATAGTGTTTTGGGTTTCAGCTGAGGATCTTAAAGCACCTTACAAACTTTAATTAGGCTTCACAAAACCGATATATAAATGGAAGCACAGAAAGATTAAGGGCCTGAGCCAGTCTACTGAAGTCAATGAGTGACTTTCTACTGGCTTTAAGCCGCACTTTAAGTGACTTGTTCACAGGCACACAGCAAATAACTGGAAGAGCTGTGATCCTAGGTTAAGTTCTAGCCACTAGGCATCACTTCCTTATCCAGAAATAAAGGTGTGGAAAGCATGTATATAACATTAAGTGTATAGCTACAAGCATGTTTTATGTGGGTTTATATACAGGGATGAAGAAAATCATATAAGATGTCATAAAATACATCAGGCAAAGAAACAGTCTTAAGTTGCTAAGTGCTTGTCCTTTGGTCTAAGCAATGGCCAAAGGAGAATGTCTGTGCCAAGTTACCTGTGGCTCTTCGCCAAAATAAAGCAAGGAAGGGGAAAAAAGCCCTTAATTACAACTATTAATAGTTGGCCAATATGCGTCATCTTCATCCTGCAGATATATCACTGCGTTATTACTAGAGGTCCAGATAATGTATAATCCCAGGGGTGGTTGAAGAAGAGCAGAGAAAATAGGAAAGATATCCCTGCTTAAATATAGCTGAACACTTCGGATTAGATGAACAACCTAATTCAGTTCAGTCAGTGGTGAGATGTCAAGCAAAATGGAGTTAGATTTTCTGGGCCACACACTGATATCAGTGATACAGGCATAAATCAAGTGTAATTTAGGTGAAGGGTAACTATGGATACCCATAGACTTCACTCAGATCAGAATCTGGGCCCATGATTTTGTTTCACCCCCAATTTGTGCAAATACTTCAGGGGATTTATTATAGGGTTGGCGTCACCATCACTGCAATTATTATCCATGTGTATTCCATGCAATTACTATTTATATTATTGAATTCTCCAGAGGCAAAATTAAAATAGAGCTTTTCTTTTTCCATCTTAGCTCCTGTGTTTTGTTTCCCCTTCTTTAACAACCCAGTGTCCCAGGAGAACACTTGATACATTCTCATGCTTCCTAGAGACTGCAGTTCAATGGACTGAGAGTTAATTAACATCCGGGAGTTTCCAGATGTTTATGTACTATCCCAAAGAACTGTCCATTGGTAGAAAAGGAACAGCCAGAAAAAGGTGAACCAGAAAGAGCATCCTTCAGTTGATTGATATGTGTCTGGAAAATTCAGCATGGTCCAGAGAAGTTAAAGTGAAATTAGGAATAACTAAGAAAAACCCCTTCATTATCAATCATTAGTCAGATTTTTTTTTTAATTCAAACCCAGGTATAATTCTTATGCACTGTGGTTGCATTTTCTCATTATAGCCCATATGGTTAGCTCGCAGAAAACATACAGAGCCTTTGTTTTTAAGATGTGTTTCAAAAATGCATTTAAATGAAGATGCCATATTCGGGTGGAAGGCTCAAGTGATTTATTATAGTATATGAAGCCTTTCATCGATAAGTCAGGTTCCCATGCAGCCCAGGTCACCGAAGGCAAGCTGTTCTGTGAAGTGAGTTGTTGAGTAGACCAGCTCTAGAATTTTTCATGAAAACAATTTTTCAGCAAAATGTAGTTTCTGAAAAATTGAAATTTCCCATGGAAAACTTTTGATTTTTTGTTTTGTTTTGTTTTTTGAAATTTTTCTATCTGGAAAATCAAAAAAAAATTTAGCTTCAGAAACATTTGTTGAATTGAACGGAAATGGTTCATTTGGAATCAGTTCAACATTAGCTGCACCTGCCTATGTTGCCATGACATTTCATGTGTGTTATAGTTTGAATATTGTCATCCATGGGCTGTTCTGTTTGGCCAGACTACATTTCTCATGATGCACCACAGTTTTTCTGCCCAAGCAGCATAATGTATCATGGAAGTCACATGACTGTGAATGCATCGTAGGACATGTAGTCTGACTAGGAAGACCAGCCTATAGAATGGCAGCTCCCATGAAGTGTCACAGTACCAGAGGTAGATATAGCGTGAAGTCGAACTGACTGTACTGACATTTCTGTGCTGACATTTTTCCTAGTTTTAATTCCATGGGGAAAAAAATATGTTGATATTTCATCTCAATTTGGGATGAAAACAACTGTTGAGACATTGAAATGACCTCCAAGAGGGAAAATCCTTTTTTGCTTATCTGTACTGGTGAGTCTCAATCCAAGTTTTTTAACACATTTAAAAAATGTCCTCACAATTGACACTGATTTAGCCCCTCATTTGGCAAGCTCACCTAAAAAGCTAATGATTTAGACAGCCATTGTGTGGCTTTTTCAACTTCAGGTCAGGTTTGTGGCACATTAGCAAGCAGTATGAGGAAGCTCACACTACTGTTGCTAGCTCTCGTACACTCTTTGATGGGAATAGGATATCCTTCTCTAGTGCTGTTAATGTGGCAACACTAAATTCACCTAGATCTTTCTTTCTTAAAAAGGTACTACTGACACTGTGCCATCAATTTCCCTAATGAGAGGATGTCAACATAACTCAGGCACATTGTTTATTATGGAACACATCGAAAAGTTACTTCAAGAAAAGTCTTTTTTTGCCTGAAATGTTTTTTTCCTTTCTTTCTCGGTGTTGTGCCATGTGCGAGTCACTGATTAAATTTCATTCTTCCATTTCAAAATCTTTATGCCCTGAGAGCCTTGATTGGGGGAACCAGTGACATTTTGATGCCCTCCATTATATACAGTGTACCTGGGAGTTCTTTGCAATTCCAGCGCACGCACATACAGCTGTGGAAGGAATTTCATTCTGGTTGCTTCCTCCTGATAACTCATCACACCCTTGATGGCTCTCTGAAGTAAGTGCTGCTTTTATCATGGAAGGATGGACTTTCTGCCTGAGATAGCTGAATTATATTCACAATGTGCCCAACATTGCAGGGCTTCATTATTCTGAGCTTTCGTCATGGCCATCACAACAAGAGGAAATATATAATTACCATTATGGGAGCTTTACACTATAGTTTATCTCTATCACAGTTGCTATGATGTGCCTAATTAGTCTGTATCAACTGGTCCAGGTCTACTACCAAAGGGAGATTTTCTTATTCTATCTGGTCTGGGAGCCCTCTGCTTATGATTTAGTGCTGAAATTAAATTTAAGCATTGTTTCCCATTTGATTATCGAACTATAGGCGACTTTTAAAACACTTTTGAATCCATTGCCCCCGCTCCCCACCCTTCAGCCTTCACAGCCACTGTCCCCACTCCTCCCCATGCAAAAATAGATAAATAAAAAGTATTAAAATGTGTATATATAATATATAAAATACAGCCACTGAAAGTTGGAAGAAGAATTGAATGAGACCAATTAGAGGGAGTAAAATCATTGCTGCTCAGAGCTGTTCTGCCTCCTTTGCTTACCCCACTGTTGATTTGCTTTTGAAGTGCACAGTCACTGATGCATGATACGTCTGAAGAGTTGGAGTATACTAAAAGAAGCCATCCCTGCAGACAGAGATTAGATAGGGTGATCCAACAGTTTTTCTCCATCCCTGATTCTAATGATCATCCAATTTGTGAGAAGTAGTAGGATGAGCTGTTTAAGAAAACCTTTAGAAAAAATACCTTTTAACTTATTCCATACTGTAACGCATTCCATTCAGATCTCTAACCTATTCTATTCTTCTCTGTTAGAACCTAAATACTCCCATCAAGGATCAGGGCCCCAGTGTGTTAGACACTACACACACAAATAATGCACAGGCAATTTGTGCCCAAGAGACCTCACAATCTAAGGCTGGGTCTACACGGACAGCGGCAAATTCACCGCCGTCAAATCGATTGCTCTGGATCCACTGTGCAGTCTGTGTAGACCCACTCAGTTGATCCAGCAACCGATGCAGGAAAACCACCCCGGTAAGTGGTGTAGCGCAGTGTGGATGGCGCGTAGAGGAGACGCCGCAAAGTCGACGGGAGATAAGCAAGTGATTTACGTCACTTGTGTATCTCCCGTTGACTGTCACCGAATCCCAAAGGTAAGCGTAGACCGGGCCTAAGAGTTTGACAATAGGTGAATAAAGAAAGGAAGAAGAGTTGGTGGGTTTTAGTATTCTTACTCCTTCCTCAGTATGGGGAGATGGACCAGATGATCTTGTTAGGACCCATCCAGCCCTATATTTCTATGATTTTAAGGCAAGGTAATGGCACACAAATAGACAGAGTTGTGAAGGAGACCCCCTTTTCTTCTTCCCAGGTTTGGAAGAAGCTCACAGTTTGATGGACAAGGCTGACTAGTCAGATATATCCAGTTGAAGGAGCTGGGGGATGGATTGTAGTTGTTTTGTAGTAACTTGCAAGGAAAGTGTCCTCTGCGTAATAAGCACTTTTTTTGCCTCAGGAACTGGTAACCTTTCAATATACTGAGTAAGGGGGAATACTCGGATCAGATCACATGCACGACTAGGATATTGCAACTGTGGCCCGTCGTGTAATGAGGTTTTTCACTTTCCTCTACTGTGGTAGGCAATGGCCCCTGCAGTTGATAGGATGTCCCACTAGATGGACCAGTGACCTGATCCACTGTGTCAGTTCTGAATTTCTAATGATATCTAAAGTGATGTCACATTTAGATTATGCATCTGGGCCTTAGTGTGATTGCCTTCATGTGCCTGGCTTTGAGTTAGCAGGGAGTGCAAGGGGAGGCTACTTGGGGATGCAAGTCAGGTGAAGTGCTATGTGTCGTCCTCTGCAGTCAGAAAACCCAAGTACTCGTGTGCCCTTTTCTCTGAGTGCATAGTATGAAAGCAGCACGTGAGGGCTTAATCATTGTCCTCAGTGTGCTGATGAGAGTCTTGGTTCAACTCTCCACTCCTCCTCTGCCTTGTTGCAATTAGTTAGGAATAGAATGTCAGCTTCAAAGCAGTACTTCCATTAATACAGGAGTAGATTCCTCTCTGCTCTGCATCCTGCTCAGAACTTTTGACCTGTACCCAAAAATGCACCTAGATTGACAAATCCCCCCATGTGCATACCGTGGACACGGCTATCCTGTTTTCTTGAGAGCTTGGGGAAAGGGATTCTACTTCTGGGAGAGTATCCCACTTGAGAAAGAGAGTCTGCAGCTCCCTTACTGGGAAAGGCCGAAGCTTAGCACTGCTCTGCGTCCCACTCCTAAGCTGATCCACTCCGAAGTTCTGTACTTAACGCAGTGTTGTCTTTCATTTACAGGCTGTGCCTTCCTAACATACTGCGAAAGAGAGTCTGCTCTGAAGGCCCAGAGTGCACTGCATGAACAGAAGACACTGCCAGGGGTGAGTCCAGATTGCTGTTTTCATCCACACTGGGTTGCATATTATGTTCCCATTTGGGGGTAGGATGATTAATGACTGTTGTTGCTCGGATGAGTCAGGATTTGCATTGGGCTCATAAAATCACGGTACCATAATCCAGCCTAGACATTTCCAGACATACCAAAACCCATCTTGTTTTTATATCAAGAAGCAGGCAATAGAATATAACCCATTTGGGGCTGGATTCTGATACAGATAGTCATGTGAGAAAGAGGCCTCAGAGCTGAGCCTCACGTTTGGTGCGTGGACATGTGTGCATGAGGTAACACCTCCACTTTTTTCCCCTCAACAAAGCAAGGCATGGTGGCAAAAAGAAACGGGTTGAATTATTGAGTTATCACAGAATGAAAACATATTCCTGATGACAAAGTGGTTTGACTCAATTGCTTTAGTATTCAAGCAGCTGTAGCAGATTGGAGAGGCAGTGAGACAAGGAGAAAAAAAAAGAGAGAGAAGAGAAGAACATGAGATAATGAGGGAAATTATTCACACGAGCAAGATCTGAGTTTCAGACAACACAAGCAAAACTAAAAACAGAAACATCACTATCAGGGGAAGTCCTGCCCTTCAGGGACGGATTGAGACAGATCCTTGGATTTCCCAGGCCAGTGGTAAGAGGTGGGGCCACGCAGGTGTAGTTGGTGTACAGGGAAAGGGAGCAGCACAGTGCAGATCTGATTGTAGCTGGAGTGGAGCTTGTCTGTCTGCTCTGTCTCATGGGGATGTAAGATCAAGGACTGAGGAGAAAAAGATAGATGAGTCCATAAAGATTAAGGGGGGAAACCATATGTGTGGAATGAGAAATCTGGGAGGAAGGGTTTGCCCATAAATCTGTCTGTACAATCAAAGTTTTGAACAAAGACCTTTATTTCCTTAATCTACCCCCTATGACAGTTGAGAGTTGCTGTCAATATACACAAGTTACTCTCACCTGCTGAGAAATTGTTGTTACTTCGCCTGATATTTCCATCATCCTCTATCAATCTCTATTTACCTATCTTTTTCTCACCTTACCACGCACTTACTCATCTGATGCTATTTTTGTCATAAAGGCCATGTTGTGCGATTGTGCGCATGTGTGCACACGCATTGTTCACTACGAATACCTTCATATCCGGCAACAGCTCCATCAAACTAACTCTTCTCAAAACTTGTTAGCCACAGACTCGGTGCTTCAGCAATACGAGTGACTCCAGTTGTATTGCTACTACTGAGGGATGATTCCTTCCAGTTTATTTTTTTCCTCCATGCCATCTCTGTGCCTGAGATGCCAAGTAAAGTGTGCACGTATGCCTGTCCACCCCCTCCCACACACAGCAGATACTTAGAAAAGGGATGTTTCAAATTACAGCTTCTTAGTTTATATTTTATTGAGTGTATTTTAGAGGCATACACTTGTGTAAACACAAGAATCAAGATTTTCAAAAATGGATCCATAATTAAGTGATTAAATAGGGTTCCTGATTTTCAAAAATGTTATTTATTTAGCAATGCCATTCACTGGGAGTTGCTGGACACTTGGGAATTGAAACACAGGCTACTTAACTCAGGCACAGAGCTCAGATCATTCCCATTAAGTAAAAGTCTTGACTCAGTGAGGCTGGTGTAAAGCTGGAATAACTCTACTGAAGTCCATGGGAGTTGCTGGGTGCTCAGCACTTTTGGAAATCAGGCCAAAATATAAGTGCTTAAATATGGATTTTGGGAGCCTGATTTTATACACTCAGATCTGTCATGGCCAAGGTATATGCATTTATGTCTAGGAACTTATAAACGACAAAACTCTAAAGGTGAAATTCTGGCCCCATTGAAGTTAAGGGCAAAGCTTGCATTGACTGCAACAGGAGTAGAAGTTTACCCTTAGGGTTTTATGCCTGATAATGTGAGGGTCTGAGCACTTTTTACTTTTATCAGTTGAAATTCGGCTCTCATTTGCAATGCTCTAAATCATGACTCACTACATTGACTTCAGAAGAGTTCTTTTTGTTTAACAGCCGCTGTAACAGAGACCAGAATCTGACCCAGTGGGTGATGATGAAGGTTCTGTGCTGAAATAAGTGACCAGAATATCAAATAGACTGAGTACCCACCAGAACCTTTTGGCTTCAATTCCGGTTTTATTCCTCTCAGGATCATGCCCTTCTTTCTCCCACCCAACCTGGCTGCAGACACCTTCCTGACAAGTTCCTGGACTCATCCTCTGGATGATGTTGCTGTAGTTCATTTAAGGAAGCCAGCCTTGTCTTTTGATAAACTCTCATGCCGTGATACTGTTTTATGGCTCCAATGCAGGTAGCAAAGAAGTATTTTATGACATACCTAGCTATGTTTGAAACCATGCACTGGAAATATTAAGCATAGTTCACCACCATAAAATAAAGAGCATCCTTTAGGTCAAGGGTCTACATCCTCTCTCATATGAGTTCACAAATGACACATATATTACACATTCCCTTCATCTGCTAGTTTCTATGACACAAACAGTACTACTGAAGAAGCATGAAAAGAATTAATAAGTCAGGTAGACAAAGAGGAAAGTAATACATACAGTAGATTGTTACCCTCCTCCCCCATAAAATTATACAGTACTTGCCCTTGTATTACTACTGCATGCATATTTGCTATTATAAAACATAGAAGTGAGTCATTTGTAATAATATGCAAATGTATGGAAATGGTGAGGAACCAGTATTTTGTGGATAGATCCAAGCTCCTGCCTCTCAGCTATGTATCACTGTGTTTTTAGTGGAGTAGTTACATGCACATATTTTACAGTAATTACTTTCTGGATGTGCTTTGTAAAATGACAGAAATATGTTTCACATATTTCCTTGTTATATGTGAGACATAAAGTCATCTTGTGGAATAATCAAAAGACTTCTGAGCAGGTATGTGTTGATTAATAAAGTCTTTATTGTACTTTTTCTTTTTTGGAGCTGAAGAATTGTGATAAATATTTTGCAGCAAGTACAACATAATGGAAAATATCAAATTGTTTGTTGAATCTTCTTCAACCAACTGATTGGACAGTTTGAAAGTCGCTCCTGCCTACAATTGACGGGTTATTGTGCATGAGTGTGTGCATTAGAACACTCTTGTGAGTGTCAGACAATTCAAATCCTAACATTTACTTCTGATTGTTTATTTTACATATAATAGAATAGCTGGATGATGAAGTATATTAGTGCTTTAATAATTTATAGAAATGCTTTGATATTGCAGTAATTACATTAAAGGTCACATATCAAAGGTAATTTGGGTGAGCAGCTGTGATGGTTTCTCAGAAGCAATCAATATTGCTGTCCATGGTGCTGATTTCACCAAGGGGACTGCCAGATTAAAGGAGGCTTATTACCAGCCAGACAGACACCAGGGAAATCAAGAACAGATTGGAGAGATGCACTATTCTCTTTCCCCACCTATAATTAACACTGTTCACCATAATCTGTGCTAATCCTTCATGCTGGGAAAACCACTGGCATTTTTAAACATCTCAAAGGAAAATTAGGCAAGATGGACTATTGTAATGGGTGGGAGGTGGGAAAGAATACAGAAAGTAAAAGTTGATTCCCCCTTGGGAATTCTGACCCTGGTAAATCTCTCCATGATAAATGTTCAATATCATAACTGCAGTCTATGATCTAGGAGAAAGCAAAAATATGACCCCAGCAATGACGGTGCAGGGGACATGAAAATTATGTGCCTGCCTGTTCAATTTAGTATTATCTATTGGCTCCACAAAGCTTCATAGGAAATGAAATCAGGGAAATAAAATTATGTTTTAAGTGTAGTCATTTTGATTACAAATTATAGTGAAGCCAACTTTTTCTCCCTCTTTCTTTCTTTCTGGGGCTAATGTCAGAGGATAATGCTGAGAAATGTAATTAGGCTATCAAGATCGACTTTTATTTATGACACAAATAAACTGAGCTCATGTATGATAAGCACAGTAGCATTTTTCTCTGTTTCTTTGTGACGCTCTCAGATGCAGGGAGTGAATGGGCTGTATAAGATCAGACTCTATCTGCAAGACTACAAAGAAAAAATATGAAAATAAGTAACTGTTAATTCCAGAAATTTTAAGTGCCTTTCCAAATTCTGAAATCCATTAAAATCTATTTTATCTTCCTCTTGAGAGGGGGAAAATGGTATTACAGGTGTATTATATGTCTCAGTAAGTTACAGAATTACTGTTTTGCTTCTAGTAGCATCCAATATTTGTTGCTATTTTATGCCACCTAAAACAAACCAACATATGCCATTCTGTATGAAATCCTATTGAGTGTTTCTGTAATAGAAAATATATGTTGCAATAATATCAGGAAATAGGGCTCCTTTAAAATAGTAATGAAATGACAGCTCTTAAATCCATATGCATGGTACCTGTTTCATAATTTACTGAAATTCACATGCATGTTTACCAATCACTCCTCAGTGAAATCCATATGTATATGAGGTGAAATTCTGCCTTTAGTTGCTTAAATCCTCGTAATGGTGCTTAAATAGGACTTAAGTAGCACATAGACCTAGGAAGAGCCCTGTGTACGGGGGTGAATTTCACCCAGTCTATTCAGCTATGCTGTAATTTTACAACATTAATTCACTCCCAAAAGTTTTCACTACCAATGTAAATTGCAGTTTGGTCAGTGGTGGCAGGCTGGAAGGGTTCCACTGATTAAAGTAGCCCTCTGAACATACAAGCTGCTCACCATGCCCTTTAGATTTTGAAAGAAAACACATTTAATTGTTCCCTGGGGAGAAACATGCCTGTTTCCAAAGTTAAAAAATGAAGATGAAAAGGAGCCAAAAACAGATTTGAGGGGAAAGACTTGCAAATGCCGAGCCTATGGAAATTCTCCTTGAAATCTTTGGGGGTCCACATCATGGTTAAAATATTTTTTCCCCCCAGGCTGATCAGAAGGTCAAAGCTTTTTGGATCTTACTTTGGGGAAAAGAAGAGGAAAGGGGGAGGAAATAAAGTCACTTTCCATTTACTAAATATCCCTGTAGTTTGCCAGTGCTGTGCTGTTCACCAGATGAGATGAAACACCTGGGTCCTATCTGCTTTGTAAACATTAAAGTTCCATTTCACTAGCTTCTGTATCCCCACTACAGCAACTGCAGGAATACAAAGTAAACTCATGCTCTACGTTCCAGTCCAAAGAGTTTTGGAGGAAAAGGCTACAGTGTAAGCTTTGTCTCAGAACCAGTGTGTGTGCTGCCATCTCATCTCAGACCAGCACACTCATTGCATCTGTGGCATCTCAATAGCTCTCTTTTAGATTTGCAAAATTTGAGCAATGGGATCTTGCTCATCTTTGAGATCTAAAGGAAATTAATATAAACATTAATATATAATAATTTTACACACACACACATCTACAGGAAAATTAAAATGAGATTCTGAAGGTTGTATCATCTCTCTCTCTTTTTTATTTGACACCTTTTCATTTGGCTCTCAAAGGACAATTGCTGAGCAATTCAACAGAAGCCGTTGTTGGACCTTCATTTGCTTTATGTGTTATTCAATGACAACTTTTCTCTTTCTGACGTGTCTGCCATAGGAGGATCAATCTAATTTTATGTACAACTGTAAAGATGAATGATAAGTAGAAAGGATTCAGGCAAGTACAAGCTGAATAAATTATAAAGGGCAAATGATGACAAGGCTGGGGATCCCAGGAGACAGTGATATGATAACAGAAACTAAAGACGGATTTATGATGGATGTAGTTAGCATGTACTGAGGCTGTTAATTCTTCAGGGTAGTTTTACAACTTCTTGTGATTGGAGCAATCAAAGTATTTCATTTTAAAGAGATGCTATATATTTTCACTTGTATGCTCTGCATATTTGTATGTATGGCCTCATTTATATGCATAACAGTAAACTCCCATAGGCTAGTCAAGCTTATCTTCCATCAAAGGGTCCCTATTTTCCAAACCATAATGCCACTGTTTATGCATAAATATATAGATAATGTGTAACGATTTGAGGGCAAACCTGGATTTCAGGGAAAATGTTTCCATTTTCATAGCTCCACAACAATCAAATCAGCTCAAGTGAAGATGGTGCCTTCAGCTTCTGTCAAAGCCTGGAGATTGAGTTAGGCTTTCAGATCCCTGATTTGTATGTGTTTATATATAAAATTTTTGTATAAGAATAATATCAAATAACTTTAAGGTAGGTCAAATTTTGGGCTTAAACTAATTAAGGAGCAGTGGATGCAACATCATAAAGTTGGAAACAAATCTGGTCTCTTGGTTGCATTTCATCCATGTGCTCTTATTTTTCATCCAGTGTTCCTTATTAAGGGAATTTCCATGAAAATTATTTTTTCTTCCCCCTAAGGGGTTGACTCTTCTCTGTGAGCTACCCTCACCCTGGACTATGTCTGTGAATACCAGAGCCTTGATTCGGTCTTCACTTACACTACTGTAGATCAATGGAGTTACATGGTATTGGAGGGAGGGGAATCAGCCCTGTATCTCTTTCTGTTAAAATGCTATTGGACCAGATACTATGGCTTTCAGTGGGGACATAAATCCTTACTGAGAATTCTACAACCAGGAAGTCTGACCATGCAAAATCCTGAGGATCCTTAGCACCTACAGGGCCATCTCATGCAGTCCTCACTCTTTACACAGGCAAGCTCCAGCTGAAGAGCATGGGAGCTGAGGGCATTTGGTGTCTTGTGGAGGTTGCTAAGCATCTTTCAGAGTCAGGCCCTTAATCGTTAATGGGCCCCAAACAGTAAGGCTTCCCATTGAAATACTCTAATGTTTTGAACAGAGTATACTGTGGAACATGCATTTTTCAAGGAAAAAGCCAGAGCAACTGTATTAGTAAGCAGTTTAGGTCCTGTTTTCATGCAACCATCTCTCATTAATAAAAAATGAGGGAGGAAGAATGAAGAGAACCTTTGATGTTTATACACTCTCCCTGTGTATTTAGACAGACAGACAGGTAATTCTGTATAGCTGGACGCACAAGGCCAAACCTGGTGGGCATTATTCTATTCTTAAGGTGAAATTTTCAAAAGCACTTACGTGACTTAGTCCCATTTTCAAAAGTGAAATATGGGAGTTTCAGTGAGATTTAAGCTACTTTTGAAAATGGGATTTAGGTTCCTAAGTCACTTATGCAATTTGAAAATTTTACTCTTTCGTCTTGTCTGCACTTGAAATGGTACCGTGGGTGCAGCTGTACTGCTCTAGCATTTCAGTGAGGGTGCCACCTATGCTGATTGGAGGGGTTGTCCCATCAGCATAGATACTCCACCTCCCTGAGAGGCAAGTAGCTAGGTCAATGGGACAATTCTCCCACCAATTTATCACTGTATATATTGAGGGGGTTAGGTCAGTTTAATTGTGTCACTGTTTCACACCCCTGACTGAATTTCCTAGGCTAGACCAGGTCTTGGTCTTTACTCTGGCAAAATCCCATTGATTTATACATGTTCAAGAGAATAATCTATTTTGCATTAAACACTCTCCCATCTAAAGATGCAGTCGGCAAGGTAGTTAAACATGTGACTAGCTTTGAGCATCAGAGCAGTACCTTTGAAGAAAATGGAATTACTCATGTGCTCAAAGATAGGCTTGTGTTTAAATACGTTGCTGAACTGGGGCCTTTCAGTGCTAATAGAGAGTGTTATGTCCCATCATAGTCCTCTGATTCAGAACAACTTCTGATGTGATTTGGCATAACATGACCTATATAACATCTATACTTAACTTCAGAGGCTCTTTTCCTTTTTTGGCAGGGGGGGAGGAGAAATGGGGAATGACTGGACTTGGATCTGTGCTATCAGTTCAGGCAAGTGGGTATCCGAAGTGACTTTGTTCTGCTGAGTAGCTGCAGTGAAAACCTTAAAGTGGCACTGCATGTAGGAGCTGCTGCACTTGGCAGACTTCCAGCAGTGTCAAAGCTTTCTGATTAGTTTCTGTAAGTACAAGGACAAAATTAGGCCTAACCTATTTTTCAAAGAAGAAATGTGCATTTTTCTCTTTAATGGAAATGTGTTTGTATCTTGTTTCCCATACTTTTTTCATCCCTTAAAAGTCTTGTCTTATTAATATATATTTTAAAAAATGTTTTAGAATTCCAGAGATGAACTTTGTGCGCAGAATTCTGATCTTAGATACCTGCTCCAAATCAACTCATTTGTGGTATGATGAAATCATATTCCTTCCTTTCCCCATTATGCATGGGAAACTAAACCCCCATAAGCCTTTGCTGCTTCAGTCATATTTCCAGTATTGTTAACTTGTTCTTTGGGATGCCACCTAATAATGGTTTTGTTTCCTGGCCAGGTACTGGCAAAGTGAATTTTGTCAGTTGTAATGAAGCTCTTCCAAACTAATGCTAAGGTTGTTGTTTAACTCTCTTGTTGATGAGCTGGATTTATTTCTCTCTTATTCTGTGCATGGCTTGATCAGCTCTGCTCTGCTGCTATGAAACCATTTCTTGTACATTCCCGTATTAAAACATGTTGGGACCAGCTTCTGATGTCACTTACACTACACCAGTTTGTTCAGTGGAGGAATTCCTCATTTACACTAGTATAAGTGAGATTGGAATCAGGTTCATTGAGCTTTTTTGTTAAAGTGACATTGTTGAGTAACAATAGTTCCAAAATTCAGGGTAACTGTGGAGTAATGTATCTCACAAAACAACAAAAGGTCTCAATTGTATCATTGTAAAACTTGTGTAAGTGAGATCAGTCAGACGCATAGATACACATGTATATATACATACACGTCTGTCTAATATCTACAAACTACTCTCCTTTTATTTTAAGATCCATCCTGACTATCCCTTCCGCACCTATCCTCTCTCATATGCTATTGAGACCTCAACTGCCTGTTCTGTCCCTGCCAATGATATCAGTCTTCATCAGCATTTCTCAACAAGCCCCTTTGCACCTTCTCCCATGCTGGCCTTATGTCTGTGAGGAGCTCCCCATAAACATCCATAGGGAACACTTCATCTTCCTCCTTCACAATTCCTTCTTAATACTCTCCTTTGGACACTGCGTAAACGGCAGGCAATCTGTGATTATTGCTTACCTGGCTAACCAGCATTATCTCATCATTTCCTTATGCTCCCCTTCCCCCCCATTTGTTTGTTGTATTCACTGGTTGTCTCTTGTCTCATATTTAGATTGTAATATGTTGGGGCAGGGACCATTGTTGCGGGTTTGTACAGTGTCTTGCGCAGTGATCCTTGATTGTGATCCATAGACATTACCGTAAAAGAAATAATATACAGTGAGATAAATAATTGATAACGAAGGAACTGGAAAGTTTCATCCTGCAATCCAGATCTGAACATCTTCAAAGGGATCTCTCAAATCTGGAGCTTTGATGTGGGTCCATCTGTATTTTCCTGCAATGCTGTGAATGCTGTCAGAGAATAGTACTAATGCCTGCAAAGTGAGCCTGGCCAACCTAATCCCATTCTCCCTGTTGAGTGAAGTGCAACAATTACACAGGCAGTGCAAATGGGCTCAGATAAATGGGGTATTTAAAATTCTTTCAGTTTGCATCGAGCAGCTAAGAAATACGTTTTTCAGTGGAGCAGGCCTAATTCTGTGCTCTGTGTACCTGATGTGAACCCAGAGACACGTCATTGCCTTAACTCAGATTTACATCGCTGTAACTCAGGTCAGAATCAGAGAGTCTTATCTTGACCATATCCCTTTAAGATGCCCTGAAAAGCCAACTTCCTTCAGCAGGGTTTTCACTTGAGAGATTCAGCTACAGGAACTGGAAGGTCATCTCTTTCTTTTCCTGGACTGAGACTGTTGGTGAACTTGCTCACTATGGGGAATCCATCCCTCTCTGAGCATCTCTTTACTCTCCGGCACGGAAACCTGACTGATCACTCAAGTGCTCCCGGGGTCCTGGCATTGCTGCCCACACTCAGGACAGCGTTCCACTCAGACTCTCTCACTAATACCTTTTTTCCCTGTTCTTAGCGGCTCCGGTCCATATTCTTACTTTCAGTGGACACTGGTGTAAACCCAGGATGATCCCCGTGGATTTACACAAGTGCTGCCGAGACTGGAATTCGCCTTTCTGTTTTAAATCTCAGTAGCTTTCATTCTTCTTTGTTTCTTCGCTTTCTTTCTGACATGCACCGTTTCCCTCCTCCCCTCCACAGACCCCCACAGCAGCACGCTGTATTGTCGGGCAATCTTCACCAACATAATCACATTTGGGCCCAGTGTTTTTCCTGTAGACCCTGGAGTGCACAGTGCTTAGGCCTCCATTATTAGTTTACACAATTAATGAAGCCCATTAGAAAAGGATAATCAGGGCTCCAAGAAGGCCACCTCACTCGTTATCCGAGGAGGTTATGTTAAGCCTCTGTAGTTATTAGTCAAACTTTCCCATGCAGATAGCTGAAGATTAAGAGCCACATTTAGCCTCTTTATTCCTCATTCTTTTGCATTGATGTACAAATGTTCTTTATTATCATTACTTTTATTATTATTCCTGGTCTGGCCAGTTGGCCACAGCTGCTTCTCTGGTGTTCTTTGAAGTCTAGGCCTATACAGAATGGTGTAACGATAGAATTGAGCCACTGGAGGGCTCTCTGTTTAGATTTTGAAAGGAATCACTGGGTGTCCTAGAAGGTCTCTGCTTGCCATCCCTGCATTGCTGTATCTTACCCAGAAGGCCGAACGAAGAGTCTCTCCTAAATCAAAGCTCATTTTATTTAGTGAACCAGAGCTGATGTAAAATGGCTGTAACTCCCCCCACATCACTTACACCCACTGACATCAGCTCTGAATTTGATCCCAGGGGGAACACATGGCTGCTTTAGATGTCCCACTTTTATGAACCTGCCTGACAACACCTTTTGCCACAAGATTAGGGAATAAAAATTCCTGGTTGTGAAGAAAATCTGATCCTTTTTGTGTCCTCCCAGTAGAGCCAAAGGAGGATGACTAACAAATAGAGCTGGTTAGAAAATAAGCATTTTTTGTGAAAAATTTCAAAAGAAATGATCTCAGCATGTCACTTGCAGGATTTGTGCATCCTCTTAAATTATCTCCTTGGGTAGGTTACGGGTTCCGCCATAGGGCAAAACGTGGGAAAGGGGAAGCGTGGTGGTAAACTACTGACCAATCCAGCTTAAGGTAAAGGATTCTCTTGAGGGATGAGGCACTGAACTACCGCCTAGGAGAGCTGTATTCAGTTCCTGTCTCTGCCACAGGGTTCCTGAATTATGGTGGGCAAGTCACTTCATTTCTCTCTGCCTTGACTCCCCAATGTTAAAATGGGGATAATTAACCTTCCTCTCTCACAGACTTTCTCTGCCATGTCTATTTAGATTATGGCTCTTCAGGGCCAGGAGTGTCTCTCACTCTGTGTTTGTACAGAACCTAGCATACACAGATCCTGCTCTCAATTGTAGTCCCTAGATATTACCATGATATAAATATATATGTAGTCCTGGGTGGAGCCAGCCTTTCTCTGAATGCAAGGTGAAGTCTCAGGTTGGTGTTTGCCTTTCAGAAAGGAGCCCTGTCTCCTTTCCCTTCCCCATGATTGATCTGAAAATAAATAAGGTAAGAGTGACATTCTTACAATTTTTTTTTAAAAGAGAGGAGAATTTCTTGTAGACTCATACTACACTTCCATACACTGTTATTTGACATCTGTAATAAAACTCAGGTCAGATATATCTTTCAATAAAAAGAGGCATCCCACAAACAACCCTGCACTAGTATTAGGGTCATGTCAAGAATAATAAAAAGAACTATTGTCACTGCATTCAGCCTACCACTTTGCACTGGTTTTTTTCCCTCCTTCCTGCTTCTCTTCCAGACATAATGCAGATGTTTATCAGGTTCCTCTGCATCTCGCCAAGGGGCAGGAAGCGGAGGCTGGTTAGTAGCTCTGAGAGTTTGTCAGTGTCATTTTGCTTGCCACCTTCTTCTTCAGCAGCCCCAGGTGAAGAAAAGTATGGGGAGGTGGATTGCTTTGTTAGTTTACCTCTGTCCTTTCTCCCTGTTTGGATGGAAGGTTGTGGGGGAACAGAGGGCCACTTTCTAGCAGAATATGGCTTCCACTAACGTTGCTCTCTTTGGAGATGCTATGTTTTTGTTTTCTGCGATTGAATTTGATAGTGATAGGATAACGTGACATTAGGTTGCACCAGGAATAATGTGGACAGGGGCTGTTCTGCCAGCTCATCTTGATCCTGACCACATTTCTTGCTGTTCCAGGCCTGTGGTCCTTTACACAGATCTGCCAACTTCATACTGACCTGCTACACTCCCTGCTATTCCAGCCTTTAGCCTTGCTTACATTATTTATTATTACTGTGAATTATTTGTATTGTATTAGCCTCAAGTAGCAGGGTCCCACTTTGCTAAACTACAAACACACACCACACAAAGACAGCATACTTAGCCCTTCTTTGTACAGCCCCTCTCTGTTGCAGACCTGAATGCTGCTCTGCCAAGGCGCCTCTGCCCTGACCTGGATGCTCTGTGCTATTCAAGCCCTGTGCACATCGAGCAATGGCCCGCCTTTGCCCCACACACTGCTATTCTTCTTTTGGAGGGCTGTCCGCAGCAAGGCCAATGAACCCGTGTGCTGAACTGCAGCTCCCTTTGCTAATCAATACCTTTTGATATTCTGGTCCTCGAGTGTGTCTCGAGCATAGACTTTCAATCATACCAAGTTCTGTATTGTGTGATACAGACAAATGGAAGCTGGTGGGGAGACCACCAAACTCATTTTCACATGTGACCTGAGACAGGCTTTGAAGCCAGGTTACCAGAGGTGAAGGGCTCACACACTCACTTCCTTAACGTCTGCCAAGTAGGTTCTGCTGCAGCTTATTGAATCGCCTCTTTCCTTATTTGATTGTATCTTTGCTGTAGGTAAAAAAATTGACATCGAGTCCCCTTCTGGGTTGCAATTCCTCCTCTCCTCTGTCTGAAACATGGTTAAACTTGCTGGCTCACGCATCTAGAATTCTGCCACTTCCGTTTGATGCCTCACACCTGTATTTTTTTCCTTTTCCCTTCAATTTCCAAAGCCTAGTGACATTCTTTGCAGTATTTCAGGTGCTGGCACAGATCAAAGTGCTCACAGGATCAAACAATCTGCTGTGTGCAATCCTTATGGTAACAAACAAGGTCTTTCACTGACAGAAACACGTTTTCAGCAGTCTATCAGGCTTGACTCAGAGGAAGCTTTTGATTCCAGAAGGAAACTTTCTCTCTCACCCTCCCCTTCAGACAAGGCAGAGGATGCTCTATTTGGATGCCAGGAGGGAACGTGGAACATAGATTTTTGTTCAGTGACTTTGGAGAGAGACGTTTGTTAATACAGCCATGCAGAAGCTGTGGATATGATTTATAGAAGATAGGGCAGAGGAAGTGTGTCTAGTGGTTAGAGCTTGAGACTGGAGTCCAGGATCTTGACTGCTGTTCTCAGCTGATGTGATGGCTTGTTCTGTGAGCTTAGTCCAAGTCGCTTATTATCTCATTACCTCCATTTCCCTATCAAGAAAATGCCTAAATTGGATCTTCGGCACTGGAGGGCCAAGGATCCTTTGCTAGATCAGAAAGGCAGAGGGAGAGGCTACAGTTTGAACTGGGATTTGTGCCTGGCAGAGCAGAGCAGAGCTGGCCAAGTCACAGTTTTTGTTTGGTTTGCTGGCAACTGCAAAAAATCCAAAAGGGAAACATTGGTTTCTGGTCAGATTGAAAACAGAATTTCAGTTTTTTCACAATTTTCAGTCAGTCAGAAAGTCAAACAAATGTAACGTCCGGTCAAATTAAATGTTTCACTTAGACAAACTTGAAATGTTTGGTTTTGATTTTGATCGTTTTAAAATATTTTTAGTTTTATTTTACATAAAATTTAAAAGGCATTTTCAAGCAAAAAGTTACTTTTAAACCATAAAAATCAATACTTTTCATTTAGAAAAAGTTGAAATTGAACATTTAGTTTGGGCAAAACTGACATTCATTCATAAACCATTTTATTGTTGCCAAATCTGCACTTTTTGCTTTTAAAACAAAAAAAAGCTTTGGCTGAAAAATGTTGCCAAGCTCTAGTACCCAATACTATCAGTAGAGCAATGTGTGAGTCTTATTAGGGAGACTGTGAGGCATCCTTCTTGTCTGCAAAACTGCACTGAGACCCTCTGAGGAGATGTCCTATAACTCTGACATGTTGTTAGCATCCACGCACAATCCTGGCACTACCTCAGACCTCTGAGGAGCATTTTATACCTCATTTGCCTATGGAGAGTTACAGCTTTAGGCTGGAATTTTCAGGTAAAGGGCTTAGTTGACTTAGGTGTGCAAACACCATTGAAATTCACTTAGAGAATGGTTTCATTTCCGAGTTAGCCTGGGTGTAATGCACCAAAGTCTGGAGACCTGAGGTAAGCCTCGCCTACGTGGGAGCATCCCCACAGCAAAGCCATACCCACATTACTGTTTCTGTGCATACCTGGGTGTGTCTGAAAGCACTGCCCATAGTTCTTTGCGCTGAGGTGCTCTAGAAGTCTTGCCCTGTCAATTGTGAGAAAACTTGTCTGTCTTTTGGAGGGGATTGTGGGAAGGCATTGGAGGACTATCGGCAATTGAGTGATTTAGCCTATGTCCTCACTGCAAAGAGACCAGCCCAAGTTAAACTAGAGCCCAGTCTCTAATTTGTAGCTCTAACCAGGATTGTTTTCCAGGGCTCAAATCACCTCCAAAATTGGGGCAGAAGTTTTCTATGTGGATAGTAAAGGGGGATAGGCTAAAACCATGTTAAAAACCAGGGTTAACTCTGCAATGAATGCATACCCTTACCTTTGGAGATTCACCATCACAGCCATCCAGCTAAACCATCTTCAATTAATGGGATTGTTCTAAGAGGTGGTTGAAATTTGTTTACATTTCTCTAGTGAAATGTTTTGGGGAAAAAGCCCAACAATTTTATTTTTGTTCAAAATGTTTCAAACTTTTTCAGGGGGGTGTGGAGGGGTTAGGATGAAATGTCTCTAGGTGATCTTTTTCAAAATGAAATAGAAATTTTCATTTAGTCTCAAAACATTTGTATCAACTCTTGGAGGCATTTCCCTTTTCTGTCACTTTTTTTACTTCGTCCCTCTTCTGATTTTTACCACTGAAGAAATTAAAAAGAAAAAAAGTTCAGGAAAATGGGAATCACCCCCTCACCATTTCAAACTAAAAATGTCATTTGTTCATTCAAAATTGCCAAAAACTAAATTGTTGTGCACATGAATGCACACGCATGCACCCACACACTCAGATTGACATCAAAACCCCAATATTCATCACAAAAAATTTGACCTGATCTCTTGTTGATAATCAAGAGCAGCCATGTTACAATTTAATAGACCAAACCTTACGCATATTGTACCTGATCCTATTCTGATTTACACTGATATAATTCAAGTGACTATTGAGACCCATGATATTACTTGCGTTTGTCACTGGTATAGGTGAAATCTAAATCTAATCCATTGCTTCTAGAAGGAAAATTTAGAGAGAAAATGCATCACCAGTCCCCACTCCTGCAGCGTTTGCTCATATCTTCAAGCACCTAAAGTTTTTGATGGAAAAGTCTTGTGAATTTCATTCCCATATCAATTCTAATATTCACCTTTCATAGGTAACAGGTATTTGACACCTTGTCCCTTGAGGATGGGAAAAGAAGTCTCAAAAGTCATTCTATCTATTGCTGTGATCACATGGTCATCAGATTTTGGGAGATAATACTGTTTCCCTTTGGGATTACTAATACGCTCGGATCAAGCTGTTGAGCTCTTGTCCCCATGCTCTCTTCTGCTAGGTTCCATGCAGAGTAAATAACTCCCCTTCTGCCTGCTGGATAATATTTATTCTCTTTCATTTTGACTAAAGGAAGAAGAAGAGCAGTTTTCTGCATTAATGGATCTTCAATATATCTAGGCTATGAGTCTCATAATCAACACTCACTCATCTTCTGCCGGGTAGGGGGAGGGATGCTGTCCTCAACTGATTTTAATTCCTTCAATTCATTCAGGCCCTTATTTTTCCAGGAAACTTCACTGGGGATTAAATTTATCTTTCACAAGAAGGCCCCCTCCTCCCATTGCATGAAGCTGAGGCAGGAACAACCGCAAATTATGATAAAAATCATTAAAATAATTGTACATTAGTGTCCTTGGCTCAAGGAGACCAAACTTCCACTGGGGAATAAATTGGTTACATTAAATGAATCCTGATAGTGACTTTGGCATGGGAGATTGTATGGGGGTACACAACAGATGGAGGGGAGATTTGACAGCAGATGAGCCCCAATAAAGTTTATCAAGATTTTTAAAATGCTTTGTAAGCCATTCATTGGAAAATTTCTTTATATAATAATATCAGACCATTGTCTAGCACCAGAGATTGCAGTTATAGCTGGTCAAAACCCAGGAAAAGGATTTTATGAGAAATTCCAATACTGTTAATGTTTCACAGGGCTAGAAATGAACCCAATTTTTTCATGACACTTCAACCATCTTTTTCTTCTGTTGTTAAAATGTGTATCGAAATTGTGTTCCAGAGCATATTTGGGCAGCTCTGATCACAGGATGCTTCGAAATTATGGCTCAGATGCTCTGAACCAGCTGACCTGTGCTTGGCATCAGTTGAGAGAGGCCAAATAGTAGGCAAACTATTTTTGAAATCATTGTTACATTCCCCCTAGCCAGGCACACCTGTCCATGTTCTTGCAAAAAAATAAAATAAAATAAAGGCTGCTGTGGTCTAGTCTGGCTGCTAACACACAGAGGTCAATATAGCAGACAGCTTTAGTTATCTGCAGCCATATTTCCTATGTCAGAGGACAGTAGAGGATTCGTGTAGGAGTCCCTAGTGACTGGATGCCACTGAATTATTCATCTTCAAAGGGGTTTTCCTCCCCTAGACAGGCTTAAAGCTGCTGTGGGAGAGGTCAGCTGGCCAGTGCACTCAGAAATACTATGCAAAAGTTCAGCTCTGGAAATGGGCAATACTGTGTCCAATTGAAATTAGAGGGTGAATCCTGGTAGGTCAAATGGAATGATCACAGGTGGAATTTGGCTGGGATGATGGAAGTAAACCCTCTGAGCCCTGCAAAAGTGGCATAAAATCTTTAAAGCCCAGAAGCTTTAGCACAGAAGATGGTACCTCCAACTGCACTGTGACCTACATCTACATGTTAGTGCATTACTTTTTTGCTGGCTTTCACCAGCACCTCTTCATGCAAAGCCATTATGTTTGGTAGAGGTCTCCCATCCATGCAGTGAAGTCCAATGCTGCCTAGTTGATGAGACTGGGGGACTGAATGCATGGAGCAGTGCAGGTGCATGGATGGAAAACTAGGGTTTTCTCTCATCTGGATCCAGACATGATTTTCCTCTTCCAGTGAGGGAGTAGTGACTCTTAGAAGTGACTCTTTTCAGGGCAGAAAACTCATCTTAGTAATCACAGGGAAAAAATAAATGATAGGTTGGTCTTTGGGCAGTAAGAAAGAGAGCTGGTAAGAAGCTAGTAGTGAGTGAAAATTGCCAATGGGTGAAATTTTTCAAATGTTGAACATTGACTACACTCTGCTCCCACAGAAGTCAATGGTAAAACTCCCAGTGACTTCAGTGAGAACAAAGTTAGGCCAACACTGAGTGCTTTCAAAAATCCCATGTAATGTGTGGGGGTGACCTTTTCACAAAATCTGGTCTGATTACACAGGGGAAACTGAGGCACAAGGTGGTTATGTGTCCTGTCCCAGGTCTTGCAAACAGTAATGCATTCCCACAATTCCTCCAGAAGGACAGACAAGTTCTCTCACATTCACTCAGAAAGAATCATACAGCAGCACAAAGAACCGTGGGATATGCCCCCAGAAGTCTGCACATGGGGGAGTGCAACATCAGCGCGGACACTAACTCATCAAGGTCTTTGCAGTGTGCCTGCTAGGCTAATCTGGGTGCCAATCACCTGAGTTAACTCTGGACTGAAGACATACCTTTGGAAACTAAAATACTTTTCTATCTGCAAAACAGGCATTAATGTGTTGAGCTTCCTGCTGCTGTAGATGATGTTCCACCTCGAAGACAAATGGCTAGTTTAGTCTTCATGGTTTATTCAATCATTTGCTACTTTTCTCAGATTGCCAGCAAGCGAGGACCAATTCTGATGCGATTAGAGATGGACTAAAAAATTTAAGCAAAACACTTTTCTGTTGGAAAATGCTGTTTTGACAAAACAGAATATTTTTTCTCAATTATATCCATTTAAATGAAATTTCCCATGAAATAAATATTTTTAAAATATATTTTTTGTTTTGAAATAGACTTTAATTTATTTTTTCACTTTTATATTATTTTTATTATTGGCACGTTATGTTGTGGTATGTCACTAGGAGTAGGACAAGTTACGCCATATCATTTTAGGCACTGCTGCTGACATTTCATGTCATGTTTGACATGGAGCGAGAAAATAAGTGTCAAACTGTCTCAATATAGCAGAAACAGAAGATATCTTGAACTACAAAATAAGATCTGTTGTTTTAATCTGCAGTACCAGCTGCCCTTAATGGTTTTAAAAATGACATCGAATATCAAATAAATTAATAGAGTAGTTCATTATGTTTTTATATTAACATGTATGTTATAAAATGACTTCTGACACAGTTTAAAAAATGAAAAATAATATAAAATAAATAGAATAAATTTCAAAATAGAAATTTCATTCTGACTTGGACATTTTTGAAGAAAAAACTAAATGACATTTTTCAAAACCTGATTTTTTTTCAGTATTTCCTTTTTTTCAGGCACATTGGAAAATATTTGGTTTTGTTTGCATTCAGAATGAAAACAGATGATGAAATGTCAGTGTTTTCCATTAAATGAAATTTCTGAATTTCAGTCAGCTCTAGATATAATCCACCAAGTACGACCACCGCGGATCCCAGAGAACATAGCATAGCAATCAGGTGTTAATGATCAAAGCCAAATGTGAACTGGTTGTCTAGGGGGAAAGGTTTCCGTATCCCATTGCTAATTCATGGAAATGTTGAGAACTTTTGTACATAAAATTGCAGGTTGTACAAGGCAATCAGGGCTCAGATTTTCAAAAGTGCCCCCTTCCAGGCAGCCTAAATAGTGGCCAGCTTGTCAAAAGTGCTCCATCCCCAGCTGCTCCCATTGTGACAACATGCTGTTTCAAGATCCTGGCCACTCATTTTGGGGCCTAGATAGAAGCAGCAGAGCTCTTTGGAAAATCTGGCCTTTGCTGGCCCTGGGGGAGAGTGTTGCCTAGTGGATAGCACACTATTCTGCGACTCAGAGAAGTTGGGTTCTACTTCTGGCTTGGCGAATGGGGGCCCTTGAGAAAATCGTGTAACTTTCTGTGCTTCCCCATCCTTAAATGGGGTTATGGTGCTTTACCCCTTGTAAAGCTATCTAAGAGGTAGATATTATTTCTATTACTGATTTTTTTAAACTCGCTATCACCATGCATGAGAGGGTTTGTGCATTCTGCTTTGCCATTCCACCACGGTCAGTTGTTGGCCAGAGCAAACTGAGCAAACACCATTCACTTCCCACCCCTTTCTCTTCAAAACAACAAATAAAAATATATAAGCTAATTTGTCACAGCCAGATCTGAAGTGCAGGATATTTGTGAGAACAAGCCAAAGGCCTTCACCCTGGCTTTCCAGCATAGTTTGATGCAATTCTAATCTGATTATTAAACTTGTAGCAGGCACGGTGCCGGCAGAAACCTTTTTTTACTGGGGGATTTTTTTTGGTTGATATATGTGTTCCCTGCCATAAATACTCGCCTGAGAAGCAAAGGTTATTTGGTGACTGCTTAGCAGCTTCATTTTATGAAATGAAACTCAGGGCCTGTGAGTTAGCTCAGCATCAGAAGAGTACTGGGGGTTGTAAGATAAAAGGGAGATTGTTTGGCTAGGATTGCAGCAGTCAGTTTATTTTCTCTCTCTCTCTCTCTCTCTCTCTCTCTGTTTTTTAAATGCTTTTAGCTCCAATAAAAGAATTGGCTTCACAGCCCTGGAAACTGAAGTCCTCAGTTTATTCACAAGACTGGCAAGGTACTGGCTGGTTGCAGTAGGAGATCCTGTCCACAATACCTTGACCCCATTCTAGAGCAGCCCCACAACAAGTGTGAGAAGTGAAGTTCATTTCTCAAGGCCCATTCAATCCTTGGTTCTCTGCTATGGGAGATTAAAGTAGTTCTAATGTGTTCTTCCGGCCTTAAACTCTGTCACTGTCACTCTATGCTGTCAGTGCGTATCCACTAGGATCTGGACATAGGCTTATATCACTTTGACCACAGGCAGCTTTCAGATAGAGAAGATATTTGGGCATATTTGCCTGGGACTAGAATTCCCTACTTTATCTTACCCTTTGTCAGTACCAGGGCTGCTAAGGAAGTTACCAGCTAACTTAATTTTCCCTACAGGTCAAATTCTTCTGTTACAAGGTAGCAATTCTCATAGACTTGGATAAAGAGTTGCATCTAGGTGATTGAAGAGGAGACTTAGGCCATCAGTTTAGGATGATGATGATCCCCAACATTATTACACTGTGATTACATATGAGACCCATTGTGCACTTATGAGACCTGCAGATTAGTTTCAGCTCTTTGGCCAAGTTAGGACAATAATTGTGGCTTTTAAAACAAAGCCATATTGAACTTTGTAGGTAGAGCTAGTTGATAACATTTTAACAGTATAGAAAATTTTCCATAGAAAAATGCCATTTTGTGGAAAACAAGATGTTTCACAGAAACATGATGGTTTCAGTGAAATTTTTGTCAGGAATTTCTCTCTCCAGAATGATGTTTCTGGTCAAAATGAGAGAATCTCTCTACTGCTGATTAGGAGTAACCTGGGAAGAAAATATCTGCTTTGAATCATGGAGAGTAGAGACTTGAACCTAGGTCCCTACTTTCTAGGGAGTGCCCCAATCACCAGGCTAGAGAGGAAGTTTCTTGCTTTTTTATTTCTGTTTCTGTTGAAAAAATTATAAAGGTCTCATTTGTGGAAAGAAAAATCTGGAAACCTCAGTCTTTTACAAAGCATAATTGTTGGTTTCCAGCCAGCCTTATTTACAGGGGAGCTGTCTATTGTTTCAGATTGGGACTAGTATGCTAATAACATTGTACTAATGTGGTTTGCTTTTGTACCATACACATGAGCTCTTCGTCATTAGGAAAAAGGCACAAAGAATCTAGCTGTCCTCCCATGACTATAGGTTCGGAACACTGTGTTAATGGACATCTGGTATTAACCAGCTGCTAGAGTGATTTTTGGTCTGCACTTCTCTTATCTGTGGTTTAAGCGGGCTATATCTGGCTTTCAAGCTACAGAGGAAACTCCCTCTCATCTGAAGCAAAGACTGTATTTAATCATTGAAGAAGAAAGTGAAACCCTGTTTCACAGGGTGACTTGGTCACTATAGGGTTGAGCTTTACATTAGAGCAGAATCTGACCCCTAAAGATGATATAAACCAGAAGTAACTCCACTGATTGCAGTGAAGTTCCACCAGCATAAAACTGATCAGAATCAGGCCTACATGAACCAGAATTAGCCAACATGCTCTGAGGACATAATATTAAGATGCTTGTGTGTGCTCCTCGTTCTCTTTATTAAACTATTTATCTGAGAGAACTTCATATTTTCTTTTAGGATAAACTAGAGATAATACAATGTGCTTGTTTTAATTTGCAAGGTTAACTGATCTAATTATCTGTGTGTGTTTATTTAAATCCTTTTGAGCAGTATGCGACTGCAGGTGGCTTCTTTGTATTCCACCAACAGGAAATCTCTTAAAATTAGATGATATAGCTCAGCAGGTCTCCTTGTATGGAGGATTTTCTAATAGTGTATGAATTTATTAACAGACAGAGATAAATAGAGGGTTTATTTACATTAAACAAATTTATAAGGAACTTTTTCCCCCAAACCATAGATGGCCAAGTAGCTATGATGACCTTACACTGATGTTACAAGAATTATCCATACACAATAGAAAGCTTGTGGTTAAGTCATGGGGGTTTGGTTGCCAGCTTTGCCATAGACTGTCTGAGTGATGTTGGGCAAGTCAGTTGATCTCTCTAGCTACATTTTTCCCCAGATGTTTTAGGGTTGGTTTCCATCCAAAATGTTTCACTGGTATAGCTATGTCATTTAGGATGGCATTTTTTACCAAAGTAGCTATACCAATGAAAGCTCGAGAGTGGATTTAGTTGTGCTGGTGTACCTTGTTTTACCTCCCAAACAGGACTATGCTCTACCAGTAAAATACTTTTTATACCAGTTTAACTGCCTCCAAACTGGGGGGGAATCAAATACTTTAACTATACCGGTACAGTTAAAGCAGGAAAACTTTCCTATGTAGACAAGCCCTTAGCAACCGAAGTCCCTGTTTCAAAAGGAGCCCAAGTGTATTTGAAAATGAATGAGACTTCAGTTGCTAAGGGCTTAAATGACTTTTGAAAAGGGAAATTAGGTATTTTGGAAAACTGTGCCTCAGTTTCTCACACATACATTGGCAATAGCAAGGGAGCTATAGTGTGATCTAGTGGCTAGAACATTGCATTGTACTAAGACCGAGAAGATCATGGTTCTGTTCTTCGTTCTGCCACTGCTGGGTTACCCTGCGCAAGTCTTTCTGCCTCTTTGTAAAAGGAGGATAGTTATACTGACATGATCATTATAAAACTTTTGAGATCTACTGATGAGAGACATGATATAAGAGAGAGGTATTATTAATATTGTATTAATATTCTTTCCCCCAGCCTTTGTTAGTCTTTTCTATTTAGACCACAAGTTCTTTGGGGCAGAGACTGTCTTTAATTATGTTTGTATAATACTTAACCCAAACAGGCTCAATCTCTCTTGGTTCTTCTAGGTGCTGCCATAATACAAATGACAATAATTTCAGAGCTTTCTTGATTACACCTGAATCTGCTGCTTATTAAAGGTATCCAGCACCTGTTGCTTATGTAAGGCAATGGCTGACTGTTACAGGAGAGCTGTATGTTTGTGTATATTGTGTGGTATAGCAAGGGCAGAGGGCAGTAGGAAAGTTCTAGAAGGGCAGTATGTAAGTTCTAGAATGATCCGGGCTTTATTCCCTACAGACTAGCCAGAGTCAGTAGAGGAGAAGCCAGCCGTTTGCCACAATATGTAAATAATTGGTTAATAGAGAAAGGAGCTGGAAGGTCGTACCAAGACTGTAGCATGCTCCTTGGGTTTGGTAGGGCCAATAAAACTTGTTGTGTCATTGCAGATGTTTCCCTCTAGGCAACTCTTTATATCAGCTCTTAATGCTGGCCATAATCATGACTTAATGCCTTTCCCCTAATAGCGCAAAACCATTGCTTCCAAAGCAAACAGAGAATCATTTGCTCCTGGGTTCTGGATGCAAGTTGACTCAGTGGCCCAAGACATTCATCTTATCTTTTGGGAGCTTAGTTCTCCTTGGCAAAGCTGATATCTCGCCTCCCTTAAGTACCTGCCAGTGATAAGTAGAAGAGAGACAGGTGCTAATCTCTTCCAGTCTGCCATTCCTCCAGGAGAGAAGCTTCTTCATTGTGCCAGTGAACTGAAGATGATCACCCTACAATGAGATGAAACGTCAGTGGATATGGAAAGGCAAAGCAGGACTGTGCAATAGGACTGTGCAATATTCTGTTAGGGCACTGGCAGCTGTTTCAATCTGGACTGGGCAGAGCACTGCAGCAAGTGCTGGGGGTACAATCCTGCTTTGGCCAGGCTGTGAAATACCATTGGTCCCAGTGGAAGCTGAGGCTTACTTTGCTGACCCTGCTTACTCTTCAGCCACCCTTTGGTGTGTTGTCAAACACAGAGCCAGCCCCTGAAGTCTTCACCCCGGTGATACGCAGGGAAACCCCGAAGAGTGCGCCAAATCTAAACAAGGCTGTCAGGGCTTTCGCCTACAGTATTTACTCACCCGTGTCCCAGGAAGAATTCCAGGCTTAATAGTAAAATATAAATATGAGCATTTCACCTGTTTTCCTGGGCCCTGACAAAGTTAATTGACTAATCTCAACACCAAGTGCCCTATAGTTTTAAGAGGTTTATGCATGCGACTAATTATGCACTGCTAATTTGGTAGCTAGCAGCTTTCTGCATTTAACAGTCATTGATCTAGGGATTGTTTTGAGTGGCATTTCCATGTAGCTACTGCCAGAGCTCTAAGCTGGTTGCTAAGGGTGTGTGGGATCATGAAGAGATGCAGAAAGCCAGTGCAGATTGGATGCCTTTGGGGGCCCTCAATTCTCCAAACCCCAGCCTTAAGGATTAAAAATACTAGAGAGATGAATGCATGCATTGTCTGCATGGAACCCCATTGCCTGCCAGGGGGACACTTTGCTTTGGCAGACGTGCTTTCTGGGAGGTAATATTACTGTAAACAAGAGATAGCAACAATACATCAAAGGGAGGCTAGTTAGAGGGGCATGATGGTTCCTGCAGCGTACAAAGGAACCTGGGTTTAAAATGTCACACAGGTGGGGAAGATGGGATACCCTATAATTAGCTAGATATAAAGTTTAGCAGTAGAGAGACATGTTTCGCAGTCTACAGCTTGCATACCAGCCCTTTCTAGTGTCACCTTGCCCTGGCATAGTTCCGAAATCTGAGCAACATGCTGGTGAACCAGCGCTGAGCTAAATTCTGTCCGAGGTTTGCACCCGTAGCTCCTAACATCATCAGTGGGAGGTATACACTTGTCTGAATTGATCTCAGTGCTGCTAGACTGTGTTACTTGGAGGATATTCAGGACAATGTGGTGCTATTTCCCAGAAGCAACAAATTGCTGCAAAGATACTATAGAAATAGCTGCTACTCTTGCTGGTTAAGAAGGTGAGCTAGGTAAAGAAAGTTATCTGCCATCTGTGGACTTCCAAACTAGTCTATTATTGCAGATTATTGAAGGAACATCTCCAATCCTCACCTCTTTGATATTAGATCCTGTACTAGAGAGGCTAAACTGAAGGCTGTGTTGGTTGTATCATTAGTTTGGGGCTGGAGGCTTTAATGTTTTTGAACATTGTGTAGGGCTGAGGAAAGCTGGATGTCAAGATGCTTTTATTAATAGGGGATTTAGCTAGAACAATGTGTTTTCTAGTCACTGAGCAGATAAATAATGTCACTGAATCGAGATGAAAAATTAGCAAGGCAGGGCTGATTGGCAGTGTCAGCTGGAACTGAACCAAAGTCTCTGATTACAACATGAAATCAAGCCATGCTTCGTTCTTTGGACTGGGTTTCACTATTGAAACCCCTATTGGCTTATCCAAACCTGGGGCTGGAACTGGAACTCGAGTCCTAAGTCTTCTGGAACACTAAAATACTTCAGATTTGGATCCAAACCTGAACTTTACCGCTCAGGTCCATTTCCATAATCTTTAAATCATGGACCCCAGGAGATCTGAAGCTAGGGAAATTATGGTTCTAGAGCTGAATTTCTTGGCACAAATACACAAGTACAAATAACAGGAGAGATGAGATCCCACACAAAGGAAACCAGAAAAAATGTTTCATACGAACTACTGAAAATCGTAGGCCTAGTGTTCAATGATGAGCACTCCCAGCTCTTGTGCTACTCAATAGGGACTGTGGATATTCAGCAGCACTAAAGAATGAACCCTGAAATTAACATTAATAGAGCTGTTTCCTGATGGCCATCCTCTCTGGTATGTAGAGCCATCAACAGAGTTTTATGACAATTCAGGAACAGGCCAATAATGAATTAGGAAAGTTGATTTTTGTTAAAATCCCAGGGGAAAAATGTCTTCTTTCTGACAAATCTGTTGTGCTTTCTTACATCAGAAACGTTCTCACTGAGTTTCTGTGATTTTCCAGCCTGAGAGTGTGTGTGCAGCTCCTGTGCACGGATGTAGAATAAATACATATGTTAGAGTTTTTGTAGCTTGTGAGCTTTAACGGAACTGGTGCTGCATGCATTAGGGAAGCAACAAGGTAAAGGAGGCTGCCGCTTGTGTGGGTGGCTTTTTAGAGGCTGGGGGATCCGCTCAGTAACCAGAGCTGAAGGGAAGACTCAAGAGAGCTCCATCGCAGGATGATAAGGGAGTCACTGAGCCTGCTTGAGCTGATGAGGAAACAGCATGAGGAAAAAAGTTCACTGGCTGTTTAATTGCAAGGGGTACTCTTGTCCCACTGTGTACACAAAGCCTTGTCAATAGTGCTGAGGCGCCAGCGTGTTAATTAATGATTTACTTACACTGACCCTTGACCCCGAGGCAAATAAAGGGGATTTGTTTTGCTTCTGTTAACGCCGTGTCTCTTTCAGCAGAGGCCCTGCTGTCTCCAGGTTTCCCAGCATTGCCTGGCCAGCTGGGAAGCTGCTTGTGTCCTTCCTGCCAGGGTTTGGCGTGAGTGGATTCTGCTCCTGCTCCGTGCCACTTTTTTACTTGCATCACTCCATTAATTTAATTGGAGTTGCTCCTGATTTACACTGGCATAAGTGGGCAGCAGGATCAGGCCGACCATCCATTGAAAAAAGTGTCCAATAGCCTACTTCTCTCCTCGCCCTGACAGGACTCCATGGATTGCAGGGGAGTCAGTGTGCTTGAGATCAGAGTCCAGCCCTTTGTGTGCGTATTTGTAACGGTCGCTTCACTTCTTGTATTGACTGAATCTCAATGGCCCCAGTTCTGCCTTCAGTTAAAGGATGGTGCAGACATGGGTTCAATTCCCTGCTCTGCAAATGCCTGAGACTTGGTCTGCACTTAAAAGCTAGGTTGATATACCTACGTCACTCAGGGAGCATGAAAAAAATCCCACATCCCTGACTCATAGCTATGCCGACCTAACCCACAGTGTAGACACAGATATGGCAACAGAAGAATGCCACTATCCACATAACTGCCTGTCCTTCGGGAATCTGATGTTCCTACACTGATGGAAAAAACCATTCAATTGGTGTGGGCTGCATCTGCACTAAGTGCTTATGCCGGTTTAGCTACAGTGACATAGTTGTGCCAGTATTGTCTCCATTGTGGAGACATACCCTTAGCCTCCTTGTGCTTCATTTCCCCCTCTGGGGTCTCAATACATTAATGATGGTGAAGTTCTCGGATACAATGGAAAAGGAGATCTTATAAGTAACTTCAGTAGCTCACACTGGTGCAACCTCATTAGGTGTTGGGTTGTTTGTTTTTTATGTGATTGCTTTGGGCATTACATGTGGAAATGCCAGAGGTACTTAAATCAGTGTGGTGTAGTCTCTCTGTAGTAACCATGCTTTCTCATGGGGCACCTTGGTCTGTTTCAATTTCTCATTAACAGATACAGGATGATTCAGAGTGGATTGAAAGGCAGACGGACTCCTCTCTATCGGAGGATTACATTGTTGTTAAAGTGGCTGGCAGTTACGTTGGTGAAGGGGTTACTAACTAGTGCTACAATCAATAGAACAATGCTTTTTATGTAAGATTTACTCCTGATCTGTTCCAGTTTTGCAAAGAATGTCCACATACCAATCGATAATGAGCTGTGATGACAAATGAGCTCATTTCAGTGGAATTTGGTGTCATTAAAAATGTTTTAAAATGTTGTTTTTCATACTTTTTTTTAAGAGATAAAATCTTTTTGATGAGCAAATCTGGTGCTGGAATTGCAACCCTGAAGAACAAGGGCAAGATTCTGATCTCATCCTTGTCCATCGGGAGTAACGTAGCTGAATTCAGTAGATTTCATTGACAGATTTTGGCTCAAGATCAGACTTGAATCTAAAACTTGTTATGCCCAGATGCAGCTTTATTGGAGGTGTTGATGTGTGAAAGCTTCCTCAGTATTGCTCACTCCTTGACCCTACTGCTGGTCAAATTTTTTTTTGTTCAATTATTTTTTTCCAGAAGAAAATTGCCTTTTTCTCTAAAAGAAAGTTGTCACTGAAAATAAACCCTTGATTTTTCATTTCTTTTTTTTCAGCCATAATTTTTGGTGTATGGTTTCCAAAACTTGAAAATCTTTTAGCTTTTCTTTTTCTTTTTTCTTTTGGGGGGGGGGAGGCGAGGGGAAGGTGTTGTCAAAAATGGAAAATTTAGACATAATGGAAAATAAAATCATTCCCATAGAATCAGAAAGAAGTTTATTATAGTCAGGGAGTTTAAGGGCAGAAGGGACCACTGGATCATCTGGTCTGACCTCCTGTATATCACAGGCCACAACACCGCACAGCAACCCACATGCTAACCCAACAACCAGAATTAGACCAAAGTTACAGCCCTCAGGAGGCTAAACTATTCTGTGTCCCAGGCAGAGAACAGGAGGGACTGCTATAGACCAACACCTGAGGCCCCTGCAATGGCAGAGACTTGAATGAGAAATACTCAAATGACAAATACACTCACTTTCCACTTGACCTTCTCCTTGAGGGACCCCTTCTAAGAATGAGAAAGGAGTTCAGTTTCAACCTCAATCCCAGAGATTTAGGAGCATAGGAACTGGCGTATTATGCTGCATGTGACAAGAAATCAGCCTAGCCCAGCATCTTGTTTTAGAAAGAGGCCCATGCCAAATGCTTCTGAGGCAAATGTAAAACCTTGGAAAGAACAACTATGCAACAAGGTGTCTGGGGGAAGGGGAGAGGAGTGGTGTTTCTAATCCCAGGCAGTTCTGGTCTGATCCAGCTCCTATTAAAGCTAGTGGAACTTTTCCTATTGACTTCAATAACGTGGACAGCTTGGCTTGTGTCCTGAAGCAGAAGGTGGAGATTTCCCTTAATATTTTGTCCAAGGCATACTGTAATTGAAAAGTCTTATTCTTCAAGTACATGTCTGTCTAGGGCTGGATTCCATCCTACACCCAACCTCTGATCTGAGCAGGAGAGTGGTGGGGTTATCAGGGAGCCAGTTGTGGCTCTACTATCCTACAGGACGGTCTGTGGCAGTCTCGGACCAATGTAAGTCAGAGCAACCCAGGGGCTACTCTAACTTCCACCATTGGTGTGTGGTCCTTAAGGGCCCATACATTGGTTGAAGATCAGTGTAGCAGAGCTCCCAGCTTGTCCCCATGTTGGGGTTGGATATTAGGGGCTGGCAGAGGGGACAGCTTATGTCAGTTCAGAGTTCCCCTCTGCCAGGGGGATCCTGATTGGGCCAGTTACTGCCAGAATCTGGCTGCTTTGTGACCCTATGTTTGAGACGCTGGCCCATAATCAGATCCTAACCCAGAGTATGACAGGATAACTTGGTTAAGAGGGGAAAAGTATTTGTTGTTAGATGCTTGTTGTATATTTGATAACTCTTCCACTTCTGAAGTTAAAATACACAACGTATTTGCTGCCTAAAATGGAGAATTATCTTCAACTTCAATTTTGAGCAGCCCCCTATGCACAGACTAACTTAGCTCACCTTTTGGAGTACTGCCAGGCAACGTAATGCTGACTGGAGCAGAACTGTGTGTATGAAACGGTGCTCTTGTGTTGTACATTTCTTAATACCCTAATCATTCCCTCTCTGGGCCACAGAGCAGTGTGACTTTGTGCTATCCCAGTAAGCAATGCTGTCCCATCCCGAGTGAGTCCAGCTCCTGGAATCACAGAGCATGGCAGGGGACCAGCACCAACTTTTGTCAGCAACAAGCTAGGTGGCTATAGAGTTTAATTCCAAATTCTTCTCTGATGAAACTGGGAAATATTTTTATATGTAGCTTACCCGTTTCTCCCCAAAACTCTGTCATCTGTGATATTGCATTTACGGCATCTGATAGGGGAGGAAAAGAAGAAACTCTGAAAAACATAAATCCCCAGAAATCAGCTTCCTTTTTCTTTCTTTTTTCCCCTTTTACCCTGACTCCAGTTCCTTGTCCCAGATATATGTTATGCAACCAACATGTGTGTCCGTGGACAGAACTGGGCCTCCTCAGCTCAATGCCAATTCACAGCCAGGAAGAGACATGGCACAACTCCTGTTGTTATTGAATATTTAGGGTAGTAGCCAGGTTGACCTGGATGATTTCCAGACATTCAAGAAGGAGGTGGTTCCTGATCCAAGATGATCAGAGTGTAGGAACAGAGAAGTAGGAAGAAGTATGAGGAACAGAATAGGCAATTTATTTATTAGTTGTATTGTCTTAATGTCTAGCTGCCCAGCCATAGTTTGGAACCTCATTGTACTAGGCGCTGTACAAATTCAAAACAAAAAGATGGTCCTCACTCCCATTGAGCTCAAAATCTAAGTTAGAAGCCTACACACTTCCCTGTAACCAACATGGGTGAAATGTGTCTGAAAGAGGGGCTTAAATGTGGAAAGGGTAGAAGCCTGGTGAATGAGCTCCGGGACATTGTACCGTGCGGAAAGAGCTGCTGATGGAAAGCTCTGTATAACATTAATAGATTCTAAGGCCCTTTGGGACCTTGTGATCATCTAGCCAGACCTGTATAACACAGGTCATAGAACTTACCCAAAGTAATTCCTAGAGCATATGTTTCTGAAAAACATCCAATCCTGATTTAAAAATTGTCAGTGATGAAGAATCCACCACCATACTGAGTAAGTTGTTCCAATTGTTAATTACTGTTATCATTACAAATATACGCCTTATTTCCAGTCTAAATTTGTATAGCTTCAACTTCCAGCCATTGAATTGTATTATACATTTCTCTGCTAGATAGAAGTGCCCATTATTACATATTTGTTCCCCATGTAGGTGCTAATAGACCATAATCAAGTCTCATCCCTTGACCTTTTCCTTATTAGGCTAAATCGTTTGAACTCCTTTAGTCTATCACAATAACGTATATTTTCTAATCCATGAATCATTCCTGTGACTCTTCTCTGAACCCTCTCCAATTTTTCAACATCCTTGAATGATGGACACCAAAACCGGACATAGTATTCCAGCAGTGGTTGAACCAGTGCCAAATATAAAGGTTAAATACCCTCCCTGCTCTTACTTCAGATTCAGCTGTTTATGTATCCAAAGATTGCATTGATGCTCTTCACCACAACATCACATTGGGAGCTCGTATTCAGCTGATTATCCACCACAATCCCCAAATATTTTTCAGAGTTGCTGCTTCCCAGGATAGAGTCCCCCATCATGTAAATATGGCCTACATTCATTGTTCCTATTTGTACACATTTACATGTAGCCATATTAAAATCCATATAGTTTGCATGCAACCAGTTTACTAAGCAACCCAGATTGCTCTGTATCAGGGACCTGTCCTCCTCGTTTACCACATCCCTCAAAATTTTGTATCTCCTGAAAACTTGATCATTGATGATTTTATGTTTTCTTTCAGGTCATTAATAAAAATGTTAAGTAGCATAGGGTCAAGAACAGATCCCTGCTGGACCCTCCAGAAAGCACACCCATTCGATGTTGATTCCTTATTTACGATGAATATGTAAAGCCTATCAGTTAGCCAGTTTTTAATCCATTTAATGTATGCCATATTAATTTTATACTGGTCTAGTTTTTCAATCAAAATGTTGTGCTGCACCAAATCAAACACCTTCCAGAAATCTAAGTCAACACTATTACCTTTATCAACCAAACTTGTAATCTCATCAAAAACAAGATATCAAGTTAAATTTGACAGAATATATTTTCCATAAACTCATGGTGATGGGCATTAATTACATTACCCCCCTTTAATTCTTTATTAATTGATTCCCATATCAGCTGCTCCATTATCTTGCCCGGAATCGATGTCCAACTGATAGGCCTATAATTACCTGAGTCATCCTGTTTATCTTTCTAAAACATTGAAACAATATTATCCTTCTTCCAGTCTTCTGGAACTTCCCTGGTGTTGCAAGACTTATTGAAAATCAACATCAGTGATCCAGTGAGTTCTTCAGTCAGCTCTTTTAAAACTCTTGGATGAAGTTATCCAGCCCTGGTGCTTTAAAAATGTTTACATTTAGTAGCTGTTGTTTAATATCCTCCTGAGATACAAGTAGACTGGAGAGAGTTGTATAATATAATATGTGACTATATTGTCTGTTTTTTCCAGAATACAAAACAGAAATATTTATTGAGTTCTTCTGCATTATTATGGATAATTCCACCATTTCCATTTAGTAATGGACCACCATTGTTAGGATTTTTTTTGTTCCTAATATACTTTAAAAAACCTCCTTCTAATTGTCCTTAACTTTGCTGGCCATAAATTTCTGCTTCATGTTCTGCTTCATACATTGCATGAATTTTCTGCAATTCCTAGCTTCTGATTTATATTCATTTCTATCAATTTCCCTTTTCTTCCATTTGTTATATATATTGTTCTATTTTTATTTTTTATGGCAGCCTTCACTTCCTCTCTAAACCAGGTCTTTTAAAAAAAAAACCTAAGAGCTAGGTACTGTATATTCCACAAGGGAGAAGGAAGCACAGAGGTTATTGAGGGAAATACTGACAGACGGATTTCACACTGGTAGCAAGGCAAAATTAACTTTCACCTGAGCTACCATTCCAAACTGCCTCCCAAGAACTGAAAGCTACAAATGAGGGCTGATTGTGTTCCAGTATCTCAGAGTGATGCTTCTTTTCTGCTAAAGCACGGCCCCATTTCAGTGACTGTGACATTGCTGTCATACAGGTGAGGTTAACTCCTCCATGTGTGGGGTCGATTCCTTGCAGCCATTTAGTTTAGATCTTTCTTCTCGTTTTTTTAATTTCATAACCTCGGCAACAAACTTCTCCCTACCACTCCCCCGTTACCGGAGTGGTTTATGAGTTCTGTGCTCTGCAGTCTATTAAGGTTCAGTTCCCAGCCAGTAAAAATGAGGAATTAGCTCCTGCCATTCCATGAAAGGAGTTTTAATGCACTCGGTCGCCTGGAAGCTGAAGTGCAATAGTTCTGTATCGCTGATAGTTGTGTAACATAAAGCCTTAATAAAGGTTTATAAGGGAAGGCTGTGAAATGGAGGGGGACTGAACTAAAGTCTGCATGCTGCTGTGATGGGGAATCAAACAATAGAGAATGTGATGGTGGAGGAGGGCAAATAACTGTATTCCATCAGGATGCCTGTTGTTCTAATGACTCTCTTAGGGCCTGATCCTCTGGTCCCTATGCAAGGCAAAACTCCTACCGACTTCAAGCCTCCATAGGAGCTGCAACATTAGGCTTGTGGAATGTCACGCTATATTAATGTGAATGTCTCTTGACAGGATTCTTGCTCATGGAGGGAAACTCCTCCACGTATTGTCTTGAAGCATTAAAATGTTCCTCTGCTGCTCACGTTAAGGGTAATCTGTGCTTCACAAAGGCATCATCATCCCTGTTCTCCATTGGTTTCTGCTGCAGAATCTCTGAAAGTAGCATTGCGTCCCAGGGTCAGGGCCATGTAGTTTTGGATATGTCTATTCTGCCGTCAGGACAGCATGTGTAGGGGCTCCCGGGCTAGATTGCTATAAATAGCCGTGTAGCCACAACAGGATGGGTGGCAGTGCTGCTAGCCATATGAGCACATACTCAAGCAGCTAGCCCAGGCAACTATGGCCACATAACTATATTTAGTGAGCTAGTTCCATCGACACTAACTTGGGTAATTCTACACATGCTGCAATCATGCCTCTGGGTAGCAGTGTAGACGTAACCTTAGCTGGCCACATGGAATAATTAGATTCTGCAGAATCTCAACTTTCTCTGGGGAGTGTGAATTTCAAAGGATCCATTAATCTCATTTGGGGGTGTTAACTTTAAAGCCTCATGATGACGCGTGAAAGTCAGCATTAACTATTTTATTGCTGCTCGCCTCAATCTGGGGAAGGGGGAGAAAAGAGTTACTAAATATCTCTAACTCCATTATTGACTTGCTAGTATGCCATGACTGGCTGGTCATTCATTTGCACAGAAAGAGCAACATGACACACAGAGAACACTGAACTTTGTATCCTGGAATGGCCACAATCTTGCTAATGATCCTGGGGGGCATGAAAGGCACGCTGCACTTATTGGAAAATAACTTGTCAAATACAACATCAATATAGCTGCATTGAGTGAAACATGTCTCCCAGGCAAGTCCCATTTTGAAGAGGTTGGTGCTGGTGAAATATTCTAGCTGATAGGCAAGTCCACAGAAGAGAGGAAACTGTCAGGGTGGACTTTGCTATTCGGACAGCTTTGCACACCTACTTCATTGTGTATGAAAAGGAATAAATGATTGCCTGTCGGTCCTTTGCCTCAACTTGATATCTGCGTGTCATGTAACCGTCATCATGGCATATGCATATGCTCCTATGAAGAACATAAAAATGGTCATACTGGGTCGGACCAATGGTCCATCCAGCATACTCTGTTCTGACAGTGGCTAGTGCCAGATGCTTCAGAAAAAAAGAATAGAACAGGGATATTTTGAATGATCCATCACTTGACATCCAGTCACTGACATGACCCGATGATGTAAAAGAAAAATTCTATGAAGACTTTGATGATGCCATAAAGTCAGTTCATCAGCACAACAGATTCACCATCCTAGCCAACTTTAATGTTAGATTCGTTGTAATCACAAAGCTTAGCCTAAAGTAATTGGTAAACATGGTGTGGGGAAAGAGAGCTCAGATGCCACACTACTTCTCACAAATGCCTGGAGAACCAACAAAGCTCAAAACAACTCAGTATCATCCCAGCTCTTGTCATTGGCATTTCATTGACTATGTGATTGTACACCAACGTGATCAACCCGATGTTAAAATCACCTGTGTGAGGTTTGAACCAGGCACGTAGTCTGATCATTGGCTTATGAGATGTAAAATGACACTGATCCTCCAATGAAAACTATAGACGTCATCAGTCTCCAATACCCAAGCTGTATGTGCACATGTTGAAATCTGACCTCATGTGTAAAGCTTAGTCAAAAACTTGTTGAAGTTCTTGACACACTTTCTCAGTTAGACATAGTAAACACTGACTCTGCCTGATCATCTTTTAAGGAAACAGTGTTTGATGTGCCCAAAGAAATCCTCCGCTTTGTAAAGAGAAAGCATCAGGACCAATGTGATGAAAATGAAACTGAGATAAAGCAACTCCTGAAATCCATGCATGTTCATCATATGTTATGGATAAATGATAAAAACTCATCAATTAAAAAGGTGGCTTATTCATGTACAAAGTGTAATGTGAAAGCTAAGCTTCCCCACATGGAGGTGAGCTGATGGAAAATAAAAGCTGAGAAACTTCAATCAGAGGCAAACCCAAAAATCTCCAGAAGTTCTTTTGAAGAGCTGGAAACCATGTATGGCAAATTATGAAAAGATGGGCTGAGCATTTTTGAAAATTATGAAAAGATGGGCTGAGCATTTAAATAAGATTCTGAACTGCCCATCCATCACATCTGCATCAGCTCCTGTTGATCTTGAACTACTTCCAGTTCAAGAATGTACTGCAGTACAGTATGGACAAGGTGTCTTGAACCTACCTCACCTGCATGGAAAGAAAAAAAATATGAAAAGTTATTCACAAATTACTGTTCACTGATGAGTGTACCTGAACCAGGGACTTTCAGTTGCTCACTGACTGCTTTGCACTCACAGCAAAATGAAAGGGTTTAACAGTCAGCCTGAAGAAAACAGAAATCATGGCACAGACTTAACCAGAAAATACTGCAACTCTTCCAGTTGTGTCCATTGATGATGTACCAGTCAAGGTTGTTGATAAATTTTGCTACATAGGCAGTGTCGTTTCACAAGATGCAGTGATTGACAATGACATTACAAAGTCCATTGGTGCATCAAGAAATGCCTTCAGAAAACTTCAGCATCATCTCTGGAATGAACACAGTGTCAGACTGCAAACAAAAATCAAAGTTCAGTAGCCATTGTCATCATCACACTTCTCTACAGCTGCAATATGTGGACTCCTCTACAGCTGCAAAGTCACATAAAATGCTTGGACTAATTCCACCTACAATGTCTACAGTGGATAACGGAATTAAATAACAAGATTTGGTTTCCAACACCAAGATCTTTGAGTGTTGCAATATTACAGGCATTGAAGCTTTTATAGTGAGAGTGCAACTGAGATGGTGCTTTCATATGGTCCGTGTGTCTGACAGCGGAATACCGAAGGCCATCTCTTATGGAGCATTGCAGACTGGAACTAGTTTTAGGGTTAGACCAAGAAAAAGTTACAAAGACACTTTCAAGGCCAAACTTCAGTCTTGGAATTGTGACCTCATACCTGGGAGCTCTTAGACCCTGACAGATTCCAAGGGCAGCAGCGCTTTCATCTTGGACTGAAAGATTTTGAGAACTTGTGGATTGTGGTCAAGAAGAGATATGTGAGGTGTAAAGCTAAAAGCAATTCATGTTCATCTACAATTGTCTCTCCTGTGGCAGTTGTGTATGGGACTAGAGATCAGAAAGTGTCTCTGGTCTGACAATGTGACTGTAGCTCATCCGTCTAACTCAACAGGAGACTCCATCACTCCAAAGGGATGTTATGAGGATAAATATATTAAAGATTTCAAGACACTCAGATGATTTCGTAATGGGTAAGAAGTTGCAAATGCTACAGTCCCAAATGACAGCAGGAGGAAAACTTTAGCACTGGAAGTAAATCATCAGGGGGGAACAAAGTGCTTGAAAGAATACCCTGAACAAATTAAATCTCAGGGCCTAAAGACAAAAGGAGGGAAAATTAATTTTATTCAGATATGAAATACTCTGGATCAGATAAGTCTTGTCATTAGAAAAGGCACTAAGCAGCAAGTGTCTGGGTAATGCTGCCAGTTCTGTGCTTCTCTTGGAACCTCTAAATGCATTAAATCCATAAAACTAAATGAAAGCAGCTGCAGTTTTATAGAAACAAAAGGCTCTTGTATTAAAAAGCTGAAAGCTTATGAAATGAAAGAAATAATAATAATAAAATTAAAGGGTGGAGGGGGAGGATATGAGCACATGGAAACAGGCTGCCAGAAAAGGCATCAAACAAAAGTCTCCCATCAGCGTGGGT
The DNA here is from genome assembly GCA_007922155.1 of Mesoclemmys tuberculata. NCBI lineage: Eukaryota > Metazoa > Chordata > Testudines > Chelidae > Mesoclemmys > Mesoclemmys tuberculata. Next base: position 4,689,007 of record ML675629.1, on the reverse strand, counting down.
AAGGCCTTGGAAGCCAAAGCACAAATGTTGCCCTCTGTTTCCCAGTACTTTATTTGCTGTTCAGGGGCCAGAACAGAAAGTGAAACTGGAGGTGGGAGATGGTTGCAGGTAAAAAATAATCATTTAAAATTATGGGCAGGTTTGCTTCGCTAGGAGCCTGATTCTTCTTCATGTTATCGTGGCACTCGGAGGCCCTGATCAAGACTGGCACACTGTTGTGCCAGGTGCTGTACAATTACACACTGATGGTCCCTGTCTTGGAGAGCTTTACCATACAAGTAGACATGACAGACAAAAGGGGTGGAAGTGTTACAGATTAGATAACTGTGGTGGAGGGTATCATCCACAGGGCGTCTGTGGGAATTGAACCCAGAGCTCCTGATTCCCACTCCTCCCAGGCCACACACTTAATGTAGCCATGCTTCAGTTTACCCCACAGCCCATGGTAATGCTCCGCCACATCTCAGGGATGGCATGAGGCATCATTAATTCCATGTTGCAGAGTGCTGTGAGATCCTCACATGAAAGGGGCTAAGTAAGTGCAAAGTCATTCATTCAGCCACATCTGAACCATTTGAGCACAGCAGATTCTGATAGCAGCGATGATTCCTGTGTTTTGATTTTTCTATCTACCCTTTCATTAAAGAATAACAGCCCAGACACTTGGAGATGGATGTATGTCTCATTACAGTGCAGCTAGACAGTCTGTGGCTCTTATATGTCCTCAGCTTGTGCATGCCTTTCCTTTTTGCACCATAGGTCTAAAATTCTGAGCCCCCTTCCTTTTGTGTTATGTATGTTTCACAGTGAAGCAGGCCTTTAGACTGCAAAGCAGCCTGTTCTATTTTCCCAGCCGTGCTATTGCCCATGAATACGTTTTTTTCATGTGCTGTTTGGAGGCTGTCTTTGTTTTTGTTTTTCTTTTGCTGAGCACAACTTTAAGTTGTTCTAACTGGATGACTTTGTCTGGAGGCAAGACAGATATTTTTTTTTCACCTAAGAGAGAGTAATGGGTGTCTATCTGGTAGAGAGAGAAGCTCCCACCAGTTATTCAGGAAACTTGTGTGCAAACCAGAGAAATTAGATTAGTGGTAATAATGAAGTCCTGTTCAGAAAAGAGTATCCCCTCCTCCCCCCAGATTAAGATAAATGAAGACCCTAACAAAGAGGAAAAGCCACTCACTGCCTGTCTCGTTGCTCAGAGAGAGAAGTAATTTCTGCAGAGAGTTAGAAAACTAAACAAAAATATTTGCTTTAAATGTGGAAGTTTTGCATTGGTGCATCACCCCCAGCTTTCAGCCTAAGGGGATTTTGCTTTTCTCATTCATAGCAGCCAGAAAAGGCTTACACACTTTCAGCCTTTTCCAGCAACCTGTCAGTCGAAACAAGCAAGCCTTCAAAACCAAAATTCTTTCTTTTAACAAGGACCAATTATTGTCATTTTCATGTCTCACCCTCCCCCAAACTGTCCCCCATCAAAAAAATGTAAATACAGCCAAAATCCTGGTGAGCAATCAAAGATGTCACAACTTCCAGAAAACCAACTATATGACAGCAGCTGCATTTAGGCAGGCTGCAGGGGCTAGTAGTGAGACCAGATCTCCTGGGTTCTCTTCCTGGCTCTGTCACTGACTCAGTGTGTGATGATGGGTGAGACACACAACATCCGTGTGCTTCAGTTTATCTGCCTGCATGAATAATGAGCCAGAGGAAAGCTCAGATGTTGCAGCGATGAGGGCTGTGTGTGTAGGTGGATGAATAGATAGACAGAAAAACTTACCTACCTCTCAAGAGGGTTAATGCATCTTTGTAAAATGCTTTGAGATCCCTGGCTCAAAATGCCAGATGTACAAAAATACTAGCCATTAGAAACCCATTTTATTGCCCTGTTTGCTCCTATATTTATCTCACCGTTGCCTTGTTCTGGTCACTTTGGCCGATGTGGGTCTCAATCTTTTTGCTTTGCTGTAGGCGTGCAAAGGCAGAGCAAAGTTGGGTGATTATGTTCACTTCCTTTAATTCCTCTTACTTCGGTCTCAGAAAACTCCAATAGGGCAAGTATTCTAGTCCAGCAACACAGCACTTGTCAAGTGTTACCATGGTAACCTGGGTGTAATTAAGGCCTGTTTCAGCTGCTAACAGCTGTGTGCATTTTATCTGCCTTGGAGGGGTGTGTGTGTGTATCTCTGCATACCTATATCTATACATACCCCTATATCTAATTTCTAAAATTGCTGCTTCTATATATCTATATCACTAGTTTTATAGATGCAGCAATTTTCAGAGTTCTTCCTACTCTAGGAATGACTGTGGAGGCACCAGAGTTCTTAATCACCTCTCCTTTTTATAACTGCCAGTCATAATGAAGTGTGAAGAAATGCACATAGCCAGAGCAGGAGACCTGCTCAGCAGGTTAGAGTTCCAATAGGTCTTTGAATTGCTCATAGCCCCTGCAAGCTTCCTTCCCATTAAGAATGGGAAATAGAAGGCACTCCTTAGCTCTCAGTGGCTGTAGTGAATGTGTAGAGATCTGAAATGAGTTGCTTAACCTCTTTGTCTTCTCATGGCATCCACATTCAGACAAAACCGTCCGTCCAACACCCCTCTCCCCCCCCACATACATTGCTCATGAACTTGACATGTAAGGTATGCGAGTTCTGATTGATCTTGTAATAACACCCCTGGAAAGGTCACCTCTCAAAACTGCGTTGGGACTTCAGGTTTTAAAAGAACCAGCATCTGCTAATGAACCAGAACCCTCAGTTCACAGGCAGTAGCATTGGTAAACCACCATATGTGGTCTAGCCACTAGAGGGGAGCCAAAAACACACATTGTATCTGCTTGCATTACACAAATGTCACTAACTGGCAACTGTCTTGTTTTTTACTGATGGTGGTGAAAGGAAATATATTTGCTACAACTTTGACTCTTAGTTATCAGAATTTTTGTGTGGTCATACCTAATGTGTGCCTCTCTATATAGATGTGTATATTTGGCATGTGCACACACAAATATAGAAACACTTACAATTTGTAGTACAGGTTGTTAACTCTTTATTGAGCATATGGTAATGCAGTGAAGCCAGAAAGTGAAATAATTAATATCTCTTCTGATTTTATATTTGCATAAAGCATCATAGATTATTAGGGTTCTGGTACGAAGCAACATTCAAAATCTTAAGCCTCCCATCTGTGTGAAAGGGAAGGACAAGGAGGGAGTGGAGTTAAGAGCAGCTCTTGGGGAAGATTGACTCATAAAAAGAATGCAGGGCAATCAAGGCAGTGATGTTGTTCAAAAGAAACTGGAAATAGACATTTTACAGGTCAGATTATTTTTTAATGGCCTCTAGGTTTGCACCTGCAATAATTTGTACATATATGCACATTCAGGCAGTGTTTTTGCTTGCCAGTTGGATCACTAGATATGCAACAACCAAAATACATGCAGACAAATGCAGGTGTTTTCATATGCAAAATTGCAGGTGCCAATTTTAGAGGGCTTAAGGGGTATATTGTGAAAGGTCCTTCCACATGGCCCTCCTTAGTGCACACTATTTCATGTGTGTAAAACCATCTATTTGACTTGTGCACTCTCACCACCTATTTGTGCAAGAAAGTCAGTAAATTATATATTTGCATAAACAAGAGAGTGCTCATAAATGAAAGCCATGGTTTGAAAAATAGACCCTGTGTGGAGGAAGTGTGTCCTAGTAGTTAGAGCATGGAGGTCAGGAGGTCTGGAATCTCTTCTTCAACTGAAAGATGTATTTGTGCTAATTGTTGCCGTTGATGATTCCTTATGGACATTTGGCTAAGGAAAACTGCAATGTACACCTGTGACACTTTGAATGACAGTGCAGCAAGTGCTAGAATTAATTCACAGGGAAATAATGCAACCCAGAGGCCAGAATGTATATTATTTTGTGATCTGAATGAATCTAGGGAGAACAGTATGTTCAGTACTTAGAGATATTTGTGATGAGAGAATCTTTATGGGTTTTTGTTTTGTTTTGTTTTGTTTTTGTGAGGAGAAGATCTAGCCTGTTATTATTATAGACTTGGATCTGGGATTCCATGGAACAGTACTAAAAATGAGGGGAGATTAAAAATGGAGGAAAAAATTGCAGAGACAGTTATCCCTTTCCTGTGGGGTAAAAAAACCAGTTCCTTTTATTTTATTTTATTTCATTTTTACCAGCTCTATAGCTAGTCAGAAAATGGGAATAATTTATTTATGCATTTTTTTATTTATTGCAAAAACAGATGTGAAAAATGTGTCCTTTTTCTGTCAAAATATTTTGAAATTAAAAAATGTTTGAAACTTAAAATGCCACTTAGACCGAAGGACTGCTAACCTTTAAAGATCCAGTATTTCATTTAGTCACAGTGTTCCAGGTGTACCAAACATTAATCTCTAATTCCAATGGTGTATAATTTGTCCATTGGTAAAATCCTCTCAGAATTAAAGTGGGGTAATAGAAATAAAAATAACAATAATCAGAATGTGAGGATATTGAGGTCAGAATTCTAGTGAGCTGTGAAAGCTGGAAACATTTGGGTTGGGACTGTAATGGATATGGCTATGTAGCTGTTTAGCCTTTTGTCTTCTATATTTTGCATATTTAAATCTCCAAGGACTCTGGTATCTACAGAGGAGGGTTGCTATTTTGTCTGCTGTTCTTTGCAGACTCTCAAAGAGGAAAATGCACCCACAGTGCTTTCTCTAAGAGACCATACTTTTATCCTTCCTTGTTTTGTTATTCTAATCTACAGCAACTCATGCCATCTGAAAAGACCTGTTTGCTCATTGTATGGGAGGAAACGACCAGGGAGCAAGACTAATATTTACAGTACCAGTAAATTTATCCAAATGTTGCTTCTGGACAAGTGATCAGGAAGAAAAGAAATCAGACTTTTTCAGTAACTACAAATGCTATGTGTGATTAGTAAAAAGTAAGTGAGGAAATAGAATTCACAGACACAGAGTTCAGACAATTCAAGGTTTTGTGTTGGAGTACAGATTCAGCAGCTTAAAATTTCCCTTTGGCTGTGAGTAGATGCCATCTACCAATCAAACAGAATATCCAGTTCTTTGTAACACAAGATTTGCTTTAATTATGAAAAGTATATAATAATTCATCATCACACTCTAATCCCTAACCATACTCTCCGTAGCCTCTCTTATCTAGTAACTAGCCTACCTTAACTGATATAAATCCACATATCCATATCAAACATATTCATGAATCTCTTTCTATATATGTAAAATCTTTTAAGTGTAGGTTTAAGCTAATGGCTATGTGTCTCTTATTTTAATAGCCAGCCTTTCTTGTGCTGCTCCCATTGTAACTTGACACAGGTGCCTCAGTTCCTTATAATCAGGGACTGTCTCTATGCAGTGTTTCATGAATCCATGCCAGCCAATAAATCTCTTAGATTAATTTGTAGGTGTTTGTTGTGACTGTGCTTTGCTCACCTCCCTTGGTCCCTGGCTCAAGAAACTGGAGGTAGGCAGCAATGGATTAGGAGTTTTGATGTTGGTTTTCTGTCTATACACTTTGCTAATTAGAATAACAAAACTGGTAGCAAATCTTCAGGCATCAACCATACTTTGCATCAATTAAAAACATCAAAAAAAGAGTCTCTCTTGGTTCCTCTTCTTGCCACTTGATCTCTTACTCTGCTAGACACTAACTCTTTTTCTAGTTCCTACTCCTAATTCCTATATTCCTTCTTTTCTTTTGGATCCCCTCCCCTCTGGTCTCCTCTTTTCTTTTCTTTTCCTTTCTTTCACTCCCCCCTAACAGGAAAAAAAACACCGTTACTGAGTTTTCTCACCAAAGAAAATGGAAGGGTAAGATTCTCTAATCAAAACTGCTTCACCCCTGCTTTATTTTGATTGAGTCATTTCCATAACACTCTTCATTTCAAAGCACTTTATAATGGTGGGTAAATATCTTCATTCCCAGTTTATAGATGGCAAATGGAACCAGACATGAGTTTGGTAACCTGTCCAAGGTCACACAACAAGTCAGTAGCAGAGCAAGGAACAGAAGCTAGGTCTCATGACTTCTACTTTTTTGTCTTAGCTTATTGGAGAAATCGTTGTTTACACTTTGGATCAAAACCAAACCCAGAATTTGAACTTTGGGGAAGATCAGTTAGATGGCTAAACTTTCTGGCCTACAAACTCCTCTCTTATTATCTATTTTGTATAAATGTCATGTGAACACATTGCACTTGGGAAAAGACAGGAATTCTGCCCTATGTTGTCTGCATCCAATTTAGATGAATACAGTCAAAGTGCATGAAAGCAATTCATGTACAAGAAAGCATGATCTTTGAGGAAACTGTATGAATGTCTCTTTCCAACCCCAAGGGCCATTTGGCATTAAGATTCTGGTATACTGAACAGACTTCCATAGATACATAAATCCCCCTCTACACAAACACTGTTCTGATTTTTTTTATTTGGATTAGTGAAAGAATAAAAACTGCAGAATGGGCATTTAATAGATTTTAAGGTCTAAAGCGACCATTGTGATAATCTAACCTGATCTCCCATATAAAAGGAATTATGTGGGGGAAGTTCTGCAGCTGTGTTATACAGGTGGTCAGAGTAAATGATCACAATGGTCCCTTCTGGCCTTGGAATCTATGAATCACACAGGTCATAGGATTTTCCTGAGTTAATTCCTGTTTCAACTAAACCATATCTTTCAGGGAAAAAAATCCAATCTGGATTTAAAAATTGATGGTGAGGTAGAATCTAGCTCAACTCTAGGTAAATTTTTCAAGTGGTTAATGACCAATGTAATTATATTTTTAATGTCACACATTCAGAAGACCAATAGCACATACTGTCATAATGGAAACCTTATTGACCTTGTCTCCGTGACCTGAGTAGTCCAATCAGAAAATAAATGGAATCAACTGGCTCATGGAGGGGGAGGGGGTTGTGTGTGTGTGTGTCAGTCATTGCCTCCTGTTGGATGGAAGAAGAACTACTAAACTATGTGGCATAAGTTTAGTAATTAACATTCTCTTTTCACCTGAATTTGAGGATCCTGTGCTTTTGAATTTGAGTGTCACTGTGAAATTCTCTTGGTCATCATATATAGCATAGTGACAGTTGTGAAGTCCTTGGTGGCATGAGTTTGTTACATATAGATTTATATTCTTTCAGTGAGCAAGGAGTGTCTGAGGATGCCTTTATTAGGAACGAAGTCAGGCTTGTAAACAAAAAGCACAGTTCTGCCTTTCCCACATGCACTCCCTCATACAAGCAGCAGCTCAAGACAGACTTCTTTTCATTTTCAAACCAAACTTGCTGTTAATATCAACATATATTTTTCCCCTTGTTTTTTTGTGCCTTTTTGATTTCAGCATAGTGCTAGAAATCTCAGGAGAGAGGCCACTGTCTCCCAATCACCAGCCTTGTTTTGCAGATTCAAGCGGTTTGGAGAAGCATCTAAAACATTTGGATATTTCTGCAAACTGAAGCTGAACTACCTGACCTTCTTGTGCTTTGCCTGTCGTCTTTACTGTCCCATTGCATTGCTTGCAGAATGTTGATTTTTATTTATTTATTTGGCATAGACTTAAGATTTATCTGCACTGGGGCATGCTTTTGGTATATCTGCACTGATGTCACCCCCTCCCCACCTCCTCTCCCAAACCCAGTGTGGATACCTGGAACTGGTGTAAAAAAAGCGATTCACAGCTGGGTAAGTACAAGTCACTTCTTACCCCTGTATAGCACATCTAGCCACTGTTGAGTGTGTGTAACGTTTCCTCGACCCACAGATCCTGGCAGTGGAACTCGGGCTGTACAGACTCATGCTTATAGCTCAGCAAGTGCCCAGCGCAGGGCCTAATGTTAGCTGAGATGGCGACAACTGTCGTATCTTGGTGACATAGGGGAAAAGGGACCAGCGATGAAAAATTTTCTGTTCCTAAAGTAACCATCTTGAGATTTCTGACCAGATTCCAGGTGCCGTTAAGGACTGATTTCTAATACCTTGACAACAGTTAGGCCTTTGGTGTGCTGAGACCACTGACTATCTTTCTGATCAAGCCTGTCTTATTGTTTCTTTGTACTCCCCTGTTGGTCTGCCTGTATCCATTTCCTCCTGTCTTATACTTAGATTGTAAAGTCTTTGGAGCAGGAACCACTTTTTTGTTCTGTGTTTGTACAGCACCTAGCACAAAGGATCCTGGTGCATAACTAGGCCTCCCAGGCAATACTATAATACAAGCAATGGTAAATCATTTGTGTGTGTGCTTAATCTTTTTATTTTTTTAAAGATGGGTTCATGTATTCTCAAAGAAGCTGCAAACAAAAAAACAAAAACAAAAAGACTGCAGCAAAGTGAAGGCCTCAAAGGTCTGTATAATAAAACAAAATTACTATGAGCATGAGGGGTGGAAGGAATGTAAGCAAAGACACAAAATCAAAATGTCCAAATGGGTATACTGGGTCATGTGTGTGTGAGGGCATTAGTGCTTTGCACTTCCATAACTTAAAACAAGCCAAAGTGATTTATTTCAAAATTTGTAACAAAAAATGGAAGAAAGAAAAAAATCAATTGAAGCTGAGAGAGACTTTGTTTGCCAAGTTTCCAGCTACTGCTTGGAGTGAATTTTTATGGCCATGTTATAAACCTTTGAAAATAGGAGTTTCTAATGGAAATGCTGACAGACCCTTTATACAGTGACATTAATGCTGGCCGCTCTGAGATTGTCCTTGTCTATTTATTTATTTATTTCCCCTCTTTGTCCTTAAGGTTCTACTACACATAGGTTGACCTCACTCCCTGGGAAGATAAGGGAAGAATTCAGTTCCCATTCCAAGGGGATTTTTAGCCTGTAAAGTAGGAAGGTGGGAGGGAGGGAAAGATTTGGGAAAACATTATGCTTGGGATATTAACACTCCCCATAGCATTCTATGCTGCAGCACTGCGTGCAAGCCCCAACCTTCTCTTCCTTTATTTTTCTCCTCCTTTTTTCCCCCAGCAGCTAATTACCTCATTAATGTAAATGATATCCCTCTATCCAACCAATTAAGCTGCTAATTTTTAAACCAACCCAAAAAAAAGTTAGTTTGAGAGGAGGTAAAAATTAGAATTAGTTGCATATTCAGTTTTTCTTCTGCTGTTTTTTGTGATATATGCCTCTGTCTAGGTACAGTACAGATCTATCCCCCATTGTCTTGGCTGCCTGCATCAGCTGAACTGAAAGGGGGTGTGGTCGGGAAAATGAAATTATCTATGTCTTTATTTAGATCCTATCTTCCCATAACTGCACTGTGTGGAGTGAACAGGTGCCTCAAAATCACAGGATTTACATGATTCCCTGTGAACATGGTCCAGCCAACAGGACACTGGGTTGGGAGTCAGGATACGATCTCTGCTGTCCCCCTCTCAATCTTAGGGACCTACATGTCTCCCAGTACTGTAGCATTTGAGCACCTCACAATCATTAACATGAGGAAGGGAAATGCTATTATCCCTAATGGGGGATTTTACACATTGGGAATTGAGACACAAATGACTTGCCCTGCTTCACACAAAAATTTGTGGAAGAGCAGGGAATTGAACCAAGACTCCTGGGGTCCTAGATGAGCACCCCAACTGTGGGACCATCCTTCCTCGTGGTCACCAACTGAGCTTTGGGCAAGCTGGGTGCTCTACCAGGCGAGGCCCTTCTAGCCAAGTGACCCTGTGTGACACAAAGAGGACAGTGGACAGCTATCAGTCAGACTGAGTCATATGAAGAGACTTAGCAGTAGACATGCATATGGGGCTCCGTAAGTGTTCCTAACTGGTCCCACCAGATGTGCTCATTTGAACTGGATCCATTAATTACAGGAAAGGGTGGCTGGATCTCCTGGAGAATGAAGGTTTACAAACCTCTCATGCCACCTTTTGGACTTGCAAAATGAGGTGGAGTTTGGGAACAGTTAGAATTTGTTCCTTTTCCATTGGACGGGCAATTGACATGACAAGTGAAAGGTCACCTGAGCTATACATATAGGGCAATAGCTTCACCTAAAATTTAGGCTGGCATGACATAGGCAACGTATGTAAAGTATATAGACAGTATTTATTTTTTCATTATTAGTTTTCACTTCTCTCTGCTCTCTTTTTTCCCCAGTCTCTATCTCATTTTTCCTCTGACCTCTTTCTCTATTGGCTTTTTGTTTTCCTCTCTGCTCCTTTTTCTTTGCCATTCTTCCTAAGCATAAGGCTAACCCAATAACACTGGCACTGCAGTGGGACTTTTTAACCCAGTGTGTTTGAGTGGGCTTGAAATTAAGCGCCATGGGGCAGCCATTCCTCATTCTGTGTGCAGGCCTGAGGGAGAGGACCTAGGTAATTGAGGTATGAGCTCATCTCTAAGTTTCTAAAAAGGTTCACATTCCTTTTCCCCCTTGCCTGGCACTAGATTGTTACCTTTAACTTCACCCTCTGGAATCATATCTCAGTTAAGATGTACGCATACTCAGCGGTTTGCAGGAAGATTCAGTGAATCAAAGCCACCAAAGGAGTTAAAAACAGCTAGGCACTTTTATTCTCTTATGAAAAGAAAGGAACTCTACAAGATTTCATAAAGGAAGAGCACGTGGGCTTGGAAATAATACAAGTGTTCCTGAGCCTTCTGTTAACAGTCCTGCCTTTTCACCTCTGCCCCCCTCACCTTTTAATGACAAAATGGAGATCATTTCTGCCACCTCCTAGAACTGACCTGGCCTTTGTACATTAGGGAGGAAGGCTGGTCCAGTGCTTAGGGCCTACTCTAGCACTTGGGAGACATGGGTTCAATTCCCTGCTCTGCCAGTGTTTCCATGCAATCTTGGGCAAGTGACTTAGGCTGAGGTTTTTAAAAGTATGTAGGCACTTAGCGGGATTTTTTAAAGGCCTCAATGCCTTTAAGAACCTGGTCTTTAATCTCCCTGAGCTGCACCTCCCCATGAGTAAAATCAGAATCATAGCACTTCTCTACCTCAGAGGACTGCTGTGAGGGTAAGTGCATTAAAGATTGTGAGATGCTCAGATATTTCAGTGATGGGGTAGATAGGCCATTCATCTGCTTTTTAGCCAGTCCTGCTTGTCAAGGTTCATCCACCATCTGGTACTGAGACAAAACCTGATATGGTTTTATCTTGCATCAGATGAGGGATGACATTTTGAAGAGAATCCCATCCCATCCCATCCTCCCTAGCATAGGTGAGGTCATACAAGCAGGGGCTGGCCCAAAAGTACTTGAACATCCAGTGTTCTGGGGAGGTGTGAGTGGCCACCTAGATGCGAGTTAAATATGTACCGTAGCTAGATAGAGAGCAAAGTGCTCCCAGTAAGCCCCCTATCTTGTGTGATCTGTTCAGCCCCAGTGTCCCCTGGGGACATTATTGGTGGATGATGAGAGGGTCATGCCTGGAGAGTGAAATTCTAAAGGGACAGCAGTGGGTGTTAGTACTCCTGCCATCTCCAGCTGCAGCTATGGAGTCAGGCCTTGAAGTCTTCTCTCAAGACAGAAGAAAGTTGCTTCCAGAAGGGAGGGCAAAGCTTCTGTCCAAGAGGATGCCCTCTCCAGAGGTCTGGATAGATCAGATAAACTTTTGGGTGCCCATCTGGGCCGATGCTGTGACCCTTTGGAGCATTTGGCCATGGCTGGATTTAACAGATCGCTGTCATGCCTATGTACTCTCTGCACAAGTTGGAAATCAAATACACGCTGCATGCTTCAGTGCCCCTCAAACACATGTTTAGCATCATAACTTTATTTCTTGGTTTCCATTTCTCCGGAACACACAAGGCTTGATGTTTTCATTGTTATACACAGGAGCATAATTTTTTTCCTTGTAGCCTCTGGCTGTTGCACCACTGTTACAAGATTCCTCCTAGGAACAACAGTGCTGAGACATTCTTCTTTATTATGTGCCTTCTCTTACTCTCTTTTTTTTCCTCCCCCGCTAGTTCCCTGTGCCTCTTTGGTTCCAATTAACCTTGTTTCTCCAATTAGCATCCCAATCTGAGGCACTGAAATCAAAGAAGGCAACCAGAAAGCAATGACAGGACCTCTGTTGATGCCAAAAGAGCACCATGGCTCTGAGAAGCTGACACTTCCCAAGCTTGAGTTAATTGAACTACTTTTAATAAGAGGAAGAATCAGGACCCCTTAATGGAACTGAAGGATCATTGCTTGGGAATACCTTGTTTTAGGCTATTGCTAGTACAGAGGACATTCCCCCTCAGTTTCTATCTAAGGTGGCCCCTTACTATAGTATCTGAACACCTCACCATCTTTAATCTACTGATATACCCAAGGCACCTGTGAAGTAGGAAATACTGTTAGTCCCATTTTACCGATAGCATCTCTGTTCCCTATGTGACATTACCAAGGTCACAGAGGAAATCTGTGGTGGAGTAGGGAATTGACATCTCTACTACATCCCCCATTCACTATTTGGTTCCTGAGTCTCTGCCCTTTTGCAGCTCTAGTCCTGGTGTAGCTGAGAGTGACCTTTGGCCACTGTAACCTAGATCAGCTGGCACTCTTTCAGCTGAGAATCACAAAAGCCAATTCATGCTATGACCATGCCTAAGGCCCGACCCCTACACTGGGGACAAGGACTGCAGCAGTGCAGAATTCAGCTTTACACCAGCTTAGAGTTTCCCTCATGTCAGGGAAATTTTCATCCAGACAGATATGGGCAGTATCCAGTCCCTTTGCACTGCCTGAGAAGTGAAGTAGGTGGATCAGGAAGAGAATCTGGCCCAATAAGGACACAATAATGTTCAGTATGGAATACTCTACATTAATGTTCCCATGTCATCTACTCTAGTATGGAAATGCCTTATATTTCCCCCTCTGCCTCTGTTCATTTTGTTAGTTGCTAGATCAGATCACAAATCCTTAAAGCTATTCAGATTTCTTTACTCTGAGAAGACAAGACCTGAAATAGCTCTGCCAATAACATGAAAGGATGCAGCCAATAGGTAAAGTACCTGGAGATTTAGCACAATACTAAATACATTAATAATTAATTTCATTGCTCAGTCCCCATCCAAACCAAGAAATGAACAGGCCTTTCTGCCTGTAGATAAACACCTCATTCTGATCTATCAGGAATAGTTTGGAATACTTTTTTAAATGCCTCCCCCTTTAATTTCATAGATTTCAAACCTAAATCTTTGATAATATCACGAGCTGCTGGGGTTAGCTTTTTCCTCATGTTTCTTCTGTTATTCCCTCTTCACTCCCCCTAACTTGCCTTCTTTTTTTCCTGCAAGGATACTTTCCACACAGGCAGCTCTGCATTAGCATTGGATCTCAAACCCTAGAAGGTTTATTATTAATAGCAATGGTAAAGTTGCCTTACCACGGTTGCTCCAGCCATGATTGTTTGGAAAGCTCCACTGGGAAACATGCAAGGGACACCTTGGGGTCTAATGTACTCGCTTCTAATGGACAAATCTTTTCAGGTCCCCGTGTTAATATAAAACTGTTTTATTAGTTGTAAAGTAGGTACAAAGTACTGCTAAAAACAGCTTCAAAACAGAGCTCATGTAGGCCTCAGTGGTCATCTGAAGAATAGAAGATCAATGCTGTCTTAAAGCTTCCATATTTTTAATGAGTAAAATTGTATTAATGTTTCCATGAGGAAATACCCAAAATATGTCAGTTTCCCTATGGGAAAGTATGATATTTTTGAGATAATTTTATGAATTTAGGGTTGGGGAAAGGGGCTCCTTTCACAACCATGCAGATTGAAGCCTTCTGGGTATCTTATGTTTGAGCCATAATTTATTGAAGTCAATTAAAAGACTCAAGTTGACCTGAATGGGACCCTACAGAAGAGCTACAACACGGGCAGTAACACTGAGTTGCCCCAACGCTGTTCAGCCAATGTGCCAAAGCTTGTTTTGCAGAGATATGTGGTGCTGAAATCTGCAAAAGGTTAAGCTAAAAAACTTTCATGGAAAAATGCTTACCTTTTCTTTCAGGCCATCTTGCACCCTTCAACCTCGGCTTGTCCATAACATTTGATCAAGAATCTGTTTTTTCACATTGGAAAAATGTCCACATTCTAAGTGTCCATTTTTAAATTCTGAATTTTGAATGCCAAAGCCATCTTCTGCTCAGGATTGGGCCCCTTTTTTGGTTAAAAAAGGTCTCGTTTTCACTAGGAAAACTGACCATTTTTTAAAGAAATGTGCTGAAATAGTTCACAAAATGTGCCCATTTTGAAGTTCGTAAGGAAATGCAAAAACCCTTGCACTTTGAGTCATTATGTTTTCTCTTGTGGACATTTCACACTTTTCTATGTAAGTAAATAAGAAGTAGATCAGCCTCCTTTGGCTGAGACTCTCGGCTGTGGGAATGATTATTCAATGAAGGACACTGGTATGAAGGAAATTGGGAATTACACATACAACATAGTCATGTTGTGATATGTTGGCATGTATATTGGAAATAACTTCTTGCTTTTGCTGAAATGATGGAAAGTCTAGATTTAAGAGAACAAACCAAGACAGAAAGAGAGAGACAAAATAGAAAAGAATTAAGCCAAAAACAATAAGATAGGAAATGGACCATTCTCTATTTGTTGTCATTATTATATGGGATGTCTGCTGTGGGTAAAGTCTGTTAGCTTTCGTGATGGGGTGGACAGGAAACTGGAAAGGAAGGGATCAAGGAGCAACTCTGGGCCAGCTGTACCTTCAAAGGCAGCACAGGCTGGAGGAGGAGCTTAGAAAGGGAAGCAGAGGAGCTCAGCTTCTGGCGGCAGGGAGGAAGCTGACCTGCGCTGGGAGCTCCTGGGAATTACCTCCACAGGAGCACTTCCTGCCTGAGGCTGTCGTGACCAGGCCAAGCCAAGAAAGAAGGGACCAGTGATTCTCTGAAGGTAGAGAGTTTATCTTGGTGTTTAACTCTTTACTTTGCCTGATGGGAAGAGGGGAGACTGGTAGGAAGAGATCCAAGGAGCCAGCCACATTGCACTCTAGGGTGCGGGACTTACCTCCCTATCCTTGGACCCTGGATTGGAGCCAGGTGGAGAGAGTGAGATTGGATTCTTCTAACACCCCCTAAACAGAAAAATCAACGGAAGCTTATCCCTGATGCAAGGAACCTAGTTGGAGGATGATCCTGAATATACAGGGGTCCAGACCACGAGACCCCCTGACTCAATGGGTAAACCTGTATCTCTCACTTACTCCTGAAGAATTCCCCATTATGGGACTCTTTATATATGCCCAGAAAGGGATGTCTTGCCAGAGGATTTGAGTCATTCAAGGGACAGATTACTGCAGGACAGAGTGGCACTCTGAAAGTGGAACGTCCGGGAGGAAGTCAACCTGACACACCCACAGCCAGTCACTAGATGGCACTGGTAGTGAGTGTTCCCCTTCCCAGCCTCATTTTCCCCCAAATAAGCCATATAAATCCATGCTCTTGCATCTCTGTGAATGCATAATAAGACCCTTTGAATATCTTTTTCAATGACAGAGAACAACATTGTTGCTTTTGTTTATGTGGTGCATACAGAACTTCCCACATCTGACAGGTGTGCCTCTCCAGGGACCTTTATGTCAGCCTGGAATTCCCTCTCCCAACCACAGCAAAGCATAAGTCCTGATTAGCATAAGGACTGCTGATTCACCAGGTGGGAAATGAGAGGAGATTGCTGATTTGCTAATGTCAGGCATCAGTTCAAGGTAACTGTTGACCCTTGGTCAGGTCTCAGGGATTGAAGTTAAGTGGTATTTTTGCCATTCTGCCTTGACAGAAGAGACAAAAAATGATTACAAACCATATTGAGTAAAACAAAACAGCCTCCCACCCAGAGACAATTGGTAGTGAGGATCTCCAGTGTATTATCCATTTGAAAATATCTTCATCCATCTTTTTGACTTTCTGCTTAAAACACTAACCTAATCCTAACCTAATCCCTTTCAATTTTCAGGGAGAATTGGAGAGTGAAGAAAAACAAAAGCATGCCACAGAAAGCTCTAATGCTAACAGCTGGGTAAAAAAAAGTGTATAAATTACACTGCCAACAGACCCTACTAATGTCAAGACACACTTTCCCAGATAAAATTATGTGAAAGGTGTTTCGCTTATAGGAGAAATTAATTCCTGTCTGTATGATTGAGCTGTGTGAAAAATCCATTCTGTGTGCCCCATATCTATTTTTCCCCAGTTGGGTACAATGCCACTTGTTTGTGATGAAAAAGAATTCCCCTGGGTTTAGAGATTGCTAATAAAAAGTTTGCATTGAACCTATCAAATCTTGCATGAAGTCTACCCTTATCTAAGCAATTTGGTATGACCGGATATACATTTAAGGCTCTGATCCAGGAAAGCACTTCATCACTGCTTGAGTCCCATAGAACCTCAACACATGCACTGAAGGGCCTTCCTGTATTGGAGCCTGAATGTGTCATGGTGCCTAGAGCGGATGAGATGCTAAGAGCCTGATCCAAAGCCCGTTGAAGTCAATTAGGATCTTTCTGTTCACTTCAGTGGGTTTGGATCCAGGCGCACAGGGTATTCATTCACCCCCAAAAGGATTGGTAGATTTTTTAAAGCTCTAGAGCACCTTATTGCTATGAATTGATACAATGGAAAATAATTCTCTTAGGAGCGAGTGAGTTGCCCAGATAGATTTTTTTTTCCAATTTAAGAGTTTGGTTGGTTTTGCAAATAAATGTTTCCGTCTCTGTCCAGTTCACATCCCAGAAGCTCACCGAAACGGCCAGCACTGTTGGCAGTTTCAACAAAGGGATGGAGAGTTTGAATGGAACATGAAGAAAGTATGGGCTGTGACTCCTCTTTCCAAAGAAACACTTGCAGAAAGGAAGCAGGGAAGGTGATCGCTGTGAGGTTCCCTTTGTGGAGTTTGTCCCTGGCAGGGGTAGGGGGCATCCTGAGGTTTTGACTAAGTTGCCCCAAATCCCTGCATTTGTTCACAGGGAGGATTTGTGCCCCAAAGTCTTTTCACCCTATAGCTCACTGGTAGTGCAACTCCTTGTAGATCCTCCTTTGGGTCCTCCATTAAACAGGGTATGGCAACCTCAGAAAGGGGGACTCTCCATGTAAAAGTAATACAGTGTCAGGAGCAGATCTCATGGGGAATTAGGAATATAAACTGGACTCTTCTTGATTTACTATATTCTTTCACTAAACTTGCTGGTGAGTGGAGCTCCTGTTTCCTGGCTGATGACAGAATCTGATTGTCTCTTAAGAACTCCATTGGAGGGAATGCTACTCACGTGCCTTCTGACAATAGAGTTCAGTGTCTGACAGGCAATTCGCAGGAGCAGCTGTTCATACAGATAGGCCTATGTCCAGTTTTCCCCTCCTCACCTGTTGCACTCCTTGGTAACCAAGAAGGATGACATGCAAGAGTGCAGGCCACTTCGTATCTCGATCTTGGTCTCTCTCGAATCATTGAACATTGCTCTCAATATCGATGATCAGCTCCTTGTTGTGTTTAAGGCCAAGTCCCGATAAAAGAAAGTTAATGGGAGTTTTACCGCCACCTTCAAAGGGAGGAGCACTGGCGCTTATATTAAATTCCATGCTATGGCGTCTGAACATTTGTTGGCTTTTCCCCCTGCATCTGGTAATTAAAAGCCTCAGCATGCAATGCTAGCAGTATCATATCCTAATCCTTCGAGTGTGAGCAGCAGCTCTGTATCTGTGTACGTATGAGGGGTGGCTCTGGAGGGAGGTGGGGATGAAGAAATAGAACTTTCAATGCCCTTTTGGGGTCATTCTGGATTTATTTATTCTAGATCAACTTGTTTTGGAAATATTAGAAATAACATATTGGATGTTTCACTGAACATTAAGACATTATTTCAAAAATTACTTAGAGGATGAGCGAACATTTTATTTGGATATAAATTATGATTGTATCTATGTTAGAAAAATGAAATCCCAGGCACTTTTATTTATTTGTTCCGGCTTGTCGTCTTGTAGAACTTAACACAGTAGGTAACTCAGTCAATTAGATTGCAAAATTACTATTTTATAGTAATGCCTAGAGGCCCCAACTAAGATCAGGCCCCCATTATGCTAGGTGCTGTGTAAACACATATTAAGAGATAGTCTTTGCCCTAGAGAGCTGACAATCTAAATGGATAAGACAGACAAAGGGAGGGGAGAGGTGAAGCCGCTTGCCCAAGTCACACAACAGGTCAGCAGTCGAACCGGTTGTCCCGAGTCCCAATCCAGTGATCTGTCCACAAGAGCACGTTACCTCCAGAAGCTATTGTCAATTGGCACAATGGGATCCCAATTTTGCGTTGGGTTCTGTCACAGTGCAGCTCTCCAATATTGAAGTGGCTGGTGCAGTATAAACTAGTTAGGGTTTAGGCTTTGTATAGAAGATGCTACCCTGGTTCTGCAAGCTGCTCCATGTGCAGTCCCATTGGTAGACCTGGAAAATCGAATATACACAGCCAATGAAGAGAATCTAATTGGAAACTCTGTATAGAAATGTATACAAGAGGCTAAAACCATCATTAAATCAGGGGCAAAAACTGGAGCTAAGCCAGCGATTGGCACACCTGTCTGTTTCTCTCACTGCGCAGCACCTTTGCAGCTGCACAATATTGTTTTTCCCTTAATTCCTAGTAAACCTGATAACAGAGTAAATGAAATTATGCGCATGCTACAGTTACTCCTCTGGCACCTCTGCACAGACAATGTGATTCAGTGTGATGAAGTAGATGTGCGTTCACTAGAAATAATAAAGGAGCTGGGTTTGCTTTGTCTCCTCGTCCCACCTTTCCTGGAAACAAACAGCTACTTGCCCCCCCCCCCCCCCCCCCCAAAAAAAAAAAAAAAAAAAGATAGTGAGTGAGTAGGTGAAAAAAGCTGCTTTCTAGAAGGAGAGCTGAGCACATTTATTAAAAATAGATTAATCTTCCCAGTTTTGGAATTGAGTTAAAATGCCTTTCATCCCTTGCTTGCCAAGCCAAATACAAGCCACATCACTAGTCATCAAAGTGTATATTCTCCAGTGTTGTAAGCATTTTTGTCCCATGGTCCCAGGATATTAGAGTGACCAGGTGGGTGAGATAATATCTTGGACCAACTTCTGTTGATGAGAGAAGCTTTTGAGCTTCCACAGAGCTCTTCTTCAGGACTTGAAGTAAGCTTTCCTGCATCCAAGGGCAATATTTGAACCACAAGACCATTCTTCCAACCTACAATTTTGTTTCAGTACCAGCATAGGGGAACTCAGTCCAACTCTACATGGTGTGGTGCCCATCTTGCTGAACTATCAGCCCATTTGACATCACGTGGCCCTCTTTCAATTGAACTGAGCCAAAGGAATGGCTATGCAATCTGTAGCTGAAGGAGAATCTTCGGCAGATCAAATGGTCAGGATGTAAGCTTTTGGATCAGGAAAGTTTAAGCTCTGTCCCCAGTATCATCATGAAGTCTGAGTGGCCCTAAGTGTGCCACTGAGATAATGATAATAGAGAAGTTTCTAAGTAGCTGTGGATTTCATTATAGTGTGTGGGAAATCACAATGTTTTTTACCCAAAGGCTTTTAGCGAGGGAGGACAAGTATATATTTTTTCCTGTTCACAGTATGAAGAATAAAAAGATTTATGCTTTGAATCTGGTGAGAAACACCTATGGGCCAAATTCCTCCCTAATGTATCTTCATTGAGACTAGGGATTAATTTGACCTAGTAGAGATAAGCCCTGTTTGGCACAGTGGGTGTGTACGTTCCACTTTGAACTAACTACTCATTGCATATGGCTGGAGGCAGTTCCATCTTGAAAGCAGGTAAGTTTTGAGCATAGGGTCATACTCTGCCTTGTTTCAGTGATGCATCAACACTTCTTGTTGCCCTGTGCCTAGACTAGCAATGTGGCTTCCCATCCTCTTTTACTTTAGGGTAGGAAGCAATAGTTTTACCCCAACTGGCTGCCTGGAATATTGGCTTTGGGCATGACTAACAGACAAAGCTTCAAGTATCCACCAATGTGCTCTGGACCCAGAGGGTTAAATGATTGGAGTGAGTCATGGAGACATATACTAATAAGAACCAACGCCAAAATACAAATATCGTCTAAGAAACTACCTCTGTATCCCTTCTCTCTTTCTTACTCTGGGTCACTGACTGGTCATCCTCATTTTCAGTCCTCAGAAGCCTTTTTCCATCCAGCTCAGAGGCTAATTAATGAATCACTGCCTCAGTTATATCAGAGGCTGCCTGTTGTTGTTATTGTTAGCCAAGATTCTCAGACGTGACTAGCGGTCTTGGGTGCTACAATTTACAGATGCCTAATGTAATACACCTTCAAGGGGCATGATTTTCACAGGGTAGGTGCCCAGCACTTTCTGAAAATCAAGCTCCTTAAAGGTATATCATGTTGGGAGCATCCAAACACTGAGGCACTTGTCACTTTTGAAAATTTTGAGGGCGCTAGACTTTACCAAGTAAGTCCCCATTCTAGCATCAGAACTGTGCAATATGCAAACAGAGCACCACTCACTTCAGTGGAGTTCCACATCGATTGATTACATACAGTATCTTGTAATCAACTAGCCATGTGGGTGAGATTACAAGATCATGGCCTAACTTAACATGACATATGACAAAGCATGTGGACAAAGACAGGGATGCATGATGGGGTTGAAGATCAACAAGATTTTGTGGTTGCCGTCTTTCCTCCTCTTTGTTTTCCTTTTCTCTTTCTTCACACTCTTGTTACTTAGTTGAAAGGAAAGGAGCATTTTATTTGATCTTGTGAACAAAAAGACATCCAGCAATAAGTGCAGTATGTATTCAGCAAGGTAAGGGCTAGAGCGGGGAGGTTACATATATTGTTTGATTTCAGAAATCTGCCTCTGAAAGCTCAGAAACAGACTTCTATTATTCCTGGGCAATCTGCTGCTGGGAAGTGGAAATATTACAGGGAGAAAAAAATGGAGAGACTGCAAACGAAACATATTCAGGTTCAGGACAACAGTCTGACACATTCAGAGTAACTTTCATCTGGAAGTGTCCCCTGTGGCATTACAAACATTACCAATGGATTTAGAGACTTGGATGCTGCAAGCTATTCCATGTACCCAAGTCACTGCATCCCCACAGAACCCCTGAGGTCAGGTGCAGAAGTTGCCTGCATGGGATAGCCTGCAGCATCAGAAGTTTAGGGTGACAGGTTGGCCCCAGTGAATTAAATGAGAGCTTTGCCATTGATTTTGGTGGGCCAGGATTTCACCCTTAGGGTGCGTCTGCACAGGAATGAAAGCCCTTGCAGCACGGCCACAGCTGGCAAGGCTTGCAGAGCTCAGGCTGCGTAGATGTTTGGGCTCAGGCTGAAGTCTGAGCTCTGGGAACCTCCACCTTCACAGAGCCCCAGCATTCGGGCTCCAGTGTGCCCAAGTCAGCTGACCCGGGCCAGCCATGGATTGTTTATGCCAGGGTAGACGTGCCCTTGAGCAGTGGTTCTCAACCTTTCTAATGCCGTGACCCCGCAATACAGTTCCTCATATTGCGGTGACCTCAAAAGCTTGGGTGCTTGCTATCAAAATGGCGTTTTAGTTTGTTCGGCTTCATAGATTCAGCTGAGAGAACTTCACAACAAATAACACATTGTGGTTTCTCAATTCCTGCTGTAATTATTGAGGTAAAACCATACTGCAAGAAATCCTCAGTATATTTTCTTTTCCTAATATTCTTGTCTACACGATCCATTGTCATGAGACGGTTTGCTAAAGAAAAAATAAAAGATGGTCGCGTCTAAATAGTTTGTTAAAGTTTCCTATTATTTACTATTCCCTGTGTTGTTTTCTATTACACACCTGTTACTATGACCAGGGGGCCGTATTCACATGCTTAACTAATGGATCTGTTTTTTTCCAGATTAGTGGCAAGTTTTCTATATAGAACAGTGTGAACTACATCTTATAGTGGTCTCTTATAGTATAAGACCGATGTAGTTCACACTGTGTAAATGTATGGTGCTTTGTGTAAGTGTAAGCTGCTTTGTGTACTGTATAATGATTACACACAAAGCACCTTACACTTACACAGTATTGTGTGTATGGTGTGTGTACTGTTTTTACATTATTAACCTTTTTTACACCAGCAGGCTGTCTCGCAGGCTCTCTTGGCTCTCCGCCTCTTGGCTCTCCGCCTCCTAGGCTTCTGTCCTCCGGCACTTGCTGCGTCCGCCCACTGATGACGTCAGCAAGCGCCGGACACACGTAATGCGCTGCTATGGACTGTGGAGCGTTCCCCCCGCTTCCCCCGCCCCTTAGGCCCCGGACGGATGATGCAATCACGTCTGCGCATGCGCGCAGGCATTCAGTTTGGAACGCGCATCCATAACGGTGTGCGTTCCAGCTGAATAGCGC
Source organism: Mesoclemmys tuberculata (assembly GCA_007922155.1). Lineage (NCBI taxonomy): Eukaryota > Metazoa > Chordata > Testudines > Chelidae > Mesoclemmys > Mesoclemmys tuberculata. The sequence goes on along the minus strand of ML675629.1, from coordinate 4,666,608 downwards.
TGCTACAGATGGTAGCGCGACTTCTCAGCGGGTAAAGCCATCGGAAATATGTATTTTCCGATGGCTTTAGGCGACCCCTGTGTTTTGGTCGTTCGACCCCCGCCGGGGTCGCGACCCACAGGTTGAGAACCGCTGCCTTAGAGTATAACTCTGGGGTGGAATATGGCAGCTGTGTTAACAGCATCAGCAACATGACGTGACGGTTTAGGCCAGAACAAGTGAACCTAACTGGAGCAGTCAGAGGGAGAATTTTAAGGGAGGCAGAATATAATTACCCTTAGAGGGGACAGACTTGCCTATAAAGGTTCTCTGCATCCAAGGTGCCCCTCCACAGATAACCACCATCCAAACAAGTAATGAGCTTTTCTGCTGGAGTCACTCACCCCCTACACATCCCCAGACTTAACAGGGAAAAGATCTGCTGATCCAGACTGAGTGGAAGATGCCCTTCATTGTTCCTGTAGCACAGCTGCCAGGATATTGCTGGCTTCAACAGAGCCATCTATCCAGCCCTTGCTGGTAAATTGGAGTACACATCACATGTTCTCTCGGGCTAATGATGATATAAGGGAGTAGTGTCTGTTGGCTGCCTTTGTAGCAGCTGCAGACAGCCTGAGCTATTCCACACAAGAGGGAAAGAAGTTTTTGAAGCTCACCAGCTATTGTCAATCAGAGATGAACTGTGTCCTCCATTGGCTTGAAAGAAAAAATCCACAGAGCCAGATTCTGCTCTTCGTTAAACTCGTCTCAATCTGGTGCCGCTCCATTTGCTTTGATGGAGTTACTTCGGATTGGTATTGTTTAACTCAGATCAGAATCTGCCCTCATTTCTCTGGAGATTCCCTTTCTCCTTCAGTTTTCTACCTGTACGTGCAGCAAGGGAAGCAGCATCTCATTGCTACCAAATAAATAAATAAATAAAAATAGAGCATTACAGCTCCTGCTCCCATCAAAGTCAATGTGATTTTTGCTGTTGACTTTAACAGGGGCCGGATTCTGCTCCTTCCCTCAGAAAGTCAGCCTTTAAAGCAGAAGAAGTGACAAAAAGGTGCGGGATGATTTTTTGTCCCTTAAATTCAGGCCAATTAAAGGAAAATTAAAGTCTGAAGTATGGAAATGAGTGACATTTTCAAATGCCATTCCTTAAATAGACATTTTGTTCTGATTTCAAAAGCACATTGTTATGTGTTAAGGAAGCCACAATTCATCAGTGAAAATGTGTTTACTGAGGTGCAAGCACTAGTGTGAGACAATGCATAGCCATTCTGCAGAGTCCTCAGTTAATATGATATTAACAATTGATTGAGTCTCTCTTTTATTTTATTCTTGTCACACTAATTATCGCCTATTTCATCTGCAACATGTTTCTGACAATTCTTCCTCAATAGATAATTTGATATTGACATCACTGGTCATCTCGTTAGGGACCATCAAATATTTTGATGTTAGTTATTTTTAAAAATAATTAATAGGTGTTTCTATTGAGCTTTATTGGTCACTGAATAAATATGCAGACCAAATTCTGCTCTAAGCTACACCAGTGAAAATAAGGTGTAACTCTACTGAAGTCAATCCTGATTTAGGCCTGAATTCCACTAACCCTTATTAACATGAGTGGACCCATTAACTTTAGAGGAACTATTCCTGGGAGTATGAGATTCTAGAATTGGGCCTTTACTCTGGTGTAATTGACAGCAGCACCACTCTTCTGAACATAATATACAAGTATATAACTTAATCTGACACACACAGCTCAGTGAAGTCCATGGAGCTATGCCAGTTTACTCCAGTTTAGTATCTGGACCATAACATCTCAATAGAGTCAAGACACCATGCAATAAATGAAAAAACATACAAAATAATGTGCCTTAATATTTGCTTGCCATTCATTTTAAATTCAGTCTAAACAAGATACTCTTTATTTTTATACCTTTTAAGGGCAGTGCAGAGAATTGCTTTCTCTATAGTCAAAAAGCCAAAAACTACAGCCCTATCTCAGGCAAAACTCCAACTCTATCATCATGATGTAGGATTGATTGATTTATTTTATTGAGAGTTTTGCTCAAGCAAGCATTGCCAAATTAGACCTGTGTTCCATATTGGGTGTTTGTTTCAATCTAGATGAACATCTGTCCAAAGAACTGATCTGTTTAAAAATTGTTTGCAGTGTTGTATCCATATTCATCCCAGGATATTAACGAGAGGAGATGAGTGATGTAATATCTTTAATTGGACCAACTTCTGTTGGTGAAAGAAACAAGCTTTCAAGCTTACCCACAGCTCTTCTTTAGGTCCTTCACAACAGAAGTTGGTCCAATAAAAGACACTACCTCAATCACCTTGCTTGTTTAAAAATACTATTCCCATGCACCAAACTTGATTAAAAAAAAAGGTTTCAAAATGATTCACAGAGCAGCAATGAGATTCTCAAGAAATGAGGAGAAAAATTCAAATCTTAATTTTTGCAATTTTGCATGGAAATGAAATTGGCCTTTCTTCAGATATTCATCTCTGAATCTCCCTCGTTCCTTTGTAGTTCATGTTGGCTTACTGTCTTGATTCTCTCTGTCCCCACCCTTCACAAAATAACCCAGACGATGTTCCATCACTTAAAAGAAATATGTTGGGGGTGACACTATGCTAATGGCAAATAAATAACACAATCAAACCCAAACTTGTTAGCGGGTAGGTCACCAGCCAACCCTTTTAAGTCTCTTCTCGATGCTAAAAGGAAAAAAAATATGAATCAACAGGCAGGACAGGGGGACCTTGCTGTTGCTGAATGACTTTATCCTGGGAGTGAATTGTCCTCATTAGCATAGTGTCACCCATTCACTTTCCTTTGTGGAGGGAAAGGACTTCATTTTCCCATTGTCTCCAGATAACCTTCTTGAAAGTTACTTTGGAAGTCCTCTTTGCTAGTCTTGGAAAGCCGGCTTCTGTCTCTGTCACCTGACTGCACTTTTTTTTAAGGGCAACAGTAAATGCTCTTTGGAAAGTAGCATCCTGATGTTTGTAGACTTCTTATTCTGTCCTGTTTAAATACTTTTAGTAGGCCCGTGGTATGATATTCTAATCTGGTTCCTATACTGTGCCCTTCACTGTTGAATATGAGTGCCCATCTGTGATTCTTTCCCCTCCTGTTTTCCCCCTCAGGTGAGTTGCCTCTTGTTATTCCTCATCAGAAGGAAATGGGATTGGATTCTAGTTCTAATGGAAAGCAGGAAGCTCAGAGTCATTTGTCTATTTAAAACAACAAATGGCATGGAAAGAAAGTTCAGTTGACTGCAAGACTCAAAGTTGGGGTTTGGTTGAAGGTTTTGATGCAAAGGCCCTGGATTGGTCCAGATTTAGTCTCAACACATGAATTATAAGTAATAGCAATAGTAGTTCTAAAGTAAAAAGTACATAAAGCAATAGTGGGACTGTTTAATCTCCTTTTATCTATCTGTTCAGGAGATAGGGGGACAGTGTGTGTGTGTCTAGTAATGTTACAATTATGGTTGTGTTTAGAGGAGGAAATAGATTACTCAGTAGAATGTATTAAAAATACTTGGACTATTCTAAACTCTGCAAAATGTCCTGAGTTTGATGGTGGTGGCAATAGAATGAAATAACTAATAACCAAAAATAAATAACTATGATGCTAGTGTTTTGAGGGTGCATATGGAAGACATGGAATTGTTAGGGTTGTTTTAAGAGTTGTAACTATTAATGATGGGTGGGATTATGCCAATGAATATTTAGCTATCAAAGAAAGTATCCTGTCATAAGATTTCTTAGGCTATAGATAGAGTGATGGAAATCCCCTCACTTTGAGCTATAAGTACTTATACAAGCAGAACATAGAAAAGGTCCATTCTGGATCCAACCAATGGTCCATCTAGCCCAGTATCCTGTCTTTTGACAGTGGCCAATGCCAGGTGCTTCAGAGGGAATGAACAGAACAGGTAATCATCAAGTGATCCATCCCCTGACACCCTGGCAAACAGAGGCTAGGGACACTTCGGAGCATGGTTTTGCATCCCTGCCCATCCTGTCTATTAGCCATTGATGGACTTATCCTTCATGAACTTACATAGTTATTTTTTTTAAACTCTGTTATAATTTTGGCCTTCACAACATCGTCTGGCAGAGAGTTCCACAGGTTGACTTATGTGAAGAAATTGTGTGAAGAAATACTTCCTTTTGCTCATTTTAAACCTGCTGCCAATTATTTTCATTTGGTGACCCCTAGTTCTTGTGTTATGAGAAGGAGTAAATAACACTGCCTTATTTACTTTCTCTACACCTGTCATGATGTTATAGATCTTTATCTTATCCCCCCCTTAGTCATCTCTTATCCATGCTGAAAAGTCCCAGTCTTATTAATTTCTTCTCATACGGAAGTTGTTCTTTACCCCTAATAGTTTTTGTTGCCCTTCTCTGTACCTTTTCCAATTCTATATATCTTTTTTGAGATGGGGCAGCCATCTCTGAAGATATTGGTATTAGGGGGCTCTTTAATCTAGCTGACAAATGCATAACAAGATCTGATGGCTGGAAGTTTAAATTATAAAAAATGAAACTGGAGAGCATATGCAACTTTTAGCATTAATGGTAGCTATCTTTTGGAACAATTTGCCAAGGGATGTGGTAAATTCTCCATTGATTGCTTTCTTTAAACCTGAAATCTTTCTAAAAGATATGCTGTAGATCAATCTCAATTTTTGGGCTCAATATTGGTCACTTATGAAGTAGGAAAGATGAATTCTCTCCACTCCAGGAATTACCATGTGAAATTTTATGGCATGTGTTATACAAGTAGTGTAACCTAGATTATTTGATGGTCCCCTCTGGCTTTGAAATCTGGAAGTTGATGACTGGACAAAGCACTGGGGAGTAACACTGTGATGGAACCTTTCAGCACTGATCAAGGGTATGTGTACACTGATGGTAGCACATTCGCCATCAGATCAATTTATCAGGATCAGTTGAGTTGAAGTGAAGAACTGCTCAATTGATCCGGAGTCAATTTAATAAAACCACCTCTCCAAAAAGTGTAATGCTGTGTTGACGAGTACACATTTCCCATCAGCGCAATGTAGTGGAGACGGTGAGCAGAAGGGAATTTAGGAAGTTAACGTAAGTTATGCAAGCTACTTTACATAGACTTAGTACACGCTTCCCAGGAAATTCAGAAGCAGTTGACAGAGTTATACAAGCAATGCAGTGTAGCTTGCATAACTCACATGAAGTTACTAAATCCTCTTCTGCGTGCCGTCTCCATTACGCTGCGCTGATGGGAAATGCGTTCCCATCGACACAGCACTATGCCTTTTAAGGAGGTGGTTTAATTGAATCGACTTCCAGATCAACTAAGCAGGTCTTCACTGCCACACAGTCGATCCGGCTAGATTGATCTGACTGCGATGAATTTGTCACCGTCAGTGTATACATACCCATAGCTTGCGTACCTCCCTTCGACTGCTGCCGAATTTGTCTGTCAGCGTAGACCAGCCCACAGTGGGATGAACTGGATGATGTAATAGACCTTCTTAATCACTAATGTCAATCCTGTTATGGTCATCAAACCCATCCAGATGTGGTCACAGAGTGATCTTTGTGGTGGACACACTTTGCAATGAAGCACTGCTCACGAAGCAAAAGGAAGCAGGCTGTTCACTCTGTTTTGAAATATACCTTAGCATTGCTGTGCATCCTGGCATCCAGCATGAACACCAAGTGTTTGCAGTTAGATGGCCTTATTGCAGGAGTTCAGCAGTTCCTTGAATCTACAGCAGTAAATAGCTATGCTGTGATGGTACGAATTATCCTCCGTAGGAGAGTTCCCATGCTCAGTGACGTACTAACTTAATTCTCTGTTTTACAGCTGTCATACAGAAAAGCGATGCCTGATTTCAACAGAGCACTGGCCGTTTGGCTGAGGGCAGCCCACGTTGTGGCAAAGTGCTTGTTCTTATTTCCTTACTTTCCTCTGATAATGATGTATCTAACTGGGTACTTTCGCTAATTTGGGAAGGGAGCTGCCTGCCTGGGTGTTTGTAATGAGCCTTGGCTTAATGAGGCCAACAGATCTGCCTCATCGGTAAAGAAAGAATGGAAGTGTTTAGTATCTTATAAATACGTGCAGCTTTGTGGGAAGAAAGGTGGACTGAAGCAGCCATTTTGTAGCATCCAGCAGGCATATTAGCATCACTGCACTCCCATTATCAGCCCTTTATTATTTGCATTATGGTAATGCCTGGAAAGGCAGGACAGTGCAGTGGTTAGGGCACTAGCCCAGGATTTATGAGACCTAGGTTTTATTCTCTGCTCCATGACAGTCTTCCTGTGTGACCTTGGGCAAGTCACTTAGCCTCTCTGTGCCTCAGTTTCCCAACTGTGCTGTGAGAATAATAGCACTGCACTTCCTGACAGGAGTGTTCTGAGGATAAATATGTTCTAGATGATGACACACTCAGATACAATAGTGATGGGGCCTATTTAAGCACCTCCAATAACTAGATAGCAGCTGAGTTTGAGGCAAAGCCAGGAATAAAAGCCAGTTGCTCCAGTGCCACTTCTGTTCCCTTTCCACTAGAACTTTCTGCATCCCTCACTGCTCTGCTGGTGCTACGCTTATTTGCAGATAGTTTAGGAGACCAACTCTGTTCTGGAACTCACTTAGAGATCCTTTATCATACAAGAGTGGGCCTAATTTTACCTGGGGCTAATCCTGGAAGGCGTTGAGTGCGTTCATCTCTGCTGACTTCACTGGGATTTGGTTATGCGGAGCACCTCACAAGATCCAGGAGATTTAGCTCCTATCTGGGTCTCAGTCTACCCATCCCTTGAATGTTGATACTATTTGCCTTCCTCCCCCAGACTTAATGGAGTGAGAGAATTCAAGGACCTCTCATGACAGACACTGCATAGAGTAAATGACAAGAGTTCCGTGCCTCCCAAGAGGTGTGAGGCCATCCACTGAAGACCATGTTAAACTCCTATTGATTTCCGTGGGTGGAGGAGCAGGCCCAAAACGAAAATACCCAGGGGCCTAGTCAGCGTTGGGTTCATGTAAGCTTTGATCCTTCACTGGAATTAAAGATTCCTCTTTTTCCTGGCCTCTTCCTTAGTCATTTAGCCCTTCTAGAAGAGAAATGGAAGGAGAGGGAGAAAAAGAGCATGGAAGATAAAATTAATTAAGTATGCCGCTGGCAGTGTGCTGCTACCCTCGGTGGAAACCTCATTGCTCAGAGCCATAGACGGATCAGGCAATGAAAAATATAATAAAAAGCTTTAGATTTACGATTCCCACTCTCTTGTGTTCTCACTGTGGTTCATATGGATTAGGATTTAAGTTCAAACATTCCCTGTGGAAACTAGGGCTTGCTGACTCAGAACAAACAGCATTAGAAATACAGGTTAAGCAAACGCAGAACTATTCAGGTTCAATTCAAGTTTCAGCCGAAGTTTGGTTGGAGTGTGTGCACGCGTCCTCACTCTGCTGCAGCAGCATTAATAGGATAAATAGAAGTCCATGGTGCCCTGCAGTGGACAATTTTTCTAGACATTGCATTGCCTAGAAAGTTTAAACTCGTCCTGAGGTTTGAGATTTTCGGATAACTCTTTCCACGCCCCCTCTCGGCCCCCCACCTCCCCCACACGCACACACTTACCTCTGGCATTGATTCTTGCAACTCTTTAAATGATGATATATTAGGGAACAATTTGGAAACCTGGAAAATGGCCCCCAAAGTGAACTGGAAAAATAAGGGAGAAATATAGGGAGTTAATGTATGCTTTGACTGAGACCCCTCCTGCAGAATTCAACCTGTACATTATAACTAGTCATGCTTAGCACTTGTACAGAGCTACTCGAGAGAGAGATTCAAAAGGCACAAATGGCAGTTAGGTAGCTAGTTCCTGTTGAATGTCAATGTGAGTTGGCCATCTGACTGCCATTTGACTCTCTGATCTCCATTATTATTAACATTTTTTAATTATAGTAGTTCTCACAGGTCAGGATTAGGACCCCATCCTAATAGTCAGAGCATAACACACAGTGAGAGCCAGTCCCTGCTCTGCAAAATCTTGCAATCTAAAGAGGCAGATGGAGGGTGGGACAGGGAATCATGAATGACTTGTTCAGTGTCATAGAGGAATGGTAGAGAAAACTAGAACCAGGTTGCCGGACTCCCAAGCCAGCATTCTGTCCACTGAACTATGCTACCTCTTCACCGAATCACTCAAGTAGCTGGCCAGCCTGGTATCTCTTATATTTAACACAGGTGCCATATAGGTGCATTAGCACTTCTATATGCAATATATAAGTTCCAGAGTGGGCATTTCAAAGCGACCTATGAGATTTAGGTGCACAGTCACATTGATCTCAGCCCTTATCTCAGAAGAGAGGACTCAGTGAAAAGAAGGGCAGGTCTTTTTCTACAGGTTAGCATTTTGTATTCTCAAGACAGACCTGAACCAAAGCACTAGATCCAAGAGCCAGTGAACACTGAGGAAGTTGGGACCTAGAATTGAACTCCACCTCCCACTCCTGTCTCTACAGTGGGCTGGACCAACCCCTGCTCCCAGCCAAACTTCAGGAAGGCCTCGTTTGGAATCTCTATTCAACCATCTCTGCCCATCTCTGGCACCTTCCATATTCCAGAGGGTAATAGAGTAGATCCCATGTTTCATAAAACCTTACTTTATTTGAGATTAAACTGTTCATTCAGCCACACTGTAACTGTCCCTCAAATGACTCACTCTTCAGCCCTGGATACTGCAGTGAGTGGCCCTGATAGAACCAAGTCACGAGGAAACCAGTTTCCTCACCCACACAACCTGACATTGATTGGTGTCATTAAACGGGAACCTCTTTCCTTAGCTTTTCTCCTCTGCCAGGAGTCTTCTAATTTCTGCTTTTGGGGATGCAGTGCAGATGCTGAGAAGGGAGCTTACCTTCAGGTTGCTTTGCACCTGGATCAGGATTTTACCCTACCAAAGGGATTTCTTTCTGTCTTTTAGGAGTCCTGTGGCATCCCTGCTCTGATTCATGGGCCTGGTTCTCATCTACTTTCTATATTGGTGTAACTTCATTGACCTGAAGAGCACTACTCCTGATCCATACCACTGTAAGAGAAATTAGAATCAGGACCTCTGAACTGATTGCTGCCCTCTTTGGAGCCACATGGGATCAGATCCTGATCTCAGTAATACCAGGGTCAATCTGGAGTAACCCATCAGTGTCAGCCTGTGGAATCTGCATATTGAGAAAGAGTTAATTCCAGTTGTAGGAAAGTGAGGGGATTCACTATAAGGTGTGGAGGGACAGCAGAGGGTCCATGGCCAGGCATGGTCATTCAGAAACTCAACTAGTCTGTTGTGAGGGTTCATCAGCTCAGATTTTTCAAGTGGGCAGTTTGCAAGGAGTTGTGAAAACTAGGCTGACATGATTGATTGATAGTCTGGATGAATGGGAGTAAAACCACCAGATTTACTGATGCAGGTCCTGAAAACAGAGATATTTCCTTGTGCCACCCCTGAACCTTGCACCCCTGCACTAGGTCCCTAAATCTTTTCCATCCCTCTCCAGTACAGCACAACTGTAATAACTCTTGTGCACCCAAGACTTTCCCTGGCTATGCAAGTTGTGGTTATGATTTGCCTTTAAATAATATTTATTTTCATTTGTCGTTACACTCACTGATTACATAGGTAGAATCCCTGCCCAAAGAGCTTAGCTGCTAAGACAGTGGGCTAGGAATCAGGATGCCTGTGCTCTATTTTTGGCGATGCCTCTAGACTCTTCCATAAGTTTAGGCAAGTTTCTTAATAGCTCTGTGCTTCAGTTTTCCCATCTGTAAAATGGGGATAATGTTACTTCCTTTCCTGTGTAACATGCTTTGAGAACTGGTGATGTAAAACACTGTATAAGACCATGACATTATTATTAAAACCTGAGTGGTTCTGAAGCAATACACTCAAGAAACATACAAACAAACCTTATAGTGGGGATGTGTAGAGGTGGGAAAAAGTTTTGCCAGAAAATGAGGATTTAATGACACCAACACATTTTGAAAATTCATATTTAATTGTTTCAGATGGAAAATCCCCACATACAAAAACTCAAAAAATCTAAATGTTTTGACATTTTTTAAATTAAATGTTTTGATTTTTCAGTTCAACATTTCTTTTAATTGTACTTTAAAAAAATCAAAACCATTTTAAAATGTTCAAAATAAAAACATTTCTATATTATAAAGCAGCATTGTCTTCAACCTGAATTTTTTTTCTATTTTTCAATTTGCTGAAAAATTATGTTTGACATTTTTTTATATTTGTTTGTGTGTTTGCCAATGATCTGACAGACCTGTTATTTGCACAGCTCCAGGTATGTCTGCATTGTAGCTACATTGGAAAGGAGTGTATTAATGAGTCTTTTGAAGAGGAAAGGGATTTGGAGGAACTTCAATTAGGAGACTATAGTAGGCATAAGGGGTGGCTTGAACAGAATGACGGAATTGTGGGTGTGTTTATCTGAAGAAGTAAATGGAGAACACCTGTTAGACCAGTGTATTTAATCCTCCTTGGAGTAGCTTTGAAAATGCACTTCTAGATGTCTAATTTTTTTTCAGGTTGCCAGCTAAAGATGAAAAGAAATCCAAACACACCTACACAATCAAACATGCCTACCCGGCTGCATTATCACAGGCTTTCACTGGCATGCACAGATTGTAAGATTTTTCTCATGGCTTATGTCACCAGTAATCTCTAGTAAAAATCTGGCATTGTATCGTACACTTGGTTCTTGTTATATCATAGCCAATTAGACAGCAGATCCAGGTACTGAACATGCATTCTTTCAGTAGCTATCTGAAATTAAAGATAATCATAAAGACATTACAGCGCATATAAAGATTTCCTTTATGACAGCATCGTGACCTCTTGCATTGCACCCCATCTGATTAGCATGCACTACCGGGAGCAAATCAGTTAACACTCATGCATCTACTGAAGTGTTGGAGCAATACCATGTGTCCCTTAAGCGATGCACAATAAATATTCCACTCCACCTTTTCCAGCATCTGGCTTCCTTAGTTGGACATATTCATAAATTGACTTGGGTGCCCTGCTGATGCAGTGCTGTGACGCCATAGCACAGATTAGATGTTCCTTGCCTGATTAAGAACACGGGGTCAGATCCACAACTGGTGCAATCTGGTGCATAGCTCCAGTTGTTTCCAGGCCCAGAGCCTCAGCTGGGATTATTCAGCTTTATCGATCTCTGGGTTTTTACCCTAGCAGGGGACCTGACACTTTCAGTGTAATGAATGTGTGTGTGTGTGTGTGCATGTAATATAAATAGGTCCTGATTATTAAAGTGGCATTAAAGCTACAATAAAGGAAAAGTCTATGTTCAGTAATGTCTTTTTTTTTAAAGCACCTGTCAGTTTAGGAACACAGGTCTCAGTAGTTTCCAATGCATCTTGCGCTTATAAATCCATTAGGTGCATTATGATAATCTTTAATTTATGTATGTCTATATATGTGTATTTAAGGGGAAGATGTCCAAAGACATTTCCTTTCTAATAGTCCGATTCTGATCTCTGTTACACCAATGTAAACCCAAGTCAAGCATGTTGTTAAGTGCTTTGCCTGATTTGGGGCCTAAGAGAGGTTGTGTGCGTTAGAACCATCTCTTTCCCCTTCCCAATATCCATGGTCACGGCAGGACCATAAATTCAGTGTAGAAATCCTAGCTGTCTGCAATGTCAGGATCCACTGTTTTCCCTCAAAGTTTGAAGGACACATTTTTTTGTAGCATTTATAGCTGTTTTATGGCTTGGTAAATGCGAGATTTGCTTGTAACACAGTGGCTAGGACACCACCCCCTAGATTTGGACTGCCCTTCCTTCCTCCTCCTGGAGTAGGACTGTTATTGTATAATTCTGTACCTCAATTATTTATTGTTATCTATTTTTCATTATCCCCTTATTTATAATTGAATTCTCTAACCCTGTTATGTAATTTGGACCCTCTATTATTAATTCCATGTAACATTGGAGATAGATTTTCAGGCAGGGAAAAGCGTTATATAAAATGAAGTGTATTTTTTTTATTGATGTTGTGAGAAAAAAGAAAACCAGGAACCCCCACCTTTCCTTAAGAAATTCAGGGATTTGCAGACATGCTCAGTAGCCAAAACCTCCTATTGAGGAATCTGAAAAAGGACTAAATTTGTAAGAGTCCTTTATCTATCTGTGAATTTGTATCTACATCAGTATTTTAGCAGCTCTCAACCTGAACTGGATTTTATCCTCACATCCCCCTGTGGGATAGGGAAGTATTAGCCTCTCTTTACAGAAAGGAAAACTAAGGCTCTGCATAGCTTGAATGACTTGTCCTCAGTTATCCTGGAAGTTGACCTTTGAGCCTAGAATTGAGCTCAGGTCTCCTGAGACCTAGTCTAGTGCCCTGTCCATCAGAACAGCCTCCTATTCCCCAGCAGCTGCCATTGTTCTCCACTGGATTTTCTGAGGTCTGAGAGCTTTTGACAATCTGGTCGTTTGACTCGGGTCCAAACTAGCAGCTAGGTACTTTGGACTATTCCACTTTGGGATGTCATCTGTCCATCTTCATCAAGGCAGCTGTGTGATATTAAAACAAAAAATTAGTCTCCTGAAGTGATCAACCACAGAAGTCAAGTTGGGAAGATGTCTGCCAGCAAGCCTGTTTGCCGGGAGAATGACAGTAAATGCTATGACATTCTGCATGTGGGGCCCAGAGATAGAAGGGTTAGGAAGGAAAGCAGTTTGTTGAAGTAGGGGGTGTGTGGTAGAGATAAGGAGATCCTTTTGTTTGATGAAGAGAAAGATCGGAGCTCCTCTTGACTTCCCTGCATTTTTGTCTTTTAACTGTGTCTTTCATCCAGCAAGGGCAGGGTTATGACTGTCATGCATTCTGAATTGCAGATCCATATGGAAATGTTTAGTATGTGGCACAGACTTAGTAAAGGCAGCAAATGTGGAGCTGATGCTGGCCCATACTTCTCCTTAAGTCACAATATAAAACACACACAACATTCCTAGGGCTTATCAGGCTTGGTCTACGCTCACCTAGGCGTTTCAGTGGCAGTCGGCAGGAGTTATGCAAAGTACGCAAAGAACTTGTGTAACTCCCGTCAACTTCTGTGCTTCTCTTCTGCGTGCCATCTTCACTTACTGCACCAACAGGACCATGTTCCCATCTACACAGAGCTACACCATTTGAGGAGGTGGTTTTAGTACGTTGACTTCTGGATTGACTGAGTGGGTCTTCACTGACTGCCCAGTCGATCCAGATAAGTTGATCTGACGGCGGCAACTTTGCCACCATCAGTGTAGACATAGTCTCAGATCCCTCTGTATATTCCAGTGTAGAGTCGAGTGTGTGTGTGTGTATGTGTTTACTTCATAGTGAGGGAAAAACAGAGAAAAGAAAACACATTTTTTTATAGACGGTTGTAAACTGCAGTGTATTTATTCAAGACACAACTGCATTTCCAAGAGCTATTCCAGGAGCTTTCTTTCTCCTTTTAAATCAGGCAGAAATATTTTAATTATAGTCCTTTTTTAAAAAATAAATAAATGAACAGATTTGTTGGGAGATCCAGCTCTTTGTTTACATTAGCCCTACTTGAGTCTCAAACAGATCGATAAAATTTAGCAGCATAGTTCATGGAATTGGTAAGCCCACTTTACGAAGTGCCATTATAAAAGTGCTATTGGTTATGGCTGAAATTTTCAAAGCCTGTGAAATCTCAGCCTATAGGTCATATTTCCAATATGAAATTTACCAAAATAGGACCAAAGGTTGATGTGGCTTTAAAAAAAAAAAAGCGAAAAAATTGGATACTGTTTTACATGAGTGATTTCTCCTTTCTTTTTGTAGTTTGTTGAGGTCTGTGGAATTTCCAGAGGCTTTTTCACAACTGTATTACCAACCTAATGTACGGTTGCAGATACCCAGTCTACCATGTAGATGTAAACAGCTAAAGACTCTTGTTTAAATTTGGGGAGAACAACCCCAGATATAGAGGTTCCTTTACAATCAGCATTGCAATGTGAACACTATAATGCTTGGACATAACGGGGGGTTTGGGTTCTAATTTGTTTACATCTGGATCCTCAGATTCAGGAGGCAACTTGGTCTAAATCAAGGGACTGGAACTGTGGAGACCTGGGTTCTAGTCCCAACTATGCCACTAGATTGCTAGGCCTCTGTGCAGGCCAATTCACTCTCTTTACCGCAGCTGACCTCTTCTGTAAAATGAGGATAATTTACAAAGGTAAGTATTGGTACAGCAAGTTGAGATCTACGGAAGGGCAGAGACCTATAGAAAAGATGAAGTCATCTTATTAAAGTCATGGGGGAAATGCAAAATAATGGCTTTTTATAATGCAATCACTAAGATCCCTTAAGAGGTGGGAATGCTGTGATAAGCAGAAACCAAGCTGTTTCACTGGGGCAGCCAGGTCGGTGCCATCGGCCTATGTACCAGCTCAACTAAACCCAGATACGGGTGTATTAAGCTAACAGTCAGCTCCTCCCTCAGCTCCCCTTTACCACTTCCCTGGCTCATACAGTAGAGAGAGGGAGAGAGAGAAAGAGAAATAGACTAGCCTCGTGCTTGGGATTTTATGATGGAGCGTAAATCAGGTCTGCCTGTACTTGACCAAGGTTGAAACCCACAGTGCTGCATGGTAATTAGATTTTTAAAAGATTTTTTTCCTCTGGTTTATTTATATAACAGTAATTACCTCCAGCACACAGTCAGAGTGACTGCTTGTCTTTCACGACCACACTTTTACCCTTTCATTTGACTGTCCTCGGTTTCTGTGGTTAATACAGAGATTCATTCATGAGAGCCTGGCCCCCATCCCTGCCAGTCCTTGCATAGTCACACAGCAGGGTTTTTGCATGCCAGCTTCAGCGTGAATGGAGGTTATGAACCAAGCCGAGCACGGGGTGCTAGCCCTCTGCATGGAGCGCCCGGATGACTCATCTGGCTTCTGGGCCCCCTCCCTTATTCGGAGTGCAGGGCATAAGGACAGGGCCGGTTGTGGACTTCATTAAAACCCTCTGCCTGTGTGTGAGGTGCTCAGCTCCCTGCTCTTCCCTCTCATCCTGTTCCTGTCACCAGGCAGGAATAATTAGGCAGTGGCACAGCATCATGGAAGAGCCAGGTTCCCCTATCCTTCAGACCTTGCAACATCTCCACATCTGTACTGGCACAACCCTCTGGGTCTCAGTGTGCCTTGACCTGGCAGAGAAGATAGAGGTGTGGGGATGATGAGGGACAGGCAATGACTGTGAAAACTTCAGAGGCTTAAGCTAAGGTTTTGGTCTTGTTGCTGCTCACCTTGGGATGTGGGTGACTTCAGCCTTCAGTGAACACTGTTGTGTTGCTTAAGCATATTCTCTGTGCCTGCCTTCAGCTCTGGCAGTGTTTCTTCTGTCTGCCTGTATCTTAGATACTTCTCTGGCCCCTGCCACTGGGAGCCTCTGAGCACCTCACCACCTTTAATGTATTTAGCCTCCTAACACCCCTGGCTGTTATCCCCATTTTACAGATGGGAAACCGAGACACAGACTAAGTGACTTGCCCAAGGTCACACATGAAGTTTGAACACAACTGTACTGAGGCTGGTACCCTCACCACCACTGGCCCGTCTTTCCTTTTAGGACCAGATAAACAAATGGCACTTTCCACGTTCTAGCAGAAACATCGGCTTGTTCTCAGGGTGCAACTGGAGCTCAGAGCAGCTGCTGCCTCTTCAAGTATCCCAGGCACTTCATGCCTCTCAGTTCAGTTGCTCAGAGCAGGACTTACCCTTTGAACCCCCCAGATTTGGAGTGGCTTTGGTGTTTCCAAAGGGATGAACTGTACAGTTAAAGGGACAGGCTCGGAGCCGAGCCCAGCTGAAATGGGGCAGCATTCATGGCAGGGAGCAGGGGAACAGAAAGGCAGCAGGATCCAGGATGCAGTCAGAACCGTATCATATCTGTGCAGCCGGATGAATAAATAAGTGTCTCCTTGCAGCGAGACTGAGATGAACAATAGACATTAAAGCTTCCCTGGCCTCCCCAAAAGCAAACACCATTGGTGAGTCAATAAATGGTGGAGTTCATAAAGTGGCATTTACTTCCCCTCTGCCTGCTGCAGTAAATTCAGATCAGGCGTTTGCTAACTGTTTCGGCTCGCAGGGGCTTTGGTTTCCTTTCGAGCACCATGGGTCTGGCTTATTTGCCACCTGCAGGGTAGCTTCATGGGATAGTCTAGCAGAGGCATATCAGTGAGTGCTGGGATGTATTCCTGTAGCATGTATAGAGAGGAGCCACCTGCTAGGTCCATCTCAATCTGCTCCTGGCCATTGTGTGGCATGTACAGACAGAATACACCTACTAAGTCTCATTTCTCCCTGCTCTCAGCCATTGCAGGTGCATTTGTTAGCAGTTCTTTCAGACTAATGCCTAAGGTAACAAGGCTTTTGCTCCTTTTTTATGGGAAATTCCTACTAGATCCCATCATTAAGAAATGTCTCATCAGCATTATAATTTGTATTATAAGAGCACCTCAGGGCCCCAGCCAAGATCAGTCTCACTGGGCAAGATGGGGCTCCCATTTAGTAAGAGACAGCCCATGCCATGAAGATATTGCAATGACATGGCAGAGAAAAGATGGAATAAAGCATGTGTTGGCGATATTTTGCAGCTGGGAAACTGAGGCACTGAGATTAAGTGACCTCTCTGAGGTCACACAGGAAGTTAATGGCAAAGCTGGACAGTCTTCCAAAGTCCCAGCCATCTACACCATCATCCTTCCATGAGTTCATCGCCTGTATTCAGACTTTTTTTCTTGCTTTGTGCTATCCCATTTTTCAAATGTATTCATGCTATTTAAAAGCTGCTGCTGTGGTCAACTTATTTGCCTCCTCCAGCCCTACCAGGATAAGACCCTTCTCTTTCCATTTTGTTGGTAACCTCCAGACACTCATAGGGGACTCTCTCATCTCCACTCAGCAATGTTTACCCAAATAGCCTGAGCCTCGTTCTTCTCCTGTCACCATCTCCGGCCACTTCAAGTTTTATTTCTCTTCTCCCTCCACCATGTTGATCATCTCGTACCCAGGAGTCCAGCATGCTCCTTAGTAAGCATGTGTGTATAGCACCCATTAGCATCAATGGGGAGTTATTGACGCATATTGAGAGGAGAATAGATAGACATTTTGCAACTTTCAGGTAACACTCTGCAATGAACTGGCTAATGTGCATGTCTAATGTAGCCTCCTGGTGAATAGATTCAGAACTGCTCAACTGTGTCTCCTAGACCCTGTAGTGTAATAGAGCATGGTGTTTGCTTTTGGAGCAAGAGTCAAGTTCCAACCACACTGTTGCTGTGCAGTTTCCCAGAGTGCAACAAAATGATCCCCAGAACACACAAGGGATTGTTTTTAGTATTGGTGTCCTGGCAGTGAATTCTGGACTGCATGTGGTTTGAGGAAGGCAAAGAGTGAAGAGAGGGATTTCTTTTTTAAATTAAAGTGTCTATTAATTTTCACTGTTCAGTACAAAACATCACAAAGGAAAACAAAAAAAATGAAGATTATAAACTTAGAATGTCCATTGACAACTTACAGCACGGTGTGAACATACTGACCCTGACTCCATTTGCAACAACTACAATTAGGATTTTTTTTTCCTTTCCAGATTTCCATGCTGTGTTTATATCTTTTTGTCTTGGAGCCATGCACATATTTTAGTAAAGCACAAACCAGGTCAATAGCTTCCCTCTCCCAAGCTGTACCGTAAAAAAAACAGAAGCAAACCTCTTAAAGTTAAAAAAGTTAGGGTTATTTTATTTCAGAGGAAGGAAGGAAGCATTTTATTTCTCCATTTTCCTAGCCCACTTCCTACTTTCAAAGCTTGAGATACCAACATACCATGAGAAAGGGCTATCACTGGAATAAGGGAATTCTGGACATCTCTTGAAAGAGGCTGTTCGCTGGACATTTGCCATCTGATTTCCAGACTAAAGAGTGCCTGGATGTTTGAAGGAAGCATCCAGACTTTCAGATGCTTCTCTGAACTGAGCTGAATCAAGTCCTGTCCTGCCATCATTCATGTTTCCATTAAGACAAAGAAGCGCTTGGTCTACTCTTGGGTCTTGGATACAATGGAGAGCTGGGGACAAGCCCTAGAATGGATTCAAGGACCAAGATCAGGGGTGGCCAAAATATGGCCCGCGAGCTGGATCCGGCCGGTCTAACATTTCCGTCGAGCTGTTGGCTCGCCATGCAGAAGCACTACCCTGGAGCATCAGGTAGCTTTTGGCCGGTCATTACACGACTTTCCATCTTCTGGTCATATGACTGGAAGCAGGAAGTTCAGATGCGACCGGCCAAGAATCACTAAGCTGCCAAGGTAACTGGTGCATCGGGCAGCTTAGTTTCTCGGGCCGGTTGCTTCCCGAACTTCCTGCTTCTGGTCATGTGACCAGAAGTTGGAAGTGGCCCAGGCCAGTGACGACTTACCAGAATTTGTGGAGAGGCCCCACTGCAAAAATTATTGCCCACCCTGACCTAAAATAATGCCTGTCCTATGCTTTAAGTGCCCTTCCCTTTAAGTGTGTGTGGGAAAGAATCTAGAATTCTAGTGCTCATTGATCAGAGCTGGAAGGAGTGAGGAAAAATAAGAGCACCATCTTTGTTGGAACTCCTACAGGAGACAGTATGCCTGCCTGAGGGGAGTAGGGAGTGAGGTTAGATGTCGAATATGCCTCCTCATTGCAAACCTGCATACAGAAGGGTCAGGGCCAAAGCCACGTATTAGCTCTACACTGCTGGCACTCAACCTAGTGCTTCTGGAGCCTAGGCCTAATCTTATGGTTGTCTTCTTCACCAGGGTGTTATAGAGTTAGAGGCCAGGAGGTTTCCACCAGATCATCTAGTTGGATGTGTATCTCACTGGCCACCCACACACTCAACCCAGCAACCCAAATGAGACCAAAGTATTACAGTCTGCAAGAGGCTTGTCTATTATGTGCCACAGGCTGAGAACAGAAAAAGTGAAGTGCACCCATGTCCAAGGCCCCTTAAGTGGCAGGGAAATGACTGAGATATTCCCAGATAATCCTGGGAAGTGATTTGCACCCACATGATGCGAAGGAAGGAGAAGGTTCCCTACACCTAGGTAGGGCACCTTTAATTGGCCAATAGATTAATGATGGAATGACACCTCCTTCCTTCCCCTAGGGTATAGATTGTCCCTGGTGTACCTTTTCCCATGTTGTCTCCTATCTTTCTGGCAGCTCCTGTTATTCTCAAGGAGTAGTTCCTAGCTCTTTTCATGTCTCCATTCCCCAAGAGCCACGTTTGTCCCTATTTCTCTCTCCTGGCACCCTCCTCTCAACCCACTGCTCCTCTGGTCACCAACCTGTCCCAGTTAGCCAGAAGAGGTGAATCTCTTGTGACAAATGAAAGCAGGGTCACACCTCCAAACCTGTCCTGGCATATCAGCATTAGGCATGACGGGACCTCTTAGGCCACACACAGCTGAAGTGATGGATGGCAAAAAGTATGTCACACTGTTGGTAAACATGCCATGCCCTCGCTTCAGGCTCCGAATGCCTTTACACTCTTCCTCTGACGAATCCTCACCCGCTCACACTCACTCAGACACAGGATTCTTAGTAGGTCATCAAGTCCATCTTGCTGCTGGAGCTGTTTCCCTACAGTGTGTTGTTTTCACATGCTTTATCCAGTTTTTCATCCTGTCTCGACCCAGATACTCCTTGCCAGCAGCAACTTTGTTCTCCAGCCTCAGTTCCCCTGTTCCCCAATGCGCACTCACCTCTCTCTCTCTTTCAGATCTATTTTCTTTTTCATCAGCTTATTTTTTTTCTGTCCCTTCCCCAGGAATTTTAAAAAAGCCCATGCCCAATTGCAACTTTGATCCTGAATGGGACTGGATCTCATGCACCCTCCCCCCATACTTCCCACCCATTCAGCTGCCTAGACTGTAATATGGTGCACTGGCATTTGTCCTGCAAAAAGACTGAATTACCACTCCGCATCACTAAACAATAGCACAAAGCAAAGCTGGCCCTTCACCTTCTGGGCTGGGGCAGCCCCTTGACTCAGTGCAGATCCGCCCCTCTCTATAATACACCCACTGCCCCCTCGTTGGAAGCATAAGATGAGCCTTCCCTGGGGTAGATTGAAAACCCTGCTTTATGGATTAAGACACAAAGGTCCTAAGTGAATTCAAATGCTGGGTTGAGCTCCTTTACTCCTGGTGAGAGATTCCAGAGGACAAAAGCCTGTGTAGGCTTTTTCACACAGTTCAGCACAATTGGGCCTTCTGCTCTGAACAAAAGAGACATGAGGCTGAAGGGAAATTGAAGGTTTTCTTCCCTTTATGATAAGTGCGGAGGAGAGGAGACTGCTGGGTTGAGGGAGAGAGCTTTGTTGCACCTGGCCGTGTTCTGCAGAGGGGGCCCAACGGCTCCAGCTCGTGAACTCCGGCTTGCTCACCCTCTCTCCCCCTCCTGTCGCTGGCATTTACAACAGATGATTCTTACATTGTTCCTGCCCTGGAAACCTTCATCTGAAGTGGCTCTCATAGCTTTAGTTGCAAATCCAGTCACTTGATGGATAGAAATGTTTAGCCATCCCAAATCTCAACGTTCTGTCTTCCCTACTTCCTAGCGAGTGTCAGCCACGGCAGCAAGATCTCAGTCTCTCAAATATATTAAGCAAGCTGCTACTGCTCAGTCTTCGCAAGATTTATGGTCAAGCATCAGTGATGGAGCTCGTCGTGTGGGGCTTTGAGGGTTCGTATTTCTTTTGTTTTGTCCTTTTAGACTTTTATAAACAGTGTTTTCCATGAGCTTCTTCTCTTCCCCTTTCCACGTAGAGCTGTGTTGTTTGAACTGAGAGAGCCTCTCTCAGTTCTGTGTACCAGTCAAGTGTACGGCTAAAGATTATGGAATAACTGAACACTGTTTCAGCTTCCAAAGCATGGTGTGACACGTTTGAGAACAACTTCCAAGAGCTGCCTTTTTTTTGTTCTCCATTTCAAGAAGCATCCCAAAGACAGAGAGCAAGAGAGAGCTGGAGATACTGGCAGGACAATACAAATGTTCATAGAAAAAACACGAGAGAAATATTTAGGGGTGGCCCTGTTTTCACTTGAGTTTATGAAGAGGATGATATGATAGGGTTGCATGCAATAGCATGGGGCTCAATTCGATGACCCAGAAGTTCCCCTCCAGTCCTCTCTCTTATGTCCCTAAGAAGGTTGTTCTTATGGTTAAGGAACTGGAAAGACTCAGGAGATCTTGATTCAGTTGTTAGCTGGGCCTGAGCCTCACTGTGTGACCTTGGGCAAATCATGTGTTCTTTCTGTGCCTCAGTTCTCCATCTGTAAAGCTGGTTTGTTAACACGCCCTTTCTCCCAGCTGGTGCTGTTCTTCTCTATTGAGATTGCAGGCTCTTGGGATCAGTAACTGTCTCTTGCTCTGTGGGTGCGCGTGTGTACAGAACCTAACACAATGGATTGGTTGAGGCTTCTAGGCATTACCTAATCCCAACCATAAATAACATGCTGGACTCGTGCTCTGAGCCCCGCCTGTAACATCTTTATAATCTCCGTCTTTTTCCCCTCACTGACTTTCCTGGAAAGGACAATGTCAAGATAAAAATCAAATATTTACTCCCGTGCGTGCACACACAAATCCTTCCTGTGATACTTCTAACACCTCAGATGATTAATTTGGACATGATTTCAATCATCTAATGAGCTGTTGCCATTTAGGTTGTTTGTTTACTTTTGTTCTTGGTCTGCTCTCCTCTTGGGCAGTGAGATTGGAGGGCAGGGAGGCAGGACAGTTCTGATATCATCTGTTCTCTTGTTGGTCCTCTCCCGCTGGTATAAGTCTGTTGCATTTTGTGTCTCCAGCCCCAGAGGACTGCAGGAACTTATTTTAAAATGGATTAATGATTTAGGGCCTGACCCTTTAAATGTTACTGACTGAAGGGCTTGCTGCTGTGAGTCATCCTATGGAAACCATCCAGCAGCAAGCACTATGTTTGTAGGATTGGGTCCTTAAAGCCTGATTTGAATCTCAATGAGGTCAATAAGAAGGCTCCCAATGACTTTAATTGGATTTGGATCAGGTCCTTGATGTCTAAGGGCCATATTCTGTTCTCCATTCCAGAGTAACTCTTCACTTGAATGAAGTCACTCCAGAGGTTTGCCAGCGCAGCAGGGATCAGAACCTGGCCTTAAATGTCACATTTGCAATACTTTACCTACACCTCCTGGAGCTGCGCTCATGAATCCCCTTGTAGTCGATGCAGTCTTTCACCGACAGTTTCACTGAATTCCATGCAATTTACTCTGTAGCAGCCCTGCAGAAAGAAACCAGTGTCCTTTCTGCTCTGCATGGAACTCAAGTACTTTGCCTGAAAGAAGGAGCATATCCCGATGTCCCTTGGATGCTATTCCCTGTGCCACAGCATCCTCTATCATGGTGTGCACCTGTTGTCTGCCTTGCCACTACAGACGTGGCTGCAATACACGTGTGCTCTTTGCTTGTGTGCCTGTGAGATGCCTGGTGCTATGGAAGCAGAACATGAACGTAGCATTGTGAAATTGCAAACCAAACATAAGAGTTCTTTTCCTCAACTCACAAGAATGACTCTGTCTTTGCAAAACCAAAGAAGCTTAAGACCCTGATTTTCAAAAGTAATTAAAGTTTTTGGGTGCTTCACTTGAAACACTTTAAAGTGCAGAGCTCCCACACTCTGAAAATCAGGCTCTGTTAAGGCCTCTCAAGTCAAGCGCCCAAAACCACTAGTCAGTTTGAAAATCTTGGCCTGGCTTTGAAGCCTAAACTCCTTGTACTCTCTCAAAACTACCTCACGGAGCTTTAAAGAAAAAGAGAAGTGGGGCATCTCCAGCTGGATTTTTCCTCTACTGGCGTTGCCAGGGCCCACAGCAGTTTTCCTGGGTGCTGAATCGTGAAAGCTAGATTTCCGCAGGCAAAGCCAATAAGCTTGAGTGGCTACCCCAGCTCAAAGACGCTGATGCTTAGGAGCAGAGTTTGTAATGTATAGCCTCCAGCATGTGTGGGAGGCAGTTGCATTGCTGCACAGCCAGATGGAGAGCTTGGGGTGGGTTGTGCCATCCTAGTGTTCCAGGAAATACATGCACCGAAAGGTCCTTAGGATGATACCACATGCTCTCTTCTTTCTGACTGGACCATGCTGCTGGCCAGTACAAAGGAGGGGCAGGTCCCATCCTTTTTGACTTGGCTCATGTGTTGACCACCATGATGGCCAACTCCAGGGATTGAATCAGGGGCTGCCAGAGCTAAAGAATACACTGCTATAGCTTGTGCAGAAGGTCCAATCCTGCAGCTGGGGACTGTAACATACCCGTATCCTCTGTGGATTGCAGAGAGAGGGCAGTGGGTGCATTTGCTCTCCTGCAGGTGCTAGGAGAGATTGTGATTATGCCTAGCCCATACCAGGAGGGTGATTCCTTGCATTCTCCCTTCTGCCCCCTGCTGGGATCACACACAAGAGAGTCCTTAATCGCAATTTATTTGACCTGCAGTGGTTGCAATTAAAATGGTGACAGTTTTGCCCTCTCCCTAGCAAACATTGATATTCATGTATTCTCTATACTTAACGCAGAGAACGCGACTGTGATGTTAATGGCTTGCAATCGGGGTTGCAAAGATTTTAACGAGTGACCCGTGTACATGCTCCCTTTTACTTTGGGAGCTCAGTATTGTTTCTAGAGATGGGAGGCATGATCCCCTTTTACAAAACTTCTCCAAGACACTATGCCCTGAGTCCGTGACAGAGGTGGGGTTAGAATCTAGGTCTCCAGATTCCTAGACGTGATCTAACCACTAGACATGAAAGTAAACACCGATTCAGTGCCATTAAACAGATGTTGGACCAGGACTCCAGCCTTCAGTTCCCATCTTTGCCACTGACCCCCTCTGTGACCTTAAGCAAGTCGCTTAGTTCCTCCATGCCTCAGTTTCTCCATCTGCAAAATGGATATAATCATGCCCTTAACCCACTTTTGTAAGGTGCTTTGAGATTTACCGATTGAAAGCACTAGATAAGAGCTAAGTCTCCCCATTTCTCAGGACGGGATGGAATACAAAAAAATAGGGTTTATTTTCTGAATTATTTTTATATAAACCAAGTCTGATCCCATTTAGTTTTTGATATCCCACACAACCATTTGGACGCAAAGCCATCATGTTTCAGTGGCCCAGAGTTCATGGTTTCCAAAGGGGAGGGTGCTGGCGAAATAGCTTTATACAAAAGTAGTCATTGCCGAATTGTTTAATGAAATGGAGAGCTACTGCCTCCCCCACCATTAATATTTGTTGTGAGGGAGGGAGAGCATAATATGGACCAGGAGAAAGTAGAGAGTTAAAAATGCAGTCAGCAAATGGTGAGTATAGCCCACTGAAGAGTTAAGTGACAGAGCTTTATTCACTCATATGAATTAATAATTGATTCAGTAACAAATCACTAATGTTGCAGTAGTCATGGTGAATAAGATAATAAATGTGTCCTGTCCAGGGAATGCAATGTTGTTAGAATTCAGCTGAAATTATTCATAAATGTGCTACTTTTCCTCATCTCCAACTACTGCTAGTTTAGCTTTTCTGTTTAATCTTCCTAAGCTGTCACATTAGATGGTGGAGCCAGTCACATTCTATATACAGTGGAATATTAAGGGAAACTGCAGAGACATTATGTCAAATTTCAATAGATAATAGACACAAATTGGGAAACAAAGTGCCTCTATCCCTTCTCCCACTTCTCTTCTGGCTAAATAATCACCACTGCCGCCGCCACCACCACCACCACACACACACACAACAAAACCACAAGGCTATTAAATAACCTGCAGATGTGACTCACCCAGAAGAGTGTCCATTCCCTTTTGGCACCCTGTCCACACAAAAGACTTGATACAAAGGCTGTTAAACTCAATGGGGGAGTGTTTCCATTCACTTCAGTAGGCTTTGGATGAGACCTACAGACTGGAGTTAATGGAAGTCTTTCCAGTGTTTTCAGTAATTGTTGGATCAAGCCTGTAGAATAAAATTGATCCCTGTAAACTCTGAGGTTCACTAAGGAGAAGATAGATGCTAGAGGGGAGTAGTGGAGAGGCCTGGGGCAATATCTATGAGGACAAAGGAGCAGAAGTCTGGGGAACAGGTAGGTTGTATAGTCAGGGAACTATTGACCAGCTGGTCATTAAACTCTAGAGAAGACCAGAAGAAGATGGTGGATTGTTGGAAAAGAATAGAAGAGTATTGAAAGCTTGGGATACCAGGGAAATACTGGGCACTACAATGTCATTAAATATTCAAAGAAAAGCATCACAAAAAAAAAAGCTAATGGCTGGAAGGTATAGCCAGATAAATTCAAATTAGAAATAAAGCACAATTTTTTAAATAGTAAAGGCGAATAACCATTAGAACAACCTTCCAAAGTAAGTGGTGGATTCTCCATCTTCTTCTGTCTTCAGACCAATACTGGATGCTCTTCTGGGAGACCCACTTTAGCTAAACACAAGTTATTGGGTAACTGATGAAATTCAGTGGCCCGGGTTATGTAGGAGGTCAGACTAGATGATCTAATGATCCCTTTTGACCTTAAAAATCTATGAATAAGATGACTAAGGAACAATGATGGGTAAAAACAGAATGAAAAAGGACTGGTCAAACTATGAAAGCTGTCACAGGAGCCATAGGGATTAGACAGTCAGTGGAGAAGCCAAGGAAGAATCAAGAGCGGGTAAAAAATGGTGGGTTAGAAACCAAGAGGGCAGGTGGATTACCTGAAGTGAAGGTAGAATGGAAGGAAGCTGCCTGAGCCTGGACATCTAAGAAAGAATGATACTGAACTGAGGAAGCAACATACCACCTACGTCTAGGGTTAGATTGAGAAGATCAAAATGGCTGGGACTCGGGTTGAGGGTCTTCTTACCCTAAGCCAGACTGCAGTCTAATTCTAGTGGTGATGGTCCACTCACACACTTGTAGTAGTCAATAGAGGACTTGTTACAATCCGGGGGATGTCGCACTGAGAGAGGTGGCAAGTGCATACATTTATGCCAGGATTGAGGGCTTTTGCAATCCCCCCTAGCTCTCTCTTAGAAATATTCATACCTTGCACAGCTCTAGTGATTTCCTCCAAGGATCTCAAAGCCCTTTATGAACATAAATCAGAGTGATCCCGTGTTGTACATAGGATCTCATCTCACCCACCCACTGAAATACAGCCCACTCTGGGGTGGAACACAGCAGCTACTCCGCAGCATGCAGTCCAATATTTCAGGCTAGGAAGTGGGGAAGAACGCTGCAGCTAATTGAAACATCAGAGAGGGGTTAGCAAAGCCTTATGTAATTTCCTGAGCTGGAATTTGGCCAATACAACACTGTCACACCTTCCATCTTAAGAAAGAATCCATGGGTGTGCAGTGATCACAAAAGATCAGGAGGTTGGCTTGCTCTCCTATCCAGGGTGTCCTGGCTTCTGGAATGTAACCCCTAAGCCCAGTAGCATGAAGACGAACAGCTCCTCTCTAATCATAGCATAGAGGCATGCCATCCTTGCCTCTGGCTGAGTAACCCACTCAGCTTGCTGGGGAGAGCAAGGAGGTGGCACGTTTCTCTGACAGGGAATGATGTCAGGTTGCTTGCACGTGGCAAAGCACGTGCAGCATGTTTGCCTTACTACGCTCCTCCTGAAGGCTCTGTGTTTACTCCTAGTCCATTGCATGCTGCTTCTCCTTGTAAACAAAACACACCTTCCTTGGACACCTGAGGCTTCAGGACCAGGATGCTGGGAAAAGAAAAATACAGCATGTTAAAGAGACCACACCCCTCCGCTCCCTTTTATTATTTGGCATTGGGCATTCTCTGCTGATGGGGATGCGAGGCCTTTTAAGTGAATCCTGAGCCCTTCTTCCTATAAGGAAGGGAACAAATAAAGTGAAAGTTAAAAGGGAGGAAAGTGCAGGGATGGAGCCCTAGACTGGTCATCTGCCACTGTCCACTCCTCTATCTCCACTGCCTTGCTCTGACTTTCTCCCCATACACACATACTCTTCTTTTATTCTCAGTAAGTTATTAAAAACGTAGCCATCACTGGCTCCCAGGGTCAATATGTTGTTTTTAAATTTAAACATGAATTTCCATTTCATTGAGCCTTCAGGCCTAATGAGATGTGGTTTGACAGGAGCAGCTAGCTGGAAAAGGCATGATTGAGGAGTGAGCCAATAATATTAACGCACAGCGGAGTGTGCACACAAAGCGCTGGAGCCACAAGCCTTGATTCGCTCCTATCCAGGGCTCTGGTTCCAGCAGGCAAGGGTTTGTGCTGCAGGCCCTGCAGTGAAATGTCAAATGCATTTAACCATCTGTGAGCTCTGCTAGGCCTTGCTCAGTGTTGAATGCCTACAAGAAAAACCTCCAGATTGGGATGGGGAAAGGAGGCAGGGAGGATGCTGGAAATGGTTCTGCCCACCCTTCAGGGTGGCGAGAAGCTAGATTTATTACCGGTTTGGAAGTGATCTGATCTTATGGCAGTGGGGCCTATAAAAAGTATCTAGATGATAATAATACCCAACTCTTATCTAGCGCTTCAACTTCTAAGTGAAATATCTTAGCTCCAATCCAGAAGGGGGCTCCAAAGCAGTGTCAAGCTTTCAGTGAACAGCTGGAGAGTAGAACTTGGAAAGGGATTTTGGAAAGTGACTCAAGTGAGTTCGGAGACTAGCCTGAAGTGCTGTACATGTTGGAGAGTGTCATAGGATGCAGACTGGGACTGGCTAAACCAGAAGCTTGAAATCCCTTCCAGAAGGGTCCATCCTCTCCTCAGATCTAAGATGTTATGCAGCGGCCCGTGGTTTGGTAGCTGAAAGGCACTGACTTGACAGTGAGAGGGATCTCAGAAGGCTAACAGAGAATTGCTCACAAGTTGACAGGTCTCTACACTAGGGCTCTTCAGAAATTTTCTATCAAAACTGGTTTTTGATGGAAAATTGGGGTTTTGACAAAACCAACACGTTCAAAGGAAAAGCTTGTTTTCTGCAGAAAATATCAAGTTATTATCAAAATCCACAGAATAATTTCAGGTGACAACAGACCATTTTCAATCTGTGCCCCTAAAACTTTCAATTTTAAATGAATAGTCAAAAGGTTCCAGGGGAAAAGGTCAGTGAAAACCATTAATTTTTTTCACTTTTGGGGTGGGTGGGGAGAAGGGAATCCAACCAGCTCTAATCCAAAGTCCTGAGACTACAAGCCCTGTAGAAAATGACTCCCTCATGCAATTTGAGGTCTTTCCTGCTTTGATTTGGGCCAGGGCTATAATATGAAAATTGCCTTCCTCACAATTTTTCAGTGCTTTTGGTCTTGGCTGTAACTCCAAAGGGAAGATGCAACATTGGAAAATAATAATCATAATAATTACATCAGCATAATATTAAAATTGAAAACTACATCAGAATGATGACTGGCAAAGGTTGCTGAACATTCAGGACCTTTGAAATGGGTTAATTGTGGAGCTAGGTAAAACTCTGAGGGATCCTTCAGATTTTTTTTTCTGGAACTGTTTTCTCTTGGTCTTGATCCAGCCAGCACTCAACCACATGAGTAACATAGCCCATGTGAGCAACTCCTTTGAACACAATCAGACTACAGTTAAGCATGTGCAGAAATGCTTTATGGGAGCACAGCCATTCTTCTGAGCTGTAGTATGGTGTTTGGAACAACTGCTTGATGAAGTTGCTGTCATAGAAGGGGACTGTACTCTGTGACCTTCCAGTCACGTGATCCTATGTACTGTAAGATGGGGGATCCTATGGTAGTGCTGCTTAATTTTCAGAATAAAGTTCGTAAACTGGATGCCCAGAGTAGAGTACCTTATTCTGTTATATTGTATACAAATTCCTCTGTCACACCCATATCTGAGCCCCTGCAAACTTTTTCGTGCACCCATGGGCTTTGAAATGTGACACTGATCTTTCAGAGACCAAATAACAGCCCCTTTATGATTTTTCCACACCTTTCCTCCATGGCTCTCCATAGCACTATTTAGATATGAAGTAATTAAGCTTGACATCTCCTCTGTTTAGGCCATGTATTCAGCATTGCTGATGCTCATGATTTTTTTCACAAGTCTGGTGATATTTGATGTTTTCCTTAAAGCTCCAGCCTCTGGAATTTTGTGATTTATTTAAAACGAAAAACACATTTTTGGCATTTCTGATTGCAAAGTTAAGCTTAAAAATGTGAACCTGAAAGACTCAAAAGCTGGAAGGTCACAAACAAGAACCTAAGAAAATATTTTAAAAATTCATGATTTTTATGTCAATATTGTGATTTTTTGGGGAGTGGCTGACTCAAGATGTTTAAATGCCTGGCATTGAGAGTGCTAGGGATTTTAATGACCATTTCACACATAGGAAAGCAGAGTGGCCTTGATGTTAAATAATTAGCCCAAGCTCATGCAAAGAGTCAGTGGTAGAGCCAGGAACTGGAACCGTAGTGTCTGAGCTCCTAGTCCCTAGTTTTATCTGCTAGATGACACGTCCACCCAACGGAAGAGAAGTGAGCCAGATGCCATAGAACAGATGCAGGGGTTCGCTGTTTCAACATGTAGAATGTTTTTCATAAGCTCAGTTTCATGAGTCAGTGTTTCTGAGGGCAATAACTTACAGTAATAAACAGCGAGCGAACGCTGAGTTTGCTTGGGTAAATTTAGTTCTAAAGTGAATGATGTACATTGTGGTAATCAAGTACAGTTGTGATCTGAACACTTTAAAGCCTATGAAATATGTTACCTCTTCGTTGGGACTAGCTTGATATCCTCTCCCCCCCCCCCCTCCCGTATCTTTAGCTGTCTTTAAAGACAGGATCCTTTATGGGGCATTCTACGTTATCACTACAGAAAAGAGAATAGAGAATGAGTTCTGTGTGTGGTGGGGGGGGGTGGCAAATAAAATCTCCCAGTTTTATTGATTTTGGGAATTGCAAAGGGAAGCTTAGAGACTTGTATGTAAAGGGTGTGGGTAAATCAGACTGAAGTACATCACGGCCATGCAAATTTTTTCCAGCGTGCTCTTCTGTTCAGCAGAATCTTGGAGAAGAGTCAAACTTTTTCATGTTCACTGTGAATTGGAGACTTAGATCTCTGACCTTTTTAAAAATCCATTTTGAGTCTCATCTTTCAGAGATTTAAACAAAAGATTTTGACTTAGAGGGCTCTTCTTTTACACATGATAAGAGAGAAAAGATAGGAAAAGAGGGTATGAAAGGACAGCAGAAAGAAAGGAGACAAAAAGTGAACTACTGAAATCTGGTGGTAATTTTCCAGGGAAACAGGAAAAAAAGGGGCCCATAAGGATATGTGCATTGTGTCTTTAAATCAGTAGTGAGAAGTCATGCTGGGAAAGAATCTCGGCAGAAGCTCTGCTGTGAAGCAGAAGTAGAGGTAGAGTAACGTTAGCGATAATGTGGTTTCCTCACTCAAATAAAGCTTCTTGTTCAGTGGTAGGGGAAAGGGACTTTTCCTGTGGTTCTTTCCCATTGGCCCCACAGCCAGCTTCTTTCATGCATTTTGAATACATTAAATAGAAATGCTACCATAAAAGCCCAATGTATAGCAGAGCCCTCTTAGAGGGACGAGTCCTGTAAGTATTACCCAGGGTTTTCAGAACCCAAAGCAGTGGTGACTTAACTGTTTCTCTCCAGATGGTGTCAGGAATAAATTAATGGGGACACAGCTCATCCGTCTGATAAATGATTGGTACAAACACAGTGCTTTCACCTAAACTACTTTTTTATGAGGTCCTAAGAATGCATGCACACACACAGTCATAATAGCCTTTAATAAGCTAACAATTTTCCTAGCAACATCCAATAACAATTTATCCTTCTTATTAGCAAAGCATTTCTTGTCATAACAACAATAAAACTTACATGTTAGAGGCACCTAAAACCAAGGCTGTCCAAACATTCCTTCTATTTTCATGGAATCTAACTCTCTGTCCCAATCTCCCATTTGGATAGCAAAACTGCAAACATGCAGTTGCACGGCCTTGCCTCTCAGGGTTCTAAAACTATTTCTAGCTACAGTATATGATATTTGGGTTTCAGATAGCAGAGATTGTGTGTACGAAATGACTGACTGCAATACTGTCCAATTCTGGGGTACATGCAGGAATGTCAAATTCAGGGGCTACACAAGATGCCGGTTGCCACCATCTCCCACAAAATGCCATGCCACTCTGCTCCTCTCCACTTCAGGCCCTGTAGCAGAAGATCTACAGTGCTAGAGTTGGGTGAAAACTAGTATTTTGACCACAAAATACCTTTTTAACAAGGTGGAATTTCTCACAATAAAATATCGATTTATTGTCTAAATATTTTGGGATTTGGGCAAAAACCTGAGCATCAAACTTTTTGGGGGGCGGGGGTGGCGTGTAGGAGGGATGGATGACTGCAAACCCCAAAATCATGGAAAAATAAAAAGCATTTGAAGGAAAACTATATTTTCTTTGAAATTATTCATTAGAAAGTAATACATTTCCCTATTTGCTCTGAGTGAGTTTTGCTACAACACAAAGAGGGAATAACAGCAATCACCTACCCCTCACCCCAGGAAGGCTGACAGGCCCTCTCTTCTATTGGCAGGAAGCAATAGCAGCTGTAATAAATGGAAGGAACATCTGTCAAGCCAGACTGCCAGTGAGAAACAATGATAGCAAGCTGGGGTGTTAAGGATTCTCTGCTCACCCTCCTCGTCTGCTCAGCTAGACATTAAGTGATTAGCCCAAGGCCACACAGGAAGCTAGTAGTGGTTAGAACATTAGAAGTCAGAAGTTCTTGACTCTCAACCTCATGTTCAGGTGAAATAGATTTTGTAACTTCATGTGACCAACATTTTTCCAACCTCCGTAAACACTTGGGATTGAGTCATGTTTGGGGAGAGAAGATGATCCTTCTGAATGTAAAACCATTTTCTCTACCCTTGAGCTGGGCCCTTCTTTGAGCGATGTTTTAGACAGGTCCTTGTTCTTTACAAAGAGCCAATGGAGTATATAGCCCATGCTATAGGTCAGAAAAATGCCAACTCCTGGAATTGAGCATTTTACAGTTAAAGGCCACAGTTCATGCCATCAAACCTAACCACACTTGGGGTGTTGTGAGCAGATGCTGTCTAGAATGCATAAGAGGAAGAGGGGCTCCAGAATGTTTTGGAGGCAGTAAGCGTAGGAACTTGGTATACAAGTGGGAAGGTGTTCTGAGTGATACAATAGAATGCATAATGTATGAAAGCAAAAGGTGTGACCAGGAGAGAAGCCTGGACTGTCAGAGAGAATCCGGTGGTTTGGAGGAGGTGGTGAGGGTCATGAGAGGGGGAGGCTGGTGGATGCTTATAGGTGAGCTTTGTGAATGGACAGTAGAACATTGAATGTAATGTAGAAGTGAACAAAAACAATCCCTTCTTTTCAGGGGTTAAAAATAACATTACAGGATACTGCTAAGCCTTGATAAATTTTCCTCTTCGCTCCATTCCTTCCTTGTGGGTTCATTTGAAAAGCTGTGTATCCTCGTGTGGTTTAGGCTCCAAATAATAGCTCAAGTGTGCAGAGAAAGGAGCAGATTTCACACGTAAGAAAAGCAGGACAACGTTCCATTAGGGAGGCAGAAACGGGCATCCCTGCAG
The DNA here is from genome assembly GCA_007922155.1 of Mesoclemmys tuberculata. Taxonomy (NCBI): domain Eukaryota; kingdom Metazoa; phylum Chordata; order Testudines; family Chelidae; genus Mesoclemmys; species Mesoclemmys tuberculata. Next base: position 4,633,798 of record ML675629.1, on the reverse strand, counting down.
GATCTGCAGAGGTGTGTTTAAAACAAAAATAACAGGAGAGGTTAAAGGAAAGCTGCAGTGATTAGATATAAGGGGCCAGATCCTCAGCTGATGTAATCCGGCATAGCTCCACTGAAGTCACTGGAGAGATGCTGAGTTATATACATCTGAAGATTGAGCCCAAGAGTTTAGTTTCATCTGGTGAAATTAAGGCTGAATGCAATGTGAATAGCCAGCAGAAACACCTGGTAGTTCGATATTCTGTTAGAAAATTTTGCATTTCTATACCACCGTCTATCTGAAGGTCTCAAAGCACTTTATAAACATTAAGCCCGCAACCTTCTTAGGGAAGCAAGTGCCAACTCAATGGGAACTGGGAATTTAACTCCCTTAAGCTCCTTTGAAAATCGCAGCCTTAATACATTAAGGCTCAAAACACCCCCAAGAGACTGGTAAGTTTTATTATCCCCACCATGCAGATGGGGATACTGAGCTACAGACCCATGACGAGACTTTTCCCAAGATCACATAGGAAATCTGTGGCAGATCAGAGCTTTTGTCTTTGGACAGCTGGTCTTTCCTTTAACTCCTAGGTCATCTCTCTCTCCACTAGAATGTGGGGTAGTTTCCTAAAGAAGTGATGGAAATCCCAGTGTGAGGCATGCACAACTAGCATGTACAAAATAATGGAGGGATCAGCTGGGCGGGGGGTGGGGTATCCTGGATTGGTGGAGATAGACTAGAGGACCAAATGCATCTTTTCTATCTCTGTTTTCCATGATACAATCCATACATACTATGTAAGCACACATGCAGATCCCAAGGTCTTTGGGTGACCAATGAATACAGCAGGTCACTGTTTCCATAAATGTCTGTGGTCCTGGAGTTTGTGTCAGCTGCCATTTTACCACTATTTCCCAGCAAGCTACGTTTAGTCTGGTGACGTGGGTGACCTTGGGTAAATCACTTAACCTCTCTGTGCCTTGGTTTTCCCACCTGTACAATGGGGATCATGGTACTGACCTCCTTTGTTTTAAGCGCTTTAAGATCTGAGCTGGATGCACAAGAGAGGCAGCTAGTTTTCAACATGATTGTTTTGTGTGTTCAGGTGACTCCTTGAATCGGTGTGACGGTGACTAGTTTTTTCTGTGGGGCAGTTGTGTTGGAAGGAGAAAGTACAGCCATTTCTTCCCCTAGCTCCTCTCCAAAGCTTTCCCTGTATAAGCCTGTTATACCAAAGGATGCATGAGATCTAGGCATGGTGCTGGGAAAAGCCATTCAGTGTTGCCCCCAGATGAGGCAGGAGACCTGCTGGAGAGCTGCACTCTTCCTCTTCCTGGCCATAGCCTAGCTCACTAGCCCATCTCCTTCTGTGCATCAGTTTGTTCTCTAGCTAGACTTCCCAGCATGCCCATGGACTGCAAAATATTTTAAGGGCAATGCTCTTCACATAGCATAGGCTGAAAGTGAGCCAATAGAATAGGACATCAGCGTTCAAAACCGGAGCTTGTCATAAACACAGAATGAAAGCAGACACCAGCTTCTTTTATCGATTTATTTTCCTTTCAGAGTGTTTTTTTCTCTCCCCTACACCAGCCCTTTTCTTGTGGATGAATAGAAGATTTTGAACAATCTGTTAGTGCCAGTTGCTAGTACCCGTAGCGCAGACTGCCTGCTCAAACCCCTGAGCCGTACAGCCACCGTTCTCTGTCTCCGACCTGCCTCCTGGTTTATTCCAGGACGTGTTCTGCTGTCATTGAGCTTTGGGAGGTGCTCCTTTTCAGGGCTGGGTGTGAGGGGAGGAAGCTCAGCCACGCTGTTTGCTTGAGATTTGGAAGAAGAAAGAGCAGGGAAACTCCTCTCCCTCTCCTTTTTTTCCGTCACCCACCCTGTGTTTATTCCTTGTCTGTCCCTTTGACTGTCTGTCTACCCAGAGTAAATGTGAGCCCAACACCATGAGTGATGAAAGATGAGTAGAGGTACATGGAGAATGGATGCTCACCCCACTTTGATGCTCATGTGTTTGTCTATCAAGGGATCCAGGTTCCCAGAGGCTGTTCCTAATGACATAGAGCCACTGAAATGAGCCCTTTAGCAAGAATTATTTGATTCTCCTGGTACTAGCTATTCCACTGGAGATGCCATCCCTGCAACTGTAGGGCCCTCTTGGTAGTGCAAAGACATGGTTGCACAACATCAGTGTAACATAACATGCTTGTAAAATCTGTCATGTCTCCCTCTAGTGACTGGGCCACATAGAGGATAACAGCCTATTACTGCTACCCTCTAGTAGGGTTGACCCTGTGGCTCAAATGGCAGAGGTCTGGGCATCAGTGCTGAAGGGATTTCTCCACTAGTTGTTGTAGTATTAGGGCTTTTATCAACCAAGAGCTCATGTCGAAAGGGCAACATGAGCACACGCATGATGAGGGATGGCATTCTACACGGTAGAGGGCGGTAGCATACAAAGCCCATGAAGATGATTGTCATGTACTACACTGCAAACTCGTTTAGCACTGGCTTCTGAGAGACACACTTTCCACATTGTGTGCGAGTTCTTGCTGAATGTGTCTGCAACTGCTCCAGCCTAGTAAGGGGTTGGGGGATAGAAGCAGAGGGAAAATAGATTATATTATTTATTTTCTCCTGAGGATCTCAAACACCTCTTAACTGAGCCTCACAACCCTCCTGTGAAGGAAACAAGGATTGTGATGTGGTTGCTTTAGATGTGGAAACTGTAGCACAGGGAGGTTAAATGAATTGCCCCAGGTGATTCGGGGACAGATCCAGGAATGGAGTCCAGGAATTCCTGACTCCCTATTCCACAGCTGTAACCACTAGACCCCTTGCCTGCCTCACCATTCTGTGTAACTTTGAGGTGAGGCATCATTTTCTTTCCCTAAATGTGAGAATGTCTGATGTGCTTTTAGTTTTACTCTGCAAAACAAACTTCCAAAGCTGGGGCTGGCTGGTAGCCCTTCTTTTGACTCCTTGCAATTTACTGTTCCTCCCCTTCAGATTTAATTGTGTTTGTGAATAGCCAACATATCATTTGAAGGGCAAATAAATTCCAGAAAGACCCACTGCAAGATAGATTCATAAACCAAGCATCGCCGCTGGAGAAAGAGAAGGAGGAAAAAGCTGTGTAGTTTTTTCTTTCCTGTGCAATTAAAAAAAAAACAACTCTCAAACAGCTGTAAATAAAACCCTGGTAAACTTTGTAGAGAAGAGTATGAGAAATAACTGCATGGCTGATTGCACATGTTGCTAGGACAGCCTGGGAGAAGACAGCATCCAGTAGCCAAGAAAAGTTTTTCACTTTTGCCACGTCTGCATATCAGGATCTCAGCACTTTATACATGGCAATTAACACAGTCAGGAAGCAGAAAAATTCAGTAACCTAGGACTCATTTGTCACTATGCTGGAGAGCCCCAGCCTTGGCCGATCTAGCAGGTCTAGAACACGTCCCATTGCTCCAGAAAGACAGCATGAGAGCTAGACCTGGCTTGGAAATTATTTAGTAGTTCCATGTGAAAAATGTTAACAAAACCACTTTGTTTTTCATTTTCATTGACATATTTTGAGTTTTTGTTGGAAACCTAAATGTTTTCATTTAGGAAACTAAATGAAAACTGAAAAAAAAATTATTTGCTTTTATGAAAACTTGAAAGGTTTTGATTAAAATGGAAATCTTTGACAACAAATTTCCATGTAGTCAAAAAGCCATTTTCCATTGAAAAATATTTTGATGGAAAATTTTCAGCCGGCTCAACTTAAACGTACCAGGACAATCTTCAGTCAATGTCAGCAGTATGAAGTTTGTGACACACCGCTGAGCAATTCTAATTCTATGTTCAGATCTTGGCACTGCTTCGCCAGGAAGTTGCCAGCAAATTGAAGAGTTCACCTAAGAGCAACATAAATGATGTAAGGCTGGAGAGGGCTGACTTATGGGGAGAGATTAAAAGATCCAAATATGTATAGCTTGGCCAAAGGATGGCTAAGGAGGAGAGGATATTTATCTCCATATATTTGCAAGAGTGTAAATTCCAAGGAGTGAAATGAATTGCTCATGCTGGTTCAAAGGGAGATTTACTAGGACTTGTAGTAGGTAATTAAACAATGGAAAAATTCATCCGAATGTTGAGAGAATTTTGCTAAGGGATAAGATCATGAAAATAAATAATTACCCCTTAACATGTACAACGTGCTGTAATAAACTGAAGCTAACTAATCTTCACACATGCCATTTCTGTGTAGTTAGGGAAATGTTACTTTATTCCCTTTTTGCAGATGGTAAAATTGTCATAGCCTGATTCTTCTTGTGCTTACACAGGCTTCAGGAAGGTTTCTCCTGAATTATCAGACAAAGGGACTTGCCCAAGGTTAAGTACCATGGGACTTTTTCTGCTCCTATTGTGACCCTTGTCTTCACTGGAAAATAAAGTCTAATTTGATTTTTATTGGCTCAGTTAACCGGTGATGGTGCTTCGTCAGTACGGAGAAGGATGAGTTGTCTTCTGCATTGTGTTAGTTAGTCATAGGTAAACCTTACTGGGAACACGGTTTCACTATGAGCAGCTCACCCAGTGCTAAACACAACTAGTCCATTTCTATACAGATTGAGCAGTTGAGAAGAACATTTTGTTACCTGACTCATTTCTGAACAGTCAAACTCTATGACATTTCCAAGGGAAGATGAACCCATTGCAACTAGAGGGACTCCTGCCTTGTGCCCAATCACCTTCTCTGCAAAGTAAGTATGAGATACCGCCATTCCACTTTGCACAGTCGTGAGCGATGTTACCAGGCATGTGGAAAATCATTTTCCCAGAGAGTTTTGCAGTAAGCCAGCAGCAAATCTGGGATTGGAGCACCTGATATGCAGCGCTGAGACCAATCGATTACACCACTCTGCCCCACAGTCCTTCGGGCTGTGGGCTTGTCTTTAAGGGAAATGACAGACATCTTGTTGCTTGGGACCCTTAGTTCTATGGTTGCCTAGACAGAACACTAGCAAACATCTCACTAGGAACACTTCCATATCCGCCTAATGGGACTTGTCAAAGTGATCCAATACTAGGTGTTTTCCATCTCTGGATATGTCTACACGGCAGCTTGATGTTTAATTTCCAGCTTCAGTTGGATGGATGCGCGCTAGCTTTGCTCAAACTAGCACACTAAAAATAGCAGTGTAGCTGTGGATGACAGCTTCCCCCCAGTATTACCTAATGTCTTGGACGGCATTGCAGTCACGTGGATAGCCTCAGTGCAGCCAGTGTTTCTGTGATTACCCTGCTAGCATATATAGCTGAGCTGGAAATTTCACCTCACAACTTCACTGCAGACGTAGCCACTAACATCTGTGAGCCTCATCCAGTTCCAAATCAAGTCAACAGGAGTCTTTTAGTTGAGCTGATGAGATACTAGGTCAGGCTGGAAACCTCTGTGATCTTTCTCCCCCGTCTGGAAAGCATTTCAAACTAGTCAAGAGGAAATCAGTCTCTTCTATGCCATGTATGGTGTCTTGGAGAAAAAAGTATCATGAGACACATAAATGAAAATTTCATAAGTGCTTTATAAAAAAAAAAAAAAAGAAAAAGAAAAAGAGGGGGGAAAATCCCTTCAAATCAATGCAAAAATATTCCACAGTGTAGTCATTTTGATTATATATATATATATAAAAAAAGAGGAGGTTGCCTGAAATAAGCAAAATTGCAAGCTAATGGGAATCTCATTCATTATTTAATCCAATCCTTATCTGAAAGGTACAAAAAATGGAATCTAATATGGCGTATGTATGTTGTTGTCTTAGCGAAAAGACAGGGGGGCAAAGGCCTGCAATTTCACTTAATATATTAAATCCAGCTGTAGGCTTTGAGCCAGATTAATAACTCTAGCGAGCTAGAAAATCCCAATATATATTTTTTCTAGCTCCATGCATGATGTGGCTTGATTCATAAGCAGCCCCACTGCTGGGCTTTATTAAATACAAATAAAAAAATCTCTTCTATTGCAAAACCCCACAAGGTGACAGAGAGAGGGGAGGGGGCAGGACTACCTTTGCTAGCTATTTGATATTTTCTTTGGCTTCTTCAGCCCACCCTCCACCCCCAATACATGTACATATACACAGACATAATAATGTGTAATAAATGAGAAGGAAGAAAGGACTTTGTTTCTGACGACCAGGGAGTGCTCGTAAAAAGAGATCTGAGATCTTCTGACCCGTAAGTGGTCACGACTGAATGTTATGTCTCACTCAAAAAAGATACTTCCAGCGGCACAGCGCTCCCTAACACCATACTGGGCAGTTGGTTTGTTGCTGATTCAAGAAAGTCACGGAGTGACACACTAGCAGCTCACTGTGAAACCTAGACTTCAACTTAACTGGTAAAGTGTGATGTATCATTCCCAACCCCCAGTGTTAAAAATTCATGAGCACCCGACTCCCAAATGTCATGAGATCATCTTAAAACTCCTGGGATTAAAAGTAATACTGATACATTTTTAGATTCCTTTGCCTTCGAGGTTCTGTGCTTTCAAGGGCACACTCAGTTCATGTGATCAGGCTTTACTCTGGTTCTTTGCTGTTCCAGGAATTAGGACTTTATGAAGAGCCCCCAATATTGTGAAACCATGGTAGGATCACAAGAGTGGGCAACACTGGTGTTGCTTAGAAATTATGGAAGGCGACCCTGTTCAGGGCATCAATTAAACATACACTTTCTGTCAAATTAAATGTGTGTTTAAGGGCTTTGCTGAGCTAGGGCCTCCATGGGCACCATAGTCAAAAAGTTAATGGACTCAGTCCAGGAGTAACTGGGTGAAATTCTACGGCCTGTGATATACAGGAAGCAAGACTAGGTGATCTGATGGTTGTTTCTGGTCTTGAAGTCTATACATTTATGAAGATATATCATCTTGGGGTCTGAGCTCCTGAGCTCTGTGGTGAGTGCGTGGATGGGAGATCTCTAAAGAAATGTAGGAATACCCAACTTCTGCAAGAAGGTGGTGTCCTCTCATTCCACACTGGTCTGCCCATTTATTTTTAACTGTATAACAGTAAACTTAGAGGTCTCAGACAAGTTCAGGAACCTACTATGATAGGCCCTGTACAAACACGTAGTATGAGATGCTTCCTGCTCCAAGGAACTTATAGTCAAACAGAGAAGACGGACAAAGGGCGGGAGAAGAGAAGCGTTATCCCCATTCTGCACCTGGAGAAATGAGGTGCATGGAAACCAGAGTCCCACAGGAAATGAAGTGATCCCTGTGTAGCCTATAGGACTAGCCTGCTTGCTTGCACATATATGTATCTTTCCTTATAGATTTAAGTATGGTTGTTTGATTATAATAGAGTTATAGATTTATATTAAAGTATTTTAGCTGTAATGAAAGATACCCTACAGGCCACATCCTGTCTGAAAGCTAAGCAGTTAGTATACATGTGTTCGGGACCTTTGGCCTAGATAAGCGATGATGAGTAAAAGGATAAGGCATATATGGTCATAACCTTTACTCCAGATAAGTCAGGAGGTATCAAAATAGGGGGCTGTCACAGGTTATGCCCCAAGTAAACTTCACAAGTACACTACAGAACCCACAAAGGGCCAGGAATAACAAAGGTGAGATAAATGAACTATCTGGAACCACCTGGAAAGGATGTGGATATGTCATTAATATGCACGAACCCGCAAGCCTATAGAATATGTGTACCCCAATATTGGGGGTGACAAATCCAAGTTTGAACTTAGAAGGAGGACCCATATTCTCAGGGTATAAGAAGGGGCAAATTGTGCTACTTGGGGCGATCGATGATCAACTACTCCTGCTTGAAGCTTCTTTTAGTTACTGTTAAGATTTTATTCTTCATTTATACTTAGTATTATTTGTAGTAGTCTTAGTCTTATAGTTCTTAGCCCTCGAGCATTGCCTACTCCGCCCCTCTACTCAAGTAGAGGAACCAGACATCTCTCTCAACCAGGTCATCAGGGAAGGGTGTGAGTATATTAATCCAGAGCATACCGTAGAAATATATATATCATAGGAATCTCTAAAACTAAGATTGTGTTATCCATTATCCACTGGATTATTCATTTTCTTTATATCAGTCATTTGTCTATTATTTTGTTACCTTAATAAAAACATATAAAATTATACAAATTTGCCTATCACTAAGAACCTTCTTGTTGTGCACCCTGGGGTCCCTATAAAACTCTTCTGGAGCCTGGTTCTGGGACAAGAACCTCATTGTGTTCTGATCAGAGCAGATTGGTGAGTTTATAACCCCATTCAAATGACTAAAACACTCAAAATCAGGCTACACTTGTAATATACAGTGTGTGTAAGCACTTTGCGGGAGGGATGGTACTGAGTCAAAGTAAGACTTTTGCCATCTTCTGGTCTTTGTGTTCAAATCTGGTGACTTGTAGAAATAAACAAAAGGATGATTTTATTTAATCTACAACCCCTAAGAAAATTGAGTTTGAACCCTCCTGGAAAATGGTAGAAAAACTTCACTGAGGTAGCACACCCAGTGGTTTTTATCTTGGGTGACAGAAAAGATTTATAGGGTACTTTTATTAAAAGAAAGAAAGAAAACTAGGATTGCAGATTATCAGACATGAGACAGAAAAAATAAGAAAGTTAGTGGGGCTTTGTTGTTGTTGTTTGTTTTTTAAATGTGCGTGTAAGTTATTTAAAAAAACCCAACACATTAGTTGCTTGATGGATTTTTCCACTCACTCTTGGAGTAGATCCAGGGATTCCTATCCAGACTGCACCGAGCTGATGGAAATGATGTGTGAAAGGACTGAGGAAATGGATGTGATGCAGGAGGAAGGCATGTTTTCTGTTTGTGCCTGCAAGAAGCAATTTCATGTTTCTAGCTGGGGTTTGCCCGTCGAGATGATCATATATCATCGCTGCATCTCTCTCATGCGCCTTGCAACAAGTGAGGGTATGATAAGCGTCAGGAGTTTCTGCAGATGAACAGGAAAATGGGGCCAGGCCTACACCGGGGTCTAAAATGGGCATTGAATGCAGTGTAGTTATTTATTTGTGTTACAGCAGCACTTAGAGGCCCAGATTAGGAATCGAGCCCAATTGCACTAGCTACTGTACACACATAACAAAACACTGATCCCTGCCCCAAAGAGCTTATGATCTAAGCACATGATGTGAGGCGACAGGTGGATACAACAAACAGATGGAAAGAGCACAAACGAACAGTCAGCTGATTATGATTAGGTTGGTAACAAGCAGCGTTAACACACCAGCTGCCTAGTGATTATTGCATGGTTTGTTGGTATCATGACTAAGGTGAGTTTCAAGTAGGCAACTGAGGGAGGATGCCTTAGCAGCCTGCTGAGGTCTCCGATTTTGACAGGTCTGTCACATGCCTGGTAAGCTTGGAAGTCAGTACATTAGAAACACCTGCAACGTATATACGGGTTGAGACATTCTCATTGGCAGGATATTTGTCCGGATTAGTCTTTAGAGAGGTTCTCCCAAACCTATATCAGTCAAAAAAACAACATGAAAAGTTTAGTGATCCTAAGGCCACAAGGGATCATGTGGTCTGACCTCTGCATAAGAGAGAATTTCATCCAGGGATTCCTGTAATGAGCCCCGCTACCTTGGGATTGAACAAGAGCAGATCTCTTATCAATTTAAAAACTTCAAGTGATGGAGAATCTGATTTGGTTCCTTTAGATTGCAGGGTTTATGTATGTATGTGTGTCATGCAACATACACAATGTAGTTTTTCATTAAGTGTGCTAAGAGGGACACTTTGGAGAAGCTCAGGCTTTCTAAACTTGGTCATGTATACTGCAAAGGCAGCAACTGAAAGCAGATTTGAAAAATTCATGCCGGACAGTGGAGCAAGATGTGTCCTTTAAAAGATGGTGAGTGACCTGTGAAGAAATTCCTTCAGGGAATCCACCAGTGCAGGGGGATCTTGGTGGAATTGTTCTATGTCTATGATTGTGTGGCTTAGCAGTTCCTATTGGAGTGTTAGTAAGAGGTATATTGCTTTCCTTTGGTTCATATTCTAAGGAATGGCTCTAGACCCAAAAATATAGTTTTGTAAAAATCTAAATTCAATAGAAATATTCCCTTGATTTAAAAATAAAAATCCCTTTTGAATTTGCACATTCCCTTACACTGCTTGTACCTCAAACATTGCACCTTCCTCCTTTGAGTCTGTCCATATAGCACACCTCTTCCAAAGGCTTGCAAATGACAAAAGTTAACTAAAGGTTTCCAACTGTCCGAAGAGTGAAGTTCTGGAACAGCCTTCCAAGAGAAGTAATGTGGGCAAAAAAATCTAACTTGTTTCAAGACTGAGCTTGAAAAGATTATAGAGGGGATGGTATAGAGAGGTTGTCTACAATGGCATATGGCCCATTCACACTGCTATTAGCAACAATCTTCAATGGATGGAGATGGGAAGCTAGTTTGGGAGGACTTGAATTACTACAGTGAGTTCTTTCTGGGGTATTCGGCAAGTGGGCCTTACTTACATGCTCAGGGACTAATTGATCACCATATTTGGGGTTGGGAAGGAATTTTCCACCAGGTTAGATTGGCAGAAACCCTGGCAGTTTTGCACCTTTCTCTGAAGTGTAGGGCATGGGCCACATGCTCGTTTGGTCTAGAGTAAACGGTGGATTCTTTGTAACTTAAAGTATTTATGTCAAGGTTTGAGATCTTCAGTAATGCAGTAATAGGTTATGGCCTATTATAGGAGTGGCTGGGTGAGATTCTATGGCCTGCAATGTACAGGAGGTCACACTAGATGATCATGATGGTCTCTTCTGGCCTTAAAGTCTGAGTCTATGAAACAAACCATATTAATGGTGTAAAGTGAATTATATTGTTAATATTCTTTCAGTTTTAATAATAATAATAGTTCTTATCTAGCACTTTTCATCAATAGATCTCAAATCACTTTACAAGGAGGCTGGTATTATTATCCCCATTTTACAGATGGGAAAACTGAGGCAAAAAAAGGGGGGGGAGTGACTTGCCCAAGGTCACCCACTGGACCAGTGGCAGAACTCAGGTCTCCTAGTCCTAGTGTAGTGCTCTATCCACTAGAGAACACCGCTTCTCTAATAGCCCCGGGTTTGTGTAGTGATTGTCCTCCAATAATATGGGTTTTTTACCTGATAACATTCATTTTAAATAACAGATTACAGCTCATGAACTAGTTGTCCGTTCCATGCTTGATTTGTTTCCTTGGGCAAACTTAAGTTTGTCTTTGTCATGAGGCATCCTGCACCTGGAGGCTGTGCCTAATTTCCCCTTTGTGGAGAGGAGGGGGTCTCAGTCGATTAAATCAGTGAGCCGCACTTTCAGGTAGAATTGAATGCTGCTTTCAAATAAAAAGTCCAGCTCCAAATTTGGAAAAAAAATCACAACCTGACTGGAACCATCCGAAGGGTCCCTTTCTCTCTTCAGTGAGTTTGAGTTGTACGTAGATTCACAAATGCCACTTGAACTCTTGGGACAATTTTCATCCTAATCTCAAACTGAACTCTGGTTCCCAGGCCCAGCTCTGGATTTTAAAACCATCATCTACCTAGAGGAGAAAGGCAGAACAAGAACCAATGGCTGCACAGTTCTCCTGGGGAAAGACACCCAAAGAGTTGGTGTGTGTATGTGTGAGCTGGGAGAAGTGGGATAGAACAGGCAGGGAGGGAAGGTTGTGGTCTAGTAGAGAGATGTTTGAGAAATTTCAGGTGACCAAATTATTTGTGGTAGTGGGGTTGTGTTTAGCCTAATAATCACTGTGGTTTCTCTCAAGGTTATTTTCCAGAGACAAAGCAAAGCCAGAAAGTCTGGTAGAAATGAAGTCTGTGGGAAAAGGAATTAGAGCACTCATTAAACTGCTTTATTTATTTTGTTTATCTTAAATCGCTTACAAGAAGATTTCTTTTCGTGCTGAAGCCAGATACTTAGATGAAAAATGACCCATCTCTGTAGCTTTCCTACCTACCTCATCTCGCTAAAAGTAACCTCTCCATTAGATCAACTGATTGGTGGAGCATAATCCAGCTTTAATGGCAATCAAAGGGAAAACCAATTTAGTTTCAGCTGTTTTGAGAGAAACAGGTCTGTGGGACTCCAGGCAGATTGATCAGACACCTTTTCTGGTTGTTGTGCCAATCTTTGCTAAACATCAACAGCATATGATCTCACCACAAATGTCCCTTTGCTATTGGTGCCTCATGTTAAAATTGAGTTATTTCTGATTTTTCGTAGCAGGTTATCATGGGCTGGATTTGCATATGGCAAAAAGCATGTAATGTGATCCTCTAGTGGTGACGGTAAGGGACCTATTGTTTCTACGACTGACTAAAGATCCTGATTTGTAGCTCAAGAGTTAGAGGAACATGTTTTGGAGTTTCAGTACCTGAATTTTACTCCTGTATGCATGTGTGTGTGTATGTGTATGAGAGAGAAAGAGAGAGCAACTTCTCTTAAATCTGTTTTATTCCACATATGTATTATACTGCACTACACTTTTAAGTGGGCCTCACAATACAATGAGCTATTATGGTTCTATTGAATATTTAGATCAAAATTATCCAACTAGCTGCAAGAGCTTTGCACACATGCTAAAATTGACCTATCCTTGTTTAATTTATTAATATACCAACTTTGATGCTGTATCTGAATTGCCATGGTATGGTTTGGAAAATACAAAGGTATAGAGTGAACAGAATGCTCAGAAAAGCATGGGATTGGTACAATATTGATTGGTTGAGCTGGGGGAGAGCACACTTTTCCACGTTTTGGTCAATGTATCCCAAGTGTTATCTATAGCACTATGCTGCTATCCCAGTCAAGGTCCTCATGGTTTCACCAACACCCTCAACCCTGATCGATAGCATCATTCTAATACTAGGCCTCAACACACATTACTGTCAATGCACCTCCATCCTCATTGGCAGTATCTCCTACTATTCCTTGCCTCCCTCCTGTCTCCCATTTTCACTGAAAAACATTGATTTGACAACCCTGATTTTTTTAGTGGGAAGGGATCAGTTTTGATGAATTTCCTATTTTGAACAATTTTTGAAAAAAGAAGTTGTGAAGAAGGTTTCTAACCATTAGGGGAGTGAAGTTCTGGAACAGCCTTCCGAGGGAAGTAGTGGGGGCAAATGACTTATCTGGCTTTAAGACTAAGCTTGATAAGTATATGGAGGGGATGTTATGATGGGATAGTTTAATTTGAGCAACTGATTTGGATTATCGGCAGATAAGTCTGCTCAATGGTCTGTGGGAATGTTGGATGGGATGGGAACTGAGTTACTGCAGAGAATTCCTTTTTGGGTGCTGGCTGGTGAGTCTTGCCCACATGCTCGGGGTTTAGCTGATCGCCATATTTGGGGTCGGGAAGGAATTTTCCTCCAGGGCGGATTGGCAGAGGCCCCGGAGGTTTTTCGCCTTCCTCCGCAGCGTGGGGCTTGGGTCGCTTGCTGATCGATTCCCTGCAGCTTGAGGTCTTCAAATCTCACTTTTGAGGATTTCAATAACTCAGTCATGGGTTCGGGGTTGTTATATATGTGTATGGGTAGGGTTTTGTGGCCTGCCTTGTGCAGGAGGTCAGACTAGATGATCATATTGGTCCCTTCTGACCTATGAGTCTATGAGTCTATGAAATTGTCAAAATATGACTTGTCAACATTTTCCAAATGAGAAGTATCATTTTTTTGGTTCAAAACAACTTTTTACTTTGAAATGTAAGTTAATTTATAATAAAAAGTAAATGTTCGAAAACCAAATCAAACATTTCAAAACTATCAAAACTAAATGTTTCAATTGACCAGATCTGAAATTCTTTGGGACTTTCAGTTTGTGAAATTTTTTGAGATTTTGTCTTTTCATTCAGACTTGGGATGGGAAAATATTTCAAAATGTCAAAAATTCTTGTGTGATGGTAAAACCATTTCCCACTCAGCTCTAGTTCCCATTGCCTTTTCTCAAATTTCCATCCCTTACCCTTCTGATGTACCCTTTGTCCTTCCACTCTTCTCCAAACTAAATCCCAATTATCATGTGGAACTCATTGCCACATGATATTACCTGTGGCCAAGGATTCAAAATAGTCCTTTATATATATAACAAAACCATACAGAGACATAATGGTAAACATTAAATATAGAAAGAAACAAAGACTTTATGAAAGAACCTATACTCTCATGCTTCAGGGCATAAGCCAACCTGTACCTTTTGCGGGGTAGATGGAAAATTTCCATGGGGACAGATTATCCCATCACTGCCTACTGCAGAGTTTCTTGTACATTCCTGTGAAGCAGCCTGTACTGATCAGAGACAGGATACTGAACTAGACAGACCATAGGTCTGATACACTTTGATACCTGCTATGTTACAAGGATGTAAAATTGTTTTAGGTTAGTTGCAGGTGAGGCTATCCTAGTTTTGAAAAAAATATCATCCTTTTAGGCCTTGATATTTATCGGGCGGGGGGAAGGGGTAATCATGAACCTCTTATAAATAATTCAGGCTTCACCATCTGTGAAAATGTTGGATTTGGCCTGATTTCTCTCATAAACAAAGATCATCATCTGCTTTGGAAAATAAAATCAGTAGAATATGGGTTGTGGAGGAAGATTTTTTTTCCCACAAGACATGATTTTATTTCACCAGTCCAGAGATAAAAAGCCCAATCCATAAACTCTCAGTACGGCAAATTAGACTTGCTACCCTCCATCTTTGTCCTTGTGAAATGAAAGCAGCTTCAGGCGGCTGTCCTGAAACACAGGTAGACAGGAGGGGACTTGCTCAGATCTGCCAAGCTCTGCCTCATTGGAGCCAAATCCCATCGGTAGCATTTGGTAGATGTTGATAGCTGATCAAAAAAGGAAACTCCTGAGATCGAGGTCTGAGTTGGAGTGTGCAAGCATCACAAAAACAGCTCCACTTCAGGCTTAATACAGAAATTACTGGGTGGAAGTTACATGGCTTTTACTGTTCAGGTGGGAAGACAAAATGATCGTGGTGGTCCCTTCTGGCCTTAAAACCAATGGACTCTGATGATGGAAGGTTTTGCCAGTTGCAGAGACTTACAATGGAAATCAGTTGGGGTTTCCTTGAAGGCCTTTTGTGTGTATATTGCAGGGAAGGAGAGGTAGAGGGCTAGAGCAGAAAGGAGGTTGCAGCCTATTTATATCTTCAAAGCTATTGGGAGGTTGGGATCTAAGCAAAGCTGTTTTTATACACTCACTTGAAATCATTAATACAGATGGTCCAGTTGCCTCATTTCATGATCGCTGGGGATGGGGGGAAGGTCCAGTGGGTCAGGCCAGGCTGAGAGTCATGTGAAGTGGGTTTGAATCCTGGTTTGGTATGTGACCTGGACAAATCACTTGATATCTCTGGGTCTCAGTTTATCCATCTATGAGAAGGGGACCATGATGCTCAGCTACCTCAAAGGGGCTTTGTGAAACCTAAGTTGAATAAGGATTGTAAAAGTATTCTATAAAGTTTAGGCAGCAGCAGATTAGGAATAGGACACAAAAAGGAGTCCTGGGCTACTAACCCCATGTGTGTGCTTCTAGACCATGCCTGGTCTCAGAGACATTGCTGGGTCATACATTTCCAAACTGTGGAAGATTTGATAGGCTTTAAAAGCCTGTTACAAATTGTAAACAAGCTACAGTTCTTGTTCAGTAAGTTTGCAGATCACATTAAAAAAGAACCTACCAACAGTTCTTACAGGGTCTGGGTGAAAACCACTTCTGATGCTAGTAAGCATTGCAAAACAACATAGCCAATTTCCTTCTCACTCAGTTCGCTCTTTAGATCGCAGTGAGATCTACTGAACAAGCCAAATGTGATTGTAATTTGTTCAGCCAGCATTGAATTAATGTGTGCAGGAGATTTCTCATTCAAATCTATGCAAATATGCTGGTTTTGTTTGTTTTTTGCCAGTCTCCTAAAACGCCAAATATGTTTATGAAATTTGGTCAAATAGTCCTGTTAGAATATACTTTTGGCCATGCCAACTTTTACCCCAAAAGGAATTTCTTTCCCAAAGTTAGGAGCACCTGAAAAAGCAGGGTTATAGTGGAAGCCTCATGACAACCTTAACTTTAATATGCTTCAACATGCTTACTATACTATCTAAATCATATGTAACTCTATAACTGGCTCTGTCTTATCTAACTATCCAGCCATCTAGCTCTTTCTCTTTCTCTCACATTTCTTCTCTCACAAGTTGAGATTAGGTAAACATTAGGGCAATTAGCTGATGACAAGGAAGAATCCATTCCAATTGCTGAAAATTAAGCAAAATTCAAGATTTGGTGAGTCTGTGCACTTTTGCTGCATTCAAGTTCGAGAGATGGCTGCATTATCATCTGAAATATATTTGGATTCTTGGAGCCTTCTGACATGTTTCAGATGATCTGCTTGTTGAAGTTTCCTCAAAGGGTTGTGCTGAGCTATAATAATGTTTCCTTAGAAAAAGTAACCAAGTTGCTTATTTCTGAGACTGTTTCAATCTCTCCTTTGAAGAAACCCTTTCAGCATAAAATGGACAACAAATAGTGAAGCTTTAGTGATGTTCAGCTGGTGGATAGTCCCAGGCAATCTATTCCTTGTGGTGTAGTATGCTAGAGAAATGTGATGTGATTGCTTTCCACAGGGACAGTCCAAGGAACGAGATGCATAACTCATAACACTATCCCAATGAGTAAAATAATGATTTTTCCAAATAGTCTGATGTGTGGTGTTAGCCTGGTCGTGGAGAGGCACAGATCTGATGAGCAATGGAAAGAGGAGGTAGTGTTGAGGGGAGGGAAGATCTGGTTTTTAGCTAACTTCCACTAAGCCATTGGTTTTGACAGCTTTGCCTGGCCTTTAGGTTAGCCTCTGACCTCCTCTCTTGCTCCATGGAGTTGTTGTGCATGCTTATGGAGCTGTTGTATCGTAAGAGCAAAGCATTTGTATTGTGTGGGTTAGAGAAACAAACCTGATTGAATTCTCCCAGGGGGAGCAGTGAATTCAAAAGCTTTCAAGACTGTTTGAAGGATCCCCCCTGTATTCCCTGCAATCTGAACAGCATTTCAAAGAGAGCTGCATAGAATTTGTAGACGACAGAACCAGGAAAGAATTTATTAGTGTTGCCCATTTGACCAGAGTGGGATTGTTCACTACACCATATTCTGCAGTATGAGCAGCCGTGCATTGTCCTTAGCAATACCTCCACTCCTCTCATGCCAAAGGCTGACATTGCAGAGAAGGGGAATAGAAAAAGAAAATATCCTCCTGGGGGAGAAAATGCTCCTCTTTGCAGTTCTTCCTAGCTCCAAATTTAGCAAAACTCAAAGAGAGTTGATGCGCTTCTAAGCATTTGGGGAATGGTCTAGCCAGTCCAGCGCTGCCTGTAAAACAACCTTTCAGAGGGATCAGCCTATTTTTATTTTGTTGGCGTCTGAGTTCTGGAGAGCAGGGGTGCGTATGTGAGGGAAAGAGAGAGAGAGGTTGTTATGAAAGCCCTGGCTCCGACCTCTTCACTTTCAGCAGGTTATTGTCTTAAATAGAACATCCAGCTTGCAATTCCCTGTTTGATCCTTTGAAACTCCAGCTCAGCCACCTGATATATAATTTTCATGCACACTCCACCCCCAACACTCTAACACATTATAGCAGGAACTAATTTTGTCTGGACTATTATTAGATCATGAGATCAGGGCAACATAGAGGTCGTAAAATGTTTCATTCTCTCTGAATGGCCATCGTGCCCCTATCAGGTACCATAACGTTAGGTTTGCTTATTGTGCAGATTGCTTGAGTTGCAAATTGCACATTATCCAGCTTAAACACCTGGCATTTACATTCATTATAACTGCAACGCCCCCCTTTATGGCCTCCCTCGAGGGCCTTCCAATTGGTCAGGAGCGCAAATGAATGTTTTATGATTATGATGAATAATGTGAGGGGCTCTGGAGAAAGGGAGACAGAGAGAGAGGACTTCGTGAAACACTTTGACCTGACATCCCAGCATGCCAGAGAAGTGGGGGGCTCACAGTGTGTCAGTCGTGACTTTGTCTGATTATGTAGCATTCAGAGTTAAACTAAATAAGAAAGGCTTTAATTATGGAGCAGGGGGCCTGCTCCAGTTGAATAAGGAGTGCTTTTGTGGACTGAGAGATGGGAGCTATGGGACGCATTCCTTTCACTGTCCCTGATTCACTGAATGAACTCAGGCAAGTCACTGCATCACTCTCTGCCTCAGTCTCCCTATCTGTAATGCGATAGCAGCCTGCCTTACACAGAGAGACAAGGTGGGTGAGGTCATATATTTCATTGGATCAACTTCTGCGGGCAAGAGAGACAAGCTTGTGAGCTAAGACAGCATTTCTGAAGGATGAATGCATTAATGCAGTGGTTCCAAACCTGTGGCCCCAGGGCCAAAAGTGGCCCACGGGGTCTTTCAAAATGGCCTGCGGCTCCCCTTCTGCTGGCTGCACAGGCAGCCACCACCTAAGGACCCAGGCAGAGCGCATTGCTGCGGTGCTACAAGACTGGTACTAGCTCCTTACTGTAGCCAGGGAGATGGGAGATCAGCACCCCCCTCCTCTTGGCTATTGCACGGAGCATGGCAAAGTGCTCCTCCTGGGTCCATAGGCACTGGGGTCCCTTCTGGAGCCAGAGGGAGGGGCACGGATCTTCTGTCTCCCTGGCTGCACAAGGGAGCTAATGCCTAGGGACCCAGGTGGAGCAAACAATTTCCCTGCTGCAGCTAGGGGGATGTGAGATCAGCAAGTAGGCAGCCTCCTCACTGAACTCTTTCTGTCTGACTGCACTGGGGCGGGGGCGGGAGGCACTGGGGGGGGAAGGGAGAGGGGGCTGGTGGAGCAGCCAGGACCTACCATGCTTGAGGAGGGGCAGGACTCTAAAAATCAGGGCCTTCTGGACTAAAAATCAGGGCTTAGTGCAGGCCACCCTCTGTGACTTAGCTGCCAGGCCATGTGTTCAGTGTGTAGTGACAGTCACTCATCTACACTAGCGCTTTGTCTGTGAATGTGAGACATGCTGTGAGTCATTTATAGGTGTAAAATAGTGAATGTGAGAATGACCACAGTAGCATCAAAATGTTTACTTTAAACATGTACTGATTTGTAGTCCTTAATGGTGTATATATCAATACATTTTTGATAGACTGGTGGCCCTTCAGGCTTGTAGAAATGATATTTGTGGCCCTCAAGTCAAAAAGGCTGGGAACCACTGCATTAATGTATAGGAAGAGCTCAGATGTTATGCCACTGAGCACCACAGAAATACAGATTCTTAGCCACATCTTATTGGTCTTTCAAAAGAGATAAGCCTGGATTTGTAAAGGTATTTAGACACCTGACATCCTTTGAAATCAGTGGGATTTAAGCCCCGAAATCACATTGAAAACCTGGCCTTTAATTCTGTTTGGGGGAGACTTTGCATGGAGATAAAACAATATACTCTGCATGTGCAGTGGGTGTCTGGGGAGAGCTTTTGTTATTAATATTAGAGTGACAACTCAAGGGCCTGCCTGAAAGCCAGGCCCGTTGTGCTAGCTGTCATCCATCCTCACAGTGAAAGCAGTCCCTGCCCCAGAGGGTTACAGTCTAAACAGACCAACAGAGAAAGGGTAAGAGGGGAAATGGAAGCACAGACAGGTCAAGTAGAACGCAGCATCTCCCCTGACTTTCCAGGCTCTAGGCATAGCTGTCGTCGAAAATGCGTGGGAACAAGGCGTGGGCTTTTACTAACAACTAGACATCCAGGCCCTGGATCCAGCCCGTACATGCGATGAGGTGAGGGGTGTGTTAATGTACGTCTCAAGCTGTATTGTTTTGGTGTATGAGGTTGGATCGTGTATTATCTTAGAGGGGGTGGATGTGTACTATTTGGGGAGGGGTATTGAGGTGTGGGATATATTATTCTGGTGTGTGCGCATGTTTGCTTTGGGGTGGGTGGCATGATTTTGTTGTGTGCGTGGTGCAGTGCATTGGGGTGTGGGTGTGATTTTGACGTGTGTCTGGTAGTTGGTGCATATGCGTATGTGTGAGTTTGGGTGGGGGGTTGCTGTTTTGGGAGGGTGAGCTCGGGGAGAGGGTGTGTGATTTTGGTCTGTGTGTATGCCTGACTGTGTGTGTTGGGGTAGGCGTTTCTTGTTTTGGTGTTCATGTCGTTAAGAAAAATGTTGTTTATTAACTCAGTAGAGGCCAGAGTGGAGAAGCAGGTGATGTCTGCTGGGAATAGCACCCAAATAAATGACTTTCGTTACTGCCCAAAGACCCATTCCCCACACAGTGACGGAGAGAGGAGGACATAGCTCAGAACTGGGAAGCTTCAAGCTAAACATTAACAGCCATTTAGGCCCTAGATGTTGAGTCTTTTGGCATCTGGTGCTTTTTACTGTCTCCTTCCTTGTATCCAAATTACATTGTCTCCTCCCGATGGCAGCATGTCTAGCACTAGCTTCAGACAAAAAGCATCGCAGGAATTTAACTACTTCTTGACTTTGCTACCATGCCCTTCAGCCAAAACCTCTCACCATTTCCCCCAACCTAACTCCAGCATGCCCAGGAATTATTTTATGATGGGGAAACTGGGCTCAGGATGAGTTTGCCTTTATTTTGATTCCTCATCAAGAGCAGGGAGTGTGAGGGTAAATTCCTGGCTCCACTAAAGCCAATGGGAGTTTACCATTGGTTTCATGGAGGCCCAGATTCCATCCTTGTCATTGAGCTCCAGTGTCACCTTCTCTAGCACTATGACCCGAGAAAGAGATTGAGAAGAGGTCTTCCTATGAGGCCTGAGCTCAGGACTGAGAGACCACACAGATGTCCCCAAGTAGCCTCTAACATCGCTTGGGCCTTTTTAAACCATTCCAGGTTATTGCTAATCCCATATCTTCCCTTGGGCAGCATGCATGGAGGTCTTTCCAGGATATGCTGAGTGGATAAATAAAGAAGTAAATACAAATGAGGGACTGGATCTCCAAAGATTGGTTTCCCATCTTGAATAATTTAAATAAATAAATACATTGGATTGAAAATGTCCCAGAGAGATGAAGAAGCACTGAGATATTTTTAATCCCCTTCACCCTTATTTTTTTGTTGTTGTCTTGGAGTATTTTGATGGTAATGAGTGATTTTCTTTTGTCTGTCTGGAATAATGAGATGCTTCTGTAGTAGAAGACTACAGACTACTGTAGTAGTAGAGGCAAGGATGAGGACATAGTGGCTGATGGATACAGAAGCAGGAGGACAAGAATGTATATACTATTTTTGCTGAAAAAAATCAATTTAGAAAATAATCAGGTAGTTAGAATAGAAAATTAAGCTTTTGAATACACTCTTGGCATGTGCACAGAGCTGAGAGCATTTTCCACTTGGCAAATCTGTCTGTCCAGATGTCTGTCTATCTATCTATCTACAGTAGTACTCTAGGCACCATATAACAAAAGGACAGTCTCTTACCCAAAGAGCTTACAATCTAAATGTAAGACTATAGACAGTGCTTAATTTGTGCTAGGGCTGAGTCCCAACACTTCTAGGCATGGCAGTTCATAGCCCTGGCTTGTTGCATCAGTAATGAAAGTAAAAAATTAGCTTGCGCCCTGGTACCTAATTGGTTGAGCCCCGGCACCTCCATCATTACAAATTAGGCACTGATTTTAGACAACAGATGGATAAATCAAACAGATAGGGGAAGACAATGAAACAACGTAAGTACGATGGTCCACATACACAACACACAGTCAACGTTTGGAACTTGTTGTGAAGGCCAAAAGTATAAGTGGATTAAAAAAAGAAATAGATAACTTCATGGAGTTTACGTCTATCAGTGGCTATTAGCCAGGATCAGGGATTCCACCCCATGCTCTGGGTGTCCCTAAACCTCTGAATGCCGGATGCTGGGACTGGATCACAGGGGATGATGGGTCACTGATAATTTCCTAGTTCTTTTCATTCCTTCTGAAGCATTTGCCATTGGCTCACTATTGAAAGACAGGATACCGGGCTACATGGACCATTGGTTTGGCCCAGTTTGGCTGTTCTTATGTTATGTGAAAACAGTGATCACAAAAAATCAGCTTCTGACCCTGAGAGTACCTTTCTCAGACTTGAAGAAGAGCTGTGTCTGGCTCGAAAGCTTGCCTCTCTCATTAGCAGAAGTTAGTCCAATAAAAGATATGATCTCATCTGCCTTGTCTCTAATATCCTGGGACTGACATGGTTATAACTACACTGCATACATAGAATTTATGTCAGTTATGATAACATGAATTGTGTCATTGTTTGGGATTGAACCCAAGACCTCTCGCTGTGTGAAAAACATCCATTGCTTGAGCTAAAGGATTAAGTTTGTTAACTGGAGGCAACAGTGGACTCATAAACCTCTTTTTATGGACTCACCACCAGAAGCAGTGAAAGCCTACACTGAGTCAACGTGGGCTGTCTGTCTATTACAGATGGTTGAAATTATTCACATTTTGATTTTTCAGTAGGAACATCAAGAAAGAAAAACCAAATTTTGACTAAAAATAAATACCATTTTAGACTACCACAGGCCTAATAGGATGGATTCATAGGCAACCTGTGGTGGCTGGAGGTTTATCTGTCAGTCTCCCCTGGAAAAGTCTTATCAAATTTGGTAGAGATTAAATTACAAGGATTTTATAGAAATGATTCTAAAAACGTATAGAATTTACTAGAGAAGAATATCCATTCAGTGGATGTTTTTATCCATCTTAAAGAATCCTATAGTTGAATATAATTATTAATTTAATCGTATAGGTTAATGTATGTAAGTATGATCTATGTCTGTTTGTGTATATATGTTGTGTGTGTGTGTAAAATAATATGTGTGTACGACAAAGAGACATAGATATTACTAAACATACTGGTTTGAACATTACCACCAGTTCTGGAGAAATTCCAGAGGAATATAGGAATTGTTGTCCAGACCAATGGTTCACTTAATCTGCTTTTTTGCCTCCAGTACCAGATGCTACAGAAGAAGTGCTAAGAACAATTATGGAATAATCTGTCACATTTCTTCCTAAGCACATTTATTGTTGATTTATCTCTTGAAGCATGGGTATTATTTCCCTAGCATTTTTATCCTATTTAGTGTAACTATGGATGTTTTCATTATGAATATGAAATGTCTTATCCTTTTTGGAATTGTGCTGACATCTTGGCTTTCTTGGTACCTTGTGGAAATGAGTTGCGCAGGTTAATATATGCATAAAATATGCTCTTTTTTCTCAAGTTCAAATCTGTTCTTTTAATGTATAGGGACTATATCTCAAGCTGGTAATAGCTTTTAAAAATGGGAGGAGCTTTCCCGATGTATCAACTGTACCTTTTAATTTGGCCATATATTCCCTAGATATATTTAATCCTGCCTCAGTCCGAGGGGATGGACCAGATGACCTCTTGAGGTCCTTTCCAACCCTTCATTGCTGTGATTCTATGGCATGTGTGTGTTTATGTATGTGTACATAATATGCACAATCTAGCACAAAAAGTCCTAAGAAATACTGTAGCTGGAAGCTGGAGTTCAACAAAATCAATCTAGAAGTAAGGTGCAAATGAGAGTCATTAACCAGTGGCGCAACTTGCCTAGGGACATAGTGATTCTCCATCACTTGAAGTCTTGCAATCAAGACTGGATGTTTTTCGTAAAGAAATCATCTAACCCAACTAAAAGTTATGGGCTTAATGCAGAAATTACTGGGCAAGGTTCTCTGGCCTATGTTATGCAGTAGGTCAGACTAGATGATCATAATTGTCCCATCTGGCCCTAAAATCCATGAATCCATGTTTTATCAGTCATAGACAAACAGGGCTGGAAGATTTTGATTTTTTTTAAATTAATGTTGACGGATATATTGATATTACTGACCTAGTGGATGGAGGGAAGCTGTAAATGTGCCACATCTTGATTTTAGTAAGGCTTTTGACAAAGTCCCACATAACAGTCACATAAGCAAATTAGGGAAATGTGGTCTAGACGAAATTACTATAAATTGGGTGCAAAACTGGTTGAAAGACCATATTCAGAGTAGTTATCAATGGTTTGCTGTCAAACTGGCAGGATATATCTAGCAGGTCCCGCAGGTGTCATTCCTGGTCAGTAGTATTCAACATTTTCATTGATGACTTGGATAATAGAGTGGAGATTATGTTCATAAAATTTACAGATGACACCAACCTGGGAAGGGTTCCTAGCACTTTGGAGGACAGGTTTAGAATTCAGAACTACCCAGACAAATTGGAGAATTGGTATGAAACCAACAAGATGAAACTTGGTAAAGACTACACTTACGGAGAAAAAACCAGTGCACAATAGTGAAATGGGGAATAACTGGCTAGGCAGTACTACTGCTGCAAAGGTTCTGGGGATTACAGTGGATCACAAATTGAATGTGACTTAGCAATGTGATGCAGTTGTGAAAAATGCTAGTATCATACTGGGATGTATTAACAGGAATGTTGTATGTAAGACATGGGAGGTAATTGTCCCACTCTACTTGGCACTGGAGTACTGTGTTCAGTTCTGAGTGCTACACATTAAAGAAAGAGATGGACAAATTGGAGATAGTCCAAAGAGAGCAACAAAAATGATAAACCTGGCCTATGAGAAACCGTTTGGAAAAAAAGCTCTGGGCATATTTAGGCTTGAAAAAAGGAGACTGAAGGGGGACCTGAAAATAGTCTTTAAATATGTTAAGGGTTGTTATAAAGAGGATGAAGATTAATTGTTCTCCATGTGTGCTGAAGGTAGGACAAGGAATAATGGGCTTAATCTGCAGCAAGGGAGATTTAGGTTAGATATTGGGAAAAACCTCCTAACTATAAGGATCGTTGAGCCCTGGAATAAGCTTTCAAGGGAGGTTGTGTAATGCTTATCAGA
Source organism: Mesoclemmys tuberculata (assembly GCA_007922155.1). Lineage (NCBI taxonomy): Eukaryota > Metazoa > Chordata > Testudines > Chelidae > Mesoclemmys > Mesoclemmys tuberculata. The sequence goes on along the minus strand of ML675629.1, from coordinate 4,608,867 downwards.
GGTTTTTTAAGAACAGGTCAGGTAAACACCTGTTAGGGACGCTCTAAGTATACTTGGTTCTGTCTTAGCACAGGGTACTGGAGTAGATGACCTCTCCAGGTTCCTTTCTGCCCTATATATCCATGATTTTATGTTTTTTTCCAGTTCCAAGTTTTTGTGGGGTCTTTCCCAATTGTTAGTAACTTAGTTGTTTCTTTTAATAGTGTTTTAAATTTATGTTTAAAAAAAAGATAATTGGGGGTTTGAGTCATGATTTAACGATTGCAGAAGGTGCAATTCAGGATATATTCCCTTTGTGAAGTTCAATAGGAATGTACCCAATAATATTTTATTAAAATTTAAAAGTGTTCAGTAGAAAAACATATAGAATTGAAAAGCAAACAAGATCCTTTCTGTAGGTTTTTTGAACCACCTTAGAGAATTGTATAAAACAGATACTAATCTTTATTGAGTTTTGTTGAATGGTTCTGAAGAATTATATAGAGATTATTACTTCCTATCAAATTCTATAGGACTTTCCCACCAGGGTAAGAAATGAGCCAGATCCTCCAGTGGTAGCAACAGGCACTGCTGAGTTTAATAATGGAGCTTCTCCAATTTACACTGTCTGAGGATCTGACCCATAATATCTCATCAGAATTTATTCTAGGCTGACCAGATAGCAAGTGTGAAAAATCAGAATGGGGGAGGAGGCTAATAGACATCTATATAAGACAAAGCCCTGAATATCAGGACTGTCCCTATAAAATCGGGACATCCGTTCACCCTAATTTATACTAGCAATTTCCTATTAATTGCTTGATAGATTTGTCCACCATAGAGTGTCCTGCTTAGCTACAAATTGGGTGTTTCTCTGAAGCCAGATCTCTTTTGAGGATCCCCTTTTGCCCTAATCCTCTTCCCCCAACTCCTATCCGTTCCCCCATACTGTGGCTGAAAACACCTAAGCTAGTGTGAAACAACAGCAGCAGCACAACACTGCTGTCCAGAAAGCTTCTTTCAAACCTGGGAAACAAAGCCCTTAATTTTCCTATCCAGAGCCACATCCTTAAATTGATGTGGACGTATTTGCTCCTGGCTGGTGTGTGTAAAAGAGTAAAGAAATCCCCTGGAACCTCTCAAATTAGCTCCTTTCTTTGACAGTTTAGCATAAGGGCCTGCTTCTCAGCTGGTATAAATCATCAGTGTGCCACTGAAGTGAATGGAGCTGTGCCAGTTTACACCAGCTGAGGGACAAGGGTTTTTTGGAGGTGGAGTGGGGTGGAAATGATGGGACTCAGATACTGTGAAAGATCATTCTAATTCTTTTCTCCCTTCACTTTCCGATTTCCTCCTACCTCCCCAAAAAGCCTGTCTGTGCTCCCCACCACTCCCTCCTCCCTCTCCAACCCAGTCAGAGTGTGAGTCTGCAAAAGTTTAGCAATAATTAGTGCCGACCTCTGGCTGCTCACTTCTCACTACGAATCCTAGTTGTCAGCTCCACCTGTCACAGGGCTGCGAGGAAATGAAGCATTTGGAGGCAAGGAGACGTGGGAAGGAGGAGGAGAGATGTCCCCGCGCTACAAAGCACATTGCTATTAAAGTGTCAGTTTTTTGGTTTACTGTTGCAGTTTGTGTGAAGAGTTTATGGATCAGCAGATAACAGTAATTATCACACAGACTTTTCAGCTAAAGTCTAATCTAACCTTTTATAGTTTTGTACCACAAGGCCTTTTTTTTTTTTTAAAGCTAATCTGGTTACTATTTTTTCCCCTATGTCCACTAAATCATCAAAGCAGACATCAGACTTCTTCCCTCAAAAAGGATGCATAGATTAATTGAGCGAGGGGGCGGACAGTAGGGTTTTACTGATACTAATCAGGGGAATTTATTGTGGTGAAACCCAGGGACACGTTAGCAGTACTAGAAAGAAAAAGAGAGCTAAGTTGAGTTGAGTGTCCATCAGCAGACCAGAAGCATGGAACATGTGCAGAAGAGTATATAGAATTGCATTTAGCTTTTCCATATACCAGTCCCAATTCACAGTAACTTTGTCAAAGTCACTGGAGTTCTTCTGGATTTGAGGACAGAATATGGAGGCTATACCTAGTGGACTTTTAGAATCATAATAGAAGATTAGGGGAAAAAATATTCATTCCCACCATTGTTAGAAATGGTCGAGGTTTTTTTGATTTTTTTTAAAAGAAAGAAAAGCGAAAGAAAATGCCTTTTGATCCAAAATGAATTTTTTTGTACAAAATTTTCATTTTGTTCAAATGTGTAATTTGTATATGAAAATAATATATTTCTTAAAATATGTCCTTTAAATTCAGCGGGGAAACAAAACACACATTATCATTATTATTTTTATTTATTTGTAGTACCACAGAATTTAGGAGGCCCAGTAATGTGCTAGGTACTGTACAATGACAAAACAAAGAGATGCTCCCTGCCCCAAAGTGCTTTCAATCGTTCTCTGTTCAAACTTTTTTTCTTTAGAAAAAGGAATGGGAAAGTGAGAGAGCAGGGTTTCTTTTCCATCAGAACAAAAACATTTTATTTATTTTTTTTATTGAGGGAAAAAAGAGAAAATCATATACAAAATTTGAACATTGTATTGTCAGTATGCTTACATATTTTTATCAAGCTCTAATTCTTATTTGTACTATGGTAGCTGCTAAAGGCCTTAACCAAGGTCAGCCACCCATAGTTCCGGGCACTGTACAAATACATAGGAAAAGACAAACACTACCACAAAGAGCTTACAATCTAAACGGACAAGACAGACAAAGAAGAAATTAAGTGTTTTACAGATGGGAAACTGAGGCAGAGACCTACTAAAAGATTTTCTCATGAGCTCACAAAAAGTCTGTGGTAAAGCAGGGAATTGAACTAGGGCTTCTGAGCCCAAGACTAGCACCCCAACCATTGGACCATTCTTCCTCTTAACATTTGTGCTAATGAAGGATTTTTCCCTGTAACATATTTTCTAGTGCTTTATCCGTATCTCCCTTAAATGATTAAAGTGTTGAGGCTTTTGACACTTCCCCAAGAGATATTTTCAGCTGGATGAGCGTCATCACTTGAGCCTAATGAACCCACGCTTCAAAAGATTTGGTGGTCTTGATAAGAATTTTGCAATCCCAAAATGCTTGGCGGTGTCTTGAATCCCTTGTGCTGTGCAAGAAACTCCCACATTTAGGCTGTCGAAATCCAGAGGATTGCCGCAGCCTTTTTCAAGAGTGATACACTGAAGAACAGATTTTGTCACAATCCAGTGTGTTGGGGTGGCTTAGAATCCACAGGCTTTTTGGTTTCCAAGGGCATATTAAAATTTGATAGAAGGTTGCAAGATGTGAAATTCAGGTAGAGTAAACAAGTCTGAGAAAAAAGATGAGTTTCCTGGCATCAGAGCAAAATAACCCCCAACTCCTCCCCCCTACAGACACCAAATTTAGTCTGAACTCAAACTGACCCTTGTTTGGAGTGTAAGCAACATGTTTTCATTATTATTTCATTTCCATTCTCACTTTGCTTCGGTGCTGCCTGGTTCCTGAAGCAGATGCATTAAAATACTGTGACATGTTCTTGTGGTGGATTTTGGCCTCACCGGAAGCAGGAAGTGCTGATAAATTCCCTAGAAGACTTTTTTCCTGAAAAATCCACCCTATCTTTGCAAATCCAAAAGGCTTGATTACTATAAGCACATGGTGTTACCATTGTGCACCCATGTGATGAATGTTGTCCAAATTGAACCCCTTCCAAGGGGTTTCCATGGTTTTTTAATTAAAAAAAAATAAGAAAAAGAAAAAGAAACCACAGCTTGAACTCCTTCCTAAGGTTGGTTGTTTCAAGTGTTTCTCCCTGCTAGACCACTTCTCTCCCTGCCGTGAGCGCTCTCATCCATCAGAGAGACATTTAGCTGTATGGGTGAGTCAGCAGCATAGCTCTGCAACTTTGGGCAGGGTCCTCGGACCTGACCCAGTTTGGACAAGTCCACATTTTTAGAGGTTTGTCTCTCATTATATATCTGAGCAGACATACCATATTCCTGAATAGGAGCTATATGGGAGCTGGCACTGTGTTAATGTCGCTACATGTGATGTTACCAACACACTTGTTGCATCTGGGTGACCCTGGGCAATAGTCGACTTGGGTAGGAGAAGTGTGGGTGAAACCATTTTGGAACTGATCAGCTATCGTTCCCTGATAGACAAAAGTTGAGTTAATGAATTATGCCAAAAGAATCGAGAGACTGAGGGAGTCTATTGTGACAGTAAAGGAGACTTTCTTAGCTAATACTTTCTGTCCGTGAGAGTCAGAAATAAATCTCTTAGCCATTCCCATCCTTCCGTCCCCAAATACCGGGACCGAGGTTGCTTAGAGGAGAAGCTAAAGCCAAACTAAAGTGTTATTAAGACATCGGTATGTCTAATGAAAAGTCACTATGCAGGAGAGAGGCACAAATCATTATGAATAAATTTAACCCTCGTCAAAACTATACTCCGTAATTCATACTGGAGTTTGAGTTAAACACTGGCATTCTAAATATAGTGGAGTGTCAGGGCCGTCTGCTGACTGGGCTGGCCTATAAGAAATTACAATGTTTCATCTGCCAGTCCAAAATGCATTTAGAGTAGAGGATCCACACAGTGTATGGCTCCATATATTCAGATTTACCATTGATGACTGCTAGAGTTGGGGATATTTTTTTTTCTCCTCCTGAAACCTCGTTTCTGTTTATGATAGAAGGAACGTCTCACTGGGCTTGTCACTGGTGCATTATGAGTTAGAATCCCAGTAGGGTTGGATTAGTCTTTCATCCTTCTAAATTATGAGTTCTATGTGGTTTACTCTACGGCTGCCTTTAGCCATGGCCTCAAACCCCAGAGAAGAATGAGGGTCCAATGGTTAGGGCACTAGTGTAGGACTGGGGAGACCTGGGTTTAAGTCCCTGCTCTGCCACAGACTTCCTGTTTGAGTTTGGACAAGTCAGCGTCTCTGTGCCTCAGTTCTCATCTGTACAATAGGAATAATAGTACAGAGAGGTTGTGAGGATAATTGCATTAAAGAAGTGAGGTGTTCAGATACTGTAATAATGGGGCAATATAAGTATCTGAGACAGCTTCTTTCTGTTACCCCACAGATATTATAGATTCCCTTCCCCCATCAATTTGCATAATGGTATCCTTAGCCAAATTTTCCTATGCTTCACTTCCCTAGGTGTGACTGCACTTCAATAGGTATTTTATATCTGTTCAGCCTTGGAGACTTAAAATGCCATCTGTCCTGCAGTGAGGAAGAGTTCTATGTTTTTGCAGGAACTCTGTGTCATTCAATAGAACTTCCCTGGCAGGGCATGAAATGCAGAGAAGAACATGAAGAATCTTATGGCTACTGGGATGGAAGCTTACATGGTGTGCTAGGATGGAAAGCGCACTGGGTGCTGTTCATCTTTGTGCATAAGGCCAACACGAGGGCTGTGCACCACCTATGTCCCACTCCAGCTCTATTTTAAGGGAAGTGTCAGTGGTGCGTAGAAAGACCTTTGGCTGGCTCTCTGCACAGGGATGAAATTCACCCTCTACTAATGTAATGTGTTACATGTATGAATGTAATATTTTATTTGACTCAAGGCACATGACTCTCGCTATAGCTTTAGCTAGTCCTTCAGAAGTTTGTGGTTCAGCAAAAGCCCTAATGTTCTATCTGAAGGGACACACAACCCAATTCTCCCTAACCTAAAACCACAAACCAACATCAGCAGTGGCAGAAGGGAAAAGCCACAACCCACTTAATCAGAGACCAGGTTCCTGACATTTGAGGTCTGTACTAACCGGCACTGGAGCGCAGCACGGTAAACCGTGGCTGGATTTAGTCCAGTGAGACAGGGATTTGGGCAGTCCCAGTCAACTGAAAAAAGCCAAGTTGCTATTTTTGTTTTGATCTGAATTAGAGAAAGTTTCCAACTTCCCATTAACCTAGAGGATTTTTCTTATTACTTAAGCATAGGAAATATTTTTATACTAGGAAACATACCATTTCTCCCAGACAAGGTATTTTGTGGTTCTAAACTTATTCTTTTTTTCCCCCTCTGACTTTGAGATTGTATTTTCCTATTAAGCCTTACACCTCTTCTTTCTTTGGTCCGCTTTTGTCTTCAGTGTTAAGCTAAGACCTTTCTCAGTTACCTGAAATTTTTGTTTAAATTTCTTCCCTAAAACTACCTCCATCATCTTTTCTGCTGAAATTGGAAGGAAATTGCTTTAGCAAGGACATATGGCTGCGTGTGTTGCAAAGGCTACCATTGTCTTTTCTAGTGAACTCCAATCCACATATCTAGTGAGGATGCTTTTGCTACTGGTCTGTTTCCTGCTGAATCTGACAACGTAAGCACAGTCAGCAGCTAGTTTGCTGGACAGCTGAACAAGCCAATGAACGAAACACAGGCCTTTTGAGTTTGGTGGTAAATTGATTCTAACTCTTGCTGTGGAGGTTGCAGCTGAGCCTTTGGCATGTAGGGTAAAATTCCCTCCTCTGTAGAGATTCCAGGACAAGGCCTATGCACCGCTTGAGGCCTTTAGAGACCGCTGTGATGTCCAGCTCCTTTAAATGGTTGGGCACTCTGTACTCAGGGCAGAGCCTCAATTCCCTTTGTTCCTGTTTGTTGCCAGAACAATAATGCCACCACAGCAAATAGCAGTGTTTAAATCAGTTCCCCCCGTGTCTATCTCATCACTTCTGGGTCCACATAGCACAGCCTGGCCTTGGGCCTCTCTGTGAAGCGGGAAATGGCACCCGCCGCGAATCCGAACTGTAAAATGTTTTAGTTGTAGTAATGCTTCGCACTTACATGGCACCTTTCATGCATGGCTTTGAAAGCCCTTTGTGAGCACTGAAGCTGCACAACACCTCTTCTGGGTCAGTAGTAGTATTTACAGCTGGGGGGAACTAAGATACCGAGAGGTTAAGATGTCAGCCTTGGATGTTTAAAGACAGATTCTTAAAATCATATTTAGACACCAAAACAAGTGTCCTGATTTTTCAGATTTCAGACCTCCCAACATCCAGGAGATTTATTTAGGTGGCTGACTTTAAACACTCAGGGCTGAATGTTTTAGTCTTAAGTGACTTACCAAAGGTCACACTGCACATCAGTAGCAGAGCCAGGAAAAGAACGTAGGAGACCTGATACCCAGTGTCGATACCCAATCCCCCGCCCTAAGCATGTTCCCTGGTTTCTATTAACAGACCTGTGCATGACAGTCTCCGGCCTGTCATGTTACAAGGCATAGACGTGCAGTTATTAGTGAATTTGACCAAAACCAAAATGTCACAGTGAACCCCCAGGATTAATAAGGCCATTTTTCCATATCGGTTCCTCTCCATATTTTAAACTGAGAAGTTGGAGGGGATTTTTTTACTATAGATGTGAACTCAGCATTGTGTTCATAGTTAAGCAGTTATGGACTGCCACAGGCCATTTTTGCCAAGGGAAGTTGGAGAGAGAGATGGAGCATTTTGCCACCATACAGTGCCTTCTAGATGCCAAGGCAGGGCTGAGTAGTGTTGGCAAGGTGCAGTGTGATGTGGAAGCTTGAACTTGGAGCTGCCCATGCTATTCCAGCTCAGTAGATACATGATAAATAACTAGAGGACTGTCAGAGCCCACGTCTGTCAAGCTGGTGTTTCATGGAGACTTGATTCACTTCACAAACTTTAAAAAAGGAAAACACCTGCCTAATTCCATTCCTGCACATATTTTGTAACAGCAGCACATACCAGTGAAAGGCATTTCCATCTCTCCACACCCATTGATTAGTGTGGATTGTCAAGACATCCTGATTATCTACACTGAGTTGCTTAAAAAACCATCAGAAGTGACATTAAATGGATTAATCCAGTAAAGCTTCTCTTGCATATAGCTGCATCCCTGTTCAAATTACCCAAATGCTGGTGCACTCATTTCTATGGAGGGGGAGGTGTCTGTTAGATGCTCTCATGTGTCTCAGACTCTTTCCCGTTCCAAGAAATCAAATTTCAGATGTACATGTAGCTGTTCTCTCTGTGGCAGAGAGAACAGTGCTCTGCTTACAGAGTTCTTGAGAATGGAACAAAGAAAGCACAAGAGAGAGATTTATTTTAGGGTTCTGGAACATGGTCCTAAAATGAAAAGGACTTCTTAGCTCAACTAGTCCATCGTCTGACCCGTGCAGGACTAGTGCCTGCAATGTACAGTATTGTCAAGTGCTTTATACAGAGGGTTCTTCAAATGACCCTTCCAACACTTACCACTGCAAACACGGGCATCTCTGGAGCACAGTTCTTGATTCTGCCATTGTCTCTTTGGGGACTTGAGCAAGTTATTGGAGCTAAAGAGGAATAGTTCATGTGCTGATTTTAGAACTCAAGAGATCTTGGTTCAACTCCTGGTCCCTGTGTGTGACCTTGAGCCAAACATTTAATTGTTTTCTGCTTCAGTTTTCCCATCTGTAAAGTGAGGAAGATATTGCTACTTCTTTTCTTGAATCCATTAGTCTTGTCTTTTTAGACTGTAGGATCTTTGACTTCATTGGAGCTACACTAATTTATGCTCGATAAGTTTTGACCCTGAAAGTCAATCTGATCTGTTCTCCAGGTCTGCTGCCCAGCCCTATGCGGTGGGGACTGCCCCCAAGTCCCACTGAAGTTACTGGAAGGCTGAGGGTATTTAGGATCTTCTGAGGAACTGATCCCTTGTGAGGCTGTCCTGTCTGTCCTGAGAATAGCAAGTTGTTTTGCCTTTACTGTGCCTGGCTCCTGTATAAGCAGACAACGGAGGGTGTTGCCTCTGAGATGAATTGAAAGAAGAGAAAGAGCAAAGGAATCCGCAGGAGGGAAACTTCACAACAGCTTAAAAATATGTTTGAAATATAATGAAAGATCTCACTGGACTCCAAAAAAGGCTGCTGAATTGTCTTGTTAACAGATAGAGAGCGTCACTGAATATAGCTGAGGAAAACTCTCGCCATCTCTGCTAGCAGAGATGCAACTGTCAAAACCTTCCGAGCTCTTGAGTGGAGCTTTGATCCTCTCCAGCTTTGGCCCAGTCCTGAGATGTAAGCAAAGAAAGGCAGGAGAGGGGAGATTACCTAGCAGATCTCTGCTAGCATGATGGATGCCCATTGCTGAGGCGGGGTTAATTGCCAGGATGACAGCACTTCTCAAGCATCCTTCCTTTCTCAGTTAGCCCCCTCGCTGCATGTGTTGTGTTAATCTAATTTGTTCAGCTCAGTGGCTAAACAAATAACTGCAAACCTACTGTTTATTCAGACGTGTGGCAAAGGGGGCAGCTCACGGAAATTATATTTCCTTGGATGTCTGATGATGGACAGGTTTCTGGAGGAAAGGACTTGGGGGTGGGGAACAAGAGAAGAGAGGTAAAAGAAAGGGAACTTTATCAGTGACGTCAGATTATTATTGTGTCCCCAGCAATAATCCAGGCCATGGTGAATTCTGTTATTCACAGGGGCATGCTATGAAATGTTATAGGAAATCCGCAGCTGATCCTCTGTTAATGTCCCCCATACTGCACAGCAGTGGAGTTACTGACACCCCAACTGGAGGAAAAGAGTGAATTTCAACCCCCTGGCTTGGCATTTATATTCATTTTTTACAGCCAACTCTTGCAACTGGATCTCTGCGGGCAAAACCCTGAGCCCACATGGAGCCTTGGTCCACCTAGATCCAGATGCAGGATTTAGCCCTGGATTTTTATTCCCTGGCCTAATAATTGCACCCATTCTAGGCGTGACGCACCCAGTGATTCCCATTACACGCTCTGCATTGCTTGACTTCCAGCTCAGTTCGCGTAGACCACCTAATACCCATCAGGTAGGAATGCCCTGGTTGTCACTATTGAGTTTGGCTGGACTTCAATTTGGAAGGTTCCAAGGAAAGGCTCAGTTGCCCCTCATTATTATTATGTTTGTGTAGCTCCCAGGACATGGCAGGTGCTTGCCAGGCACAATCGGAACTCTCCAGTCACAAACCAGACAATCAGAGGATGGGTTACGACTTATGAATGGTCAATGTTTGGTCAGGCCATGGCAACATAAGATCACGGAGCTTCCTCTCACCCCTTAATTGTATTTGTTACTCTTCACAATGAACTCAGTGGGGTTCCCTGTAGGGAGCACAGGAGAGGTTGGTTTTCCGAAAGGACTTAAATGTTGAGTGGGTAGGAAAGGGCTCATCATCCATGTGGACCTGTGTGGAGAAAGGGAAGGAGACATTTCCAAGGAAATGAGGTTGCCTCTCAGGCCTGGCATTTCCACACATTTATATGCCAGGTAGCCAGTTTCTCTTTCCATTCAGATTCTTTCTCAACACCCATTTCTTCCCTGAGCACTAACCACCGTCACCCAACCGAATGAGTCTCCTGGTGCATTTGTGGATCTTTTGTGCATTTACATGTCTTGTTGGGGGAGTCAATGTGGTAGAGTGGATTGGGATCTTTACAGAGAGTCAGGCGTTTTGTTTCTGGCTCTGTCACTGACCTGTCTTGTTACCCTGGGCGCTCGCTTCTCCTCTCACCGTTGGTCTGTTTTGTTCATTTAGGCTGTAAACACTTTGTGGCAGGGACTATCTCCTCTTCTGTGTTTATGCAGTGGGGCCCCAATGCTGGCTGGGATTTCAAAGTACTATTTTAATATAAGCAATACCTAATAATATTTGGGCCATGTATTGAGGGCCCGATCCTGAGAGGTGTTGCGCATGCTGATCTCCCATAGAGCACTGAAGGTGCCTGTCACTGGAGCAGGGAGGCAAATGGTGTTCCTCTGCCATGAGGGTGTTTAAGAGTTTGAAAATTTCCCCATCCTAAATTGGGCCTAACGCTGAAATTGCAATTTGATAATCCAAAAAAAGCAAACACAAAAGATCTTGGACCAGGTCAGTTGAAATATTTCATTTTGATTTTGACCTTTTTAGCATTTTAACCTTTTATAATATAAATTAACTTAAATTTCACAATGGAAAGTCATTTCAACCCATTTTTTTTTATTTAAAAAATGTCAAAACATGATATTTGCCCAATTTTGAATGAGAAAGTTGGTCAAAACCAACACTTTCGCGCAAGCAGGTTTGGTTGTGATGACTCACCTTGGGGGGGGAGGGGGCAAAAACACATTTTGTTAGAAAACTCCCAATAAGCTCTACTCATCACCTCTCAGGATAGGATACCTTGAGCTCTTTGGAGCAGGGACTCGCTTTGTCCTTGGGGACGCCACTAACCAAATAATAAAGATATGATGGATGAAAGTCACCCCCACCCAGAGGGTCAACGTGAGCCTTCGGAGCTACTTAAACCCTCCGTATGGGACTTGCAAAAGTAGGGCCTATGGGTATGTCTACACTGCAATAAGAGGTGTGCCTGCAGCACCTGGAGACATCCCCAAACTAGCTTTGGTATAGTGAGCAAACACAATTGCAGTGAAGTCGCAGCAGCATGGGCTAGCCACTAGAGTATAAACCCAGGATTCCGGGCTGCCTTGTTCCGTTGTGCTGTCCTGACTTCACTGCTGTTGTTATTGGAGATAACTAGATCAAACCACCCATTTTGCAGGCACACCTCTGATTACAGTGTAGACGTACCCTAAGTCTTGGGCTGGTCACCTGCACAGCAGTTGATTTCACCCTTAGGTGATTTCATTTACTAATGGAAGCTTCTGTAGAAAATGTCCTGACTCCGGGGAACAATTCTGTGACCCACCTTGGCTGGAGAAAAGACTGAACTGAGTGAGAAGGAAATCATCAGGAAGAGGGAACCACAGTCTGCATAAGTGAATAAAAAATGGGTGTCAGATTGTGTCCTCATGCTAGTGTAATGCCCTTTGGAGTCCATGGAGTTACCCCCAATTTGCCCGAGAACAGAATCAACCCGCGTGTCATTAGCAGTGGAAGTTGATTGCTACTTTTTTGCAATCTAGTTCCATGAGTCTCCTGTTTGGCTTCAGTGGAATCTTGGGTATGGAGGGATATATCTGAGATGGTATTTCAGTAAGCTGAGGAGCTGACTTCCTTTTCTCTTGACTACATCTGCTTCATTCTCTCGCTTGATTTCCCTTCACCTGTTCCATTCCATCCGTATCATCTCCAGATGTTCTTGGCCAACTGCTGGAAATATCCTCTCTGTAGGGCCATGAATCCTTTACAAATCTCCTCCTCTCTTCCCCCTTTTCTCTCTACTCGCTGTGGGATGCTGCCTACTACTGCTAGATACAGAGACCTGTGACGGGTGACCAAAACATCAACACGCTGAGCTTAGAGCCCCAGGCTGTTTTCCTTACTGTTGCTAGAGAACAGAGCCCTATTTGCTCTGCTCTGGAGCTCTTCTACCAGGTTCCTTCCTCCTTCTCCTCCCTTTCCTTCTTCTTTTATAATTATATTTATTTGAAATTGAATTTTATAGGTTCAGTCCCCAAAGGCAACAAGAAGTAATTTCTGGTGGATATTAAAACTGTATAAAACTGCTCACATCTCCCCCATGAAAAACAACTGATTCTCAGAGGAAGACTGACTCTTACCTTCTTGCCAGCTCTGCCCTGCCCCCAAACGATCTATGCTATTTTTTTAAAAAAAATAAAACAGGAATTATGTAATGCATAAGTGACCATTATTAGTGGGCTATAAAGTGGCAGTGAGGCCAGACCCCCAGCTGGTGCTCCATTGATTTCAGTAGCACCCATACCGGTTCATACCTGTTGAGGATCTGGTCTGGCACGTCTAGAGTTCTTGCTGCTCTTTGTATTGAGGAAGTGTCTAAAGATCCTGAAAGAGAGCAGGGCCCCTTTGTGCTAGGGATGCAATCTAAGGTCCAGTGTCTGATCTCCTTACTCTCCTTGAGTAGTGTCGTCTTAAACAGAGCCATGGAATTCAATGGGGTAAGAAGGCTAGTGGAGCAGGGCTGGCCTACCAGATAGGTGCTTAGATTGAGATTCAGGAGACCTAAATTCAGTTCCTGGCTCAACCACAAGACTCCCTGTGTGACCTTAGTCACATCACTTCATCCGTTGGGGGCCTCTGTTCTGCCCCTACAAAGCAGTGATAGTAATACTCCCTTCCTCTGATCACTTCCCTCTTTCAGGCCAGACTTTGCCACACCTATGCACTGATGTGACTTTCATTGCTGTCACTTCTGAGTGCTGCACTGCCATTCAGCCATTTTATTCTCACCACCTCAACAAGAGCTGAGGCACATAGTGATTAAGAAACTTCCCCAAGGTTTCACGAGGACTCAGTGGTGAAGCCAGAACTGAACACAAATCTTCTGAGTTCTTACCAATTACCTGTCTCTTTAAATATCCAGGACAGTGCTTTCCTAATACATAGCCAAGGAAACTGATTGCCCCTACACAAAAAATCACTCTAGATTCTCCACCTCGTCTCATTCTCAGTTTAGAGCACACAAGGCTAACCTTGATGCAGGCACTGTTAGCTGGCTGAGAGCAGATGATGCTCCCAGCGGACATTAATCCCCAAGAAGTATCCTGCACCTAACTTTTTACTTCTTTGTCTCCAGTGTGGAATGGATTTATCTGCTGCCCTCCACCCAGTCTTTCCCCACTTCCATCGCATCATCCAAAGGGGAGCAAGTGAGCCACATCTAGTCTGCTTACTTAGGTGCAACCACTTGGGTGATGGAGGAAGAATGTCTCTCTCCAAGCTTTTACTACCTTGATGATGTCCCGCTAAAGGTGTATACCAGCCACTGCAATCTTGCGCCTGGTTCTCCCATTCCCACGATAGACAAGTGCTTGCTTGTCCCGTGTAACCTGATAACCTGAGAAATCACAAGACTCCGCGCTTGCCTCCTAGCACTTTTCATCAGCACTTTTGCATGTGGCTAATTAATCCTCTCACCAGAGAGTGAGCTACTGATGCACAGGCAGGCGAAGTAACTTGCCCACCGCTGTGAGGGAGTCAGTGTCAGACCTGGAATTGGAACCCAACAGATGCTGATATCTCATGTTTAATGTATACCCCCGTATTAAAGTGCCCTGCCCTTAGCAAGGTGTCAAACCTGGTTGGCCCCTATCTCGAATAACTTCAGCCAGGAGCGTTCTCCAGAGTTTGGTGCTGAGCATTGGGTTGAGATTAGACTGCAGCTCTGAAAGCACCTCAGCATTGTATGTTGTGTCATTGCTAGGCCCTGCCAGTTAAAGGCGGCTCTCGCTTACCCTGGTGTAACCCCATTGGCTTCAGTGAAGTTATGTCAAGTTGAGCGAGAGGAGAGGGCCATATTTGCAAGAGCTGTCACTGCCCAGGCACTCCTGTTATGATGTTTATTTCGGTCCCTAAATGGGAACCGAGCTCCTCAGAAAATCCAGCCATGATTGAAGGGACTAAACATTGCCCTATCTGTGTATGGGGTCGTGAGTACTGCGGGGAAGGGGAAATTCCTAGGAATGGGATGTGCTGGGCTCTGAGTCCAATCAATAATTTGTTAGATGCTGTTTGGAAATATCCTGCAAGGAGAAATCACCCTTTATTCTTTGTAATCGCGCCAGCCAGTCTGTTGATCCAGAGAACAGATGAGGCACCAAGGAATTTTATCTCAAGCTCCTGGTGAGGAGGAGGAAATGTTCAAGGCTCTTTCCAACCCCCCCACCCTTCACTCCCACTCAGGGCTGATTTGTTCCAGGAGGTGTTCCCAGCGTCGTTCATTTCCCTCTCACCACAGCCCCTCTCCGCCTGACAGATCACCCTTGCACTCTGCTGTGTGTCCTTCCGTGTGGCTGAGTGTTAACTCTTGCATGGTGTTCTCGCGATGTTGATTATTCCATCCAGCACCACACTGGGTTAGTAGGATCAGCCCTGTTTAAGATATGGGGAAACTGAAATAGAGAGAGGAAAAAGCTGCATAGTCCAGTGGGTAAGGGACTCAGGAGATCTAGGTTCTGCTCCCTGCTCTCCCACCAATTTACTGTGGGACCTTGGGCAAGTTCCTTACCCTTTCTTCATCTCCGAGCCCACTTGTCTGCGGCATCTAGTTAGACTGTAATCTCCTCTGGCCTGGACTGTCCTTTATTAGTTACTGTCACAGCACAAGCCCAGATCTTAGGTGTGGCCTGTAGCTACTGCTGCCTAATCAGTGACTTGCCCCAAGGCGCACAGCAAGGATGTGGGAGTTCCTGCCTCCCCGTCCTGTTATCAGACCACTTGGCAACACATCCATCTGGACAGAAGTGCAGGGGCCCGTGCGTGAGGTGGGGCTGAACGTTCAAGCTCCACTTCCTTTCCCAATTGTCCCACTGTGGCTGCCATATCATGGACCCCAGATTGCCTATCTTTCATTCAGTTGTTTACCTGTACAGTGACTCCATTTTCTCTCTGTTTGAAGGAACCGTGGCAGCTGGGACTTGTGAAAGAGGAATCCACTTCAAGTAGTGCTTAAGGGATATTTTACTCCTAACCCACCATGGCTTTAACAAGGAGCCTGTGATATCTTACAGGTTTGAGGATTTCCACCCCCTATCCACCTTTTGTCTTCAGGACTAGAGAGGGACTTGATAGGTGGTATGGGACCTCTGCTGTCACCTCCACAGCTGAACACTGAGGAAGCAACCACAGGTTCCCAGCGGGACAAAGTGCCTGGCTGAATTCTTATTTGAGCCCTCCTATGTCCTTAGATCTCACTGTCAGACCTTCTTTTTCTCTCTTCCCTGGACCCCCAAACACTAAGTGCTCCCAGATTAGTGAGAGAAGTGTTTGTGTGTGTGGGGGGGGAGAATGGGCAGCACCTCACCCACCCCACCCCCAAAATCAACATGTTTTTTTCTTTCCTTGGATTTTTTCCACCAAATTAAATCCGATTTTGCATTTGTCGGGATGTAGAGCTTAGCGGGATATAAAGAAGCTCAAGTTGGCTGAACTCTGCAGCCCCCCTGATAATGTTTGATTACCTTTATTTCACGGAGCTGGTCTGTTTATCTTGTAATTCATGGGGGTTTCAGGGGCTCCCTCTAGTGGCTAATATAGCACATGAGTTGGAAGAGAAGAACAAATAAAACACTTGGAAGGTTCTGTGTAGTAGGGGAGCGTGCATAAGGTCTGGTGTCTGTGTTGCGAATGTTTGTGTTAATTTATATCTGTATCACAGGCGGTTGTTTCTGTTTTGTTTTGTGTTTTGGTTGATTCCTGACTGCTTTTAGGCTGACATAATGAGAGGACCTGATCTGCTCAAAGAGTTAGTTCCTTGATGGTGGAAATATCATGATTTTGTTCCAGCCTCATCCATGACTCGCAAAGTGTTAAATAAACAAGCAAATTACACAACGCGTGCACACTGTAATTCCCAGATATTTGCATGATTCCAGTCCCTGTGGAACCCAACTGTTCAGCAAAGCTGGGTTCCACAAGAATAGGAGTAACGATAATCTGTTGATCTCCTCAGTGGTGCTGGCGAACTAACACACTCTCAGCTGTAAGGTTCAAATCCTGAGCGGTTTGCATTGCCAGTAGCTGGGGTGATTTCTCTCAGTGGTTTATTGGCAAGTACACTCTCATCATTTAAGTACTTTCCTAAATGAACCTGGCCAAATGAGGACTGTTCTCCAATCAGAACATGTTACTTGTGTATATTGCATTTCCCTGGGTAGGTGCTACTTTAGGTTTTTTTGTTTTGGGGGTTTTTTTATGATAAAAAGTTTTGCCTCGTTAATTTCACTTGCAACTTGGTCCAGATTTTGGCCACAACTTGACCATATGTGGCCTAATGTTATGACCTTACCTTACAGTGCCAAAGGGTCAAATCCCAAAGCAACCCTGGTGGCACATGTGAAAATCACGGGACCTTTAGCTTGAGTTATACAGGAAATCAAAATCTAATGGTACTTTCTGTCCTTAAAATCGATTAATTCAAATCAGATCCACACAGAGCTCCATGTTTCAGCTTCATGTTTTTCACTTTGCGTGTGAAGCATTGGAAACCTGAATTCATGGGCCTGTAAGTGTGTGTTTTGTGCCTGCATTTAGGAAATGAAAGGCTCAAGGGCTCCAATTTGTCGTGCAATAGGAGTGGCTCTGAGAAAGCTGACCCCTAATGTCAAATTCTAGCAGACATTGTACACCTGTGCATGCCAGTGAAACAGCACAAACCTAGGCAGCAGCTGGAGGAGCATGCAGAGGAAGGAGGAAGCCCAAATTGTGGCTCTCTCACAAACCCACTGAGGATAATGGAGGGGTGTGGCCAATGGATCAGGGGTGTGCTCTGCTTATCAATACACGGATACAAATTCATCCACCCTCAGCAGACGGTGACAGTCCCAGCGAAGCCATTGTCTGGTGCACTGCACTATATTTGTACTGTGAGAAGAGAGGCTATGCAGAGAGGCCTTCCAACCGGCTCTCCATGGCCTGAATGCCAGCACGTACCATGTTGCTTTTGTAGCAGCTACATGTGAAAATTTGAAGGAGAAGGGACTTCCTCCTGGTAGGCAGACTAGCTGTTGTGTCCTAGGGAGCCAGTCCTATCAAGAAATCCTTTTTGTGTGGCTCTCCTCATTGGAGCTTCACGTGCTGACAGCATGCAATGGAACTGATTGAAGATTGGAATTTCTGTCCTGTAGGAAATTCTGATATTTCCAAATTTGTTTTCATCCCATATCAGGGCCAAAAGTAGATTTTTTTTTTTTCTGGAACAGAAGTTTCCGGAAAATGCTGGTTTGGAAATGTCGGGAAAACATTTAGACTGAGAATTCCCAACCAGCTCTGGTATGCAAGACCAGGCCAAATGTTTGTGAAATGCTCTGAGGCCATTGGAGAGGAGGAAGAAAGATAAACTCTACTGGAAACTTTTCAGCCTCGGTTCTGGGGGAGTCTGGTATTGTTTTCTTGGCTCCCTTGAACTTTGCTGCTTATGCCCCCATCTTTCCCCCCTGCACTGTCCCGCTGAGTCCTGTGAGACTTTCTTTGGCACGCGTTTTTCAGTTGGAAATGTTGAGCTTGGGTCCCTTGTCATTTACACCAGTTTTACCACCAGGTGACTTGGTTGATTTCAGTGGGGGGTGCTCCTCATTTACTTCGATGTGTGAGGGACAGAGGATCATGCCCACATGTATGTGTATTGATATTCTTTCTTTCTTTATTGTGCTAGGTGCTTTCCAGAAGGCCTAGGAAGACACAGCCATGGCTCAGAAGAGCTTACATTCTAACGGCCCCAGATCTGCCATTGTTACAACTTGAGTATTGTTTCCTTCACAAGCAGTCCCTTTGGGACAGACCCCTCAGCTAGCATAAACCAGCATAGCTTCATTGAAATTGATTGAGCTATGCTGATTTGCACTAGCTGAGGCATCTGACCAATTAATTTCATTGGAGACCACTCATTTATTGCCTGACCCAATGCCTTTGAAGTTAGTGGGAGTTTTTCCATTGATTTCAATGGGCTGTGAGTCAAGTTCTAGTCAGGTACAACTCCTCAAGTGTAATGGTCTGGAGCATCTAGCCCAAAGTCAGATCCTACCCAGTGTGACTGTGGGTAGAGGGGGATCAAGACCTCCATTAATAAGGATGTTTTTGCATTCCTCTCTACCATCACAGCAAACCATTCCACAAAGTGCCTTCACCAGGAAAGAAACAGGTCAAGGGCATAACAATGTGAGGGGAACGGCAGGGGAATGAGGTGCCAGTCTGCGATCTTCGGGCAGAGAAGTGCATTTCAGTTTAATCCAGATCTCACAATTAAAGTGTTGGAGTCAGCTGGAAGGCTGCTCGCAGCAGCTCATGGTATTGGGCCACTTTGTGGATTACTAATAGCCTTAGCAGTGTGCTGTTTACCAAGTACAGTGAGACCTCGCTCGCAAAAAAGGAGGAGGGGGACAGGAGCAGGGGAGCAAACCCCGCGCCCTGCACCTCACATCTGCATAACAATTGTCAAAATTTATGGAAATGCCGAAATTGCACATGCAGATCCAATCCAGCCTGGGGAGCACACCCGAGCCATACAGAATAGTTCCCCTCTCCGCCCTGCTGCCTGCTCCAACGCAGACCTTGGCTGCTGAATTTTAAAGAAGCCACCGTGTTTGGAAAGGAGGACGTGAGGGGATTTTTCTTCTTTTTCCTTTTCCTTTTCCTTGACTGCAGTGAAAATGCCAGCTCTATAGACAGAGCAGCTACATTAAAATGTGTGCCTGCATAATGTGTGTCTGGGGTGTAAGATGACTGTGTGTTCTTTTCTGTGGGCTCGATCCAGGACAGCCCTCATGTAGACACTGAGGAGGGGGATGACAGGGAGCAATAAGGTGCATCCCTCACCCACATGGCTTGCAAGAATTGTGGGCAAAATCCAAGTCCCTGTGCTCAGGGGCACTGGGTTACTACTGCGATGTTTCCATGGGGGTGGGAAGGGATGCCGAGAAACATACAGTTTACTTCCACCACAAGCTGTTGGGCTGGATGCAGGACTATGAGATTTTGAAACTCGGTTTAGTTCCTCGCTGGAATGAAAATGAGACCTTTCAAATAAGTTCACAAAAACCAGGAGACACCCCTTCCCCCCCAACAGGCATCGCCAATATCCCAGTGCTTAGGGCACACACCTGGAATGGGGAAGATGCTGGTTCAAGTCTCTGTTCTGGTGGAGTCAGACCTGAGACTCAAACCTAGGTCTTCTGTCTCCTAGTGCCCTAGCTAGCAGACTGTTAGCGATTCCAGGGTGATGTTTCCTTCCGTCCACCCCCGAATCCTGGGACTGAGAACCTTTCCCAACAAAACAGTATTTGTGATAGTCAAAAATGGTTCACTGAACATTTGCAAACAGTTCTATTAAATGTCCCTCCCTTTCTCTTTTTTCCCATTGCAGAGGGGTCAAGAAAGACTTCCTGCTTCCTTTCTCCCTGCTAAGATGGATTATGGGATTTTTAAAAAGTCTTTCTGAAACATCAAATATTGTCTGATACAAAGGCAAGAGATCAAAACCTCAAGGACCATTGGATTGAGCCATACAGCATGTCCTTTAATGTGCAATCTCTGTCACTTGAAACATTTATTTCTAGGCTGGAAAATATAATATGGAAAAAGATCCTGTCTTGGCTGAAGGTGCAGGAGAGAGGTATTAAAGGCCAGATTTACAAAGGTGACTAAAAATGCAGATAAGCACATAGTGAGATTTTCAAAAGCACCTACATAATTTAGGCACCTAACTCCCATTGACATTCATCTTTAAGTGCCTAAATACCTTTGTAAATCTGGCCCCATGTGCAGAGGCAGATGAAATGTTCACAATGAAACCTGAATTGATGCCAGATTCACCTGGTCTGGGTTTTGTTTTGTTTTTTTGCAGACTGGAAACACCAAGTCTTGCTGAAAGATTTGGGAATGTTTCCAGTGAAGCGGCCCCGACTGAAAATTGCATGTCTAAACCAAGTACAAATCTGACCATTTCGCTGAATTAGGGCCCAAACTGAAAGCGACGCTTGGAGGGGTGCAAACCATCTGAACAAAATCTGGAATGGAACAGTCATAGCACCTCTCTGTAGGGAAACCAATCGTGTCCTTGCAATTCTGCCAGAGGAGTCCCACCCTCTAATGTTTAGAAGCCCAGGTGTTCTTTGCTTCATAGATTTTTAAGACCAGAAGGGACCATTTACGATCATCTACTCTGATCATCTGCATGGCACAGAGCCACTGAATTTTTCATGACATGGACTTCTTGTTTTCTGGCCAGCCCTACACAGCTCTCTACTAGCATGTGCAGGCAAATGCAAGCATGCTTACCCAGTGCAGAATCCTTCTCATATATGTACACCCATGTGTAGCTCTGTATGTACCTAAGTACTGTCCATTCTTCCATCCTCTAACAGCTCCCCCACCCCCTCGCCCTACACAAATGCTACAGAAATCAGTCTCTGATACAGCCAGTATAAGGTGACTTTTTCTTGCCATCTGGGTGTTCGATGGCACAGCTCCCTGGTCTGCCTACATACGCATGTTCCCCCTTCTCTTCCAAAGCTGGCAGCTAAAACAAAAGAGAAAGCTTCAAAAGCACAATGTCAGCTGCCTGTGTCAGTGTGGGTTGAAAGTACAGATCACAGCGAGCTCATCTCCCAGTAGGAAAATGGGACTTGCATTTCAATAAATTTACATACTACAGAAGCGTGCAGAATAGATTGCTTTGGGGAACGCTCTGCGTAGTTGCTCTGGGGAGGCTGAGCCTTGACTCTCACAGGAATGGTTTGATGCCACCTGCTCTAACACTGTCATGCTCTCCACGTCCTCTTAATTTAATACCTGCGTCTCTTGTTCACTTCATTGTGTGGTTCAGTTTTCTCCCAGATTGAGTGAAACAGATCTAGCGAATGGAGACCTCAGTTTGTCAAAGAACAGGGATAACACAGGCAGTAATAGTCCTAGTTTTGCCCGCATTGCCACATAACATGCCTTGATCTTGACTTAGAGGGAATCCATCTAGGAAGTGTAATGCTAATTCAGCCTCCATGCCCTTTTGAGCCTTGGCTTTTCTACGGATTAGAATTGGTGAAAATGTTCCCTGCTAAACCAAATTCCTAGGGCAGTATAAGGGGTTACTGAAATCGGTATTTTGGGGGGGAAGAGTGCCCATTTTGATGAAATTGTCCAGTTTTTCAATGGGAAAATTTGGGAAAAACATTCATTTGAAATCAATATTTTCACATTTCGAATGCTGACATTTTGAAATGGAACATTTTACTTTGATCAAAAAAGGCTGCAATTTTCCTTTCAATGCTTCAAATTGAAGTTTTCAGAACTTGACATTCCATGAAAATATTCCATATTTCAACTGTTGGACCCATTTTAGAATGTGGCATTTTAGACGGAGAAATATCCGAATGGCATGGAGCACAGAAATTCCAGTTTCCAAATGGTTCTCCTCCAGATTAAGTGATGTGTGCTTTAGAAACTTGACAAGCTAGTCATTGGTACAAACCCCAGAACAGAACTTTAGTGAAATAAAGCAGGTGCCATCCTGTTGATCGTTTGCTATAATTTATCATTAGATCTGTATGATTCCCAGCTGGTAGGTTTCTGCATCACAGTTTAAAAGGCACTCCAAGATAAGGCCAAGGATTGAACGGGGCACAGGGTCTGAATGATTGTTTCATGCTGCTGTTAAGGCAATTTGGTGGGATGCGGAAGGTCTCCTGCTATACCTTTCCTGTGGGCAAAGAAAGGACTTCATTCTCTAGAGTAGTCCTTCTGGTGCTATATGATAGGAGTAAAAGGTTGGTCCAGTGTTTAAATCCCCACACCACCACAGACTTCCTATGTGGCCTTGGGCAAGTCTCTTAGCCTCTCTGTGCCTCAGTTTCCCATCTATAAAATCTACATAACACTCTTATGACAGCAGAGTTAAAGTACTTTTAACATTGAGAGGTACACAGATATTACAGTGATGGAGGCCACGTAGGCAGCTAAGATAGAATAAAATGGAGATGGCGACAGATCAGCTGAAATACACTAGCAAACAAAAGTTGTGACCTGGTACTTGGGAATTGTTGCTCCATGCTGCAGGGCACAGAGAAATACAGTGCACACATAGTCCATGGAAGGTGAAAGGCTGGAGCGGAAGGTTCTGAACAGCGTCATTTTAACACCTCCTGACAGAGGAACATTAATTTAATGCAGAGAAGGAACAGCAGAGCAGTGGCGACGTTAAGAAAGAAAGAGTGTAATCTATTACCGGGCCTGGGCCGCCATTGATCAATACGGCAAAGTCAATAATAGCTTTTGATTCCAGCATATTAGGTTGACTGTCAGATTCATGTTTATTGGAAGTTTTTAGAAATAAGTGAAGCATGTGACTCGAAGGAAAGGGACTGTGGGCTGCTTTTTTCCTTCAGTCACATCAGGAGCGGTACACTTTGGAGAGCTTTTTAAGGAGAAAAGGAACATTCAGTATAGTTACTGAAATGCAGATAAAATGTGTCTTCTGCTAGAGCAAGATTTGTGAAGCTTGGAGTCATGAAGGATGCAAGGGTGAGGAAGGATGGTTTAGTGGTTAAACTCACAGTGTTGCTAATTCTTGTGCTTTTATCACAAGTCTTACAATATTTGGAGTTTTTTCCTAAATCACCAGCTCCTGGAGACAATAGATTCCATGAGAGTCTTAGGTTTCTTCTTTAAAAAATAAGTACATTTCTAGCCTTTGTGGTTGTGCCAAAAATCTTGAAAACTTGACTCAAGTGCACACTAAAAGTTCAGAAACCAGCAAGCGGATAAAAAGTATCCATTTATTATTTTTTTAAACATCTCATGATTTTTTAGGTTACATCTCATGATTTTTGAACTCTTGCAGTTGATAGTACTGGAGTCAGGATATTGGATTCAGCACAGAGGCTTCTGGGAGAATAAATATATTAATACTTCAGAGGCACATGGATATTACAGTGATGGGGGAACATGGAACTACCTAGACAGAAATACAATATGTGGTTGATGCTATAGTATTATAGTACAAGCTAATATTGGTACAACATGTTTCCTACCAATCATATCCCCAAATAGTTCCTGGAATTTAGTAAGTCAGATGCAGAGCCAATAAATAAAGAGAGAGAGAAGAATTAAAGATCCATAGAAAATAGGAAAAAGGATATATGTTTCCAGATTGGATAGAAGGTCATTGTGGTGGAGACAAGAAACAGGTATGTGCAGAGATGCAGAAAAGAAGGATCTTTAAGAATCAGTGGCAAGATTGTGCTGGAAGCAGAAGAGGGAAGACCAATGCTGGATGAGCACTGGGTGATAAGAGAGAGCAGCGATGAAGAAGATCTATTTGATGAACTAGGAAGTGTCCATAGAAGGTTTTAAAAATTGTGGAGGTTGATTTTGAACTGGCTTCTGAATAACTGGGGAGTGAGTGGAGCTGTTGTAGCACTGGAGTGATGTGGCTGTGCTTCATGGTAATAAAGTGCAGCTCCCGAGGAATATACAAGTAAAGTGACTCAGGTGCTTATCTGAGCCTCCTTGGAGATGTGTTTTGTTCCCTTTTAAGTATTCAGTACATCTGTTATATTTTAAACGCCTATAGATTTTCTGGGCTTCACTCCATCTGCCAACTGACGCTTTGCCCTGACGTAACCCCTGGCATCAACTCTTCATTGCCTGTGGTTGGATTTGTGTGACATTACTAGGGCCAATCTTGTGGGGCATGATGTTGGAAGATGACCCAAAAAGAGATGCAAGAAAAATTATTAGTGAAAGCTATTTCCAGTAGGATTTATGTATAATTTATAGACACAGAGATTTAAAACATCACTTCTCCTGCATGGTGTTTCCTTCCCTGCCGTGAAGATTCCATTTGATCCCAGCATTTAGATGCTTCCTTAATAAGTACCTAGATAGACTGAATATGACTGACACCCCATACAAATGAGATTCCCTCCCCCTTCCTGCAGCAGCAGTTACGTCCAGGCTATATCTTCTAGGTCTTCCATTCCTTAATTCATCCTTTTGTTATAATCAAGACCACCTCGGTTGCCTGTCCTGATCCAGCCCAGGCTGATAGTAACTGAAAGCTGAGAACCATTTGGTAATGGCTTTTGTGAAACAAACAAAGTGATATTAGTCTAATAATGTCCACATTATAAAAAACAGCCCAAGAATTGGCCCCAAAGAGAAAGGCTGAGGTGAGAAGGCCCAGGCCTGACTGAACCTTCAATGACTATGATCCTTTCACCACTAATAGTGGGTTCCTGCATGACAGGGTTCTGGCATATCGCGCTCTTCCATTTGTGTGGCCCACCCACCTCTGCGCTTGATCCACAGAGGCCATGAATCTGCCACAGGTCTCAGCTACTGGTCCTGATTGTATACTTCAAGCTGAAGAGGCAGATGGTTTTAGTTCTAGAGCATTTTTATTCAACTCTCATTGTGGGCCAAGACTGCAATCATCCCATTGGCAAGGCGATGTGGAGACACTTGTGCTGCCAGTGTTCTGTCTGTTTCCCGGCCTGCCATCCTAGCTCCTTTCCCCAGCAATCAATGAGCTAACGAACATTTTTTTAAAACATAGAAATGTGTAAGTTTCTGGCCTGCCAAACACCTGGGCTGAAGAAAGGAGAGAGCACAGAGCCATGCCTGCAATATATGACAGAGTCCCACCTCAGAGACATTTTCACCCTGATATTAGAGATGATCCTCCACTAAACTGCAGGCCCGATCCTGAATTGAGATCTGAATGCCATGAACGAGATACGGAGCTAGTGTAAACAGGGAGAAATGCCTTTACACCAGGTGAGAATGTGGCCCCTTATTTCTTCCATGAGCCAAACCAAACTTCCCCAACTTTGGGGGTTCCAATTTTGGTCAGAATCCAAAAATCTTGCTATATTCTGGAGGCAGTGTTTCGGATCTATGTAGCGATTCAGGCCAGATTCAAGTTTGAGCAGTGAAATGGGATCTGGATTAGAGTTGTCTGGGTTTGAATGCAGCTCTACCTAATATTTGAAGAAGTAAAAAATAAGTGTAAGTGTTCCAAATAGTTTCCTTGACATTGTTATGATATTTGATTTTGTGACTTGTGCACAGCCCTTCTTTCTCTCTCTCTCTGTCTCTCCCCAACACACGTAATCAATGTCATTTGAAGGAACATTCTGGTCGTCTTTAACATCTGAGTATCTCATAACAAGGTCTCAAACTGTGGGAAGGAGTGCGAAAGAGCGAAGGTTTGGCCGGAGTAACTAACTCTCTTTAATGAGCCCCTTGCAAATTCTCCTTGCATACTTACAGACACCCACGCAGTTACTTAAATGGGCATTATTGGTCACCAGGGCCATAGGTCATCCAACAGAATGGGTTTGTTAAAAATAGGAATGAGAGTTCAAGACATGAGGTCAAGAGAGATTAATTGAAAAATCTTCTTCAGGCCTGACATCATCTGTGGCATCTGCAGCGCCCAGACACTTCCAGCTGCTTTTGGGTTCCTGGCGAATGTAAATGTGACAGCTTGGTGGTTTCCAGTCTGGGTTTTCTTTTTCTTTTCCTTTTTTTCTACAGCAGAAAGGAGGATGGTGGGTTGACAAGTGCTGACTGTGTGTGTGTGTGTCTATTACCCATTTTTCAGGTGGCCCTGCATTCACAGCATTAACTGACAGATGAAGTGACTTGCCCACGATCGCTCAGCTGGTCTCAGCTGGGAATTTAACTTAGATCTTTTGAGTGATAGTCTAGTGCCCTAACCACAATCCATCCTTCTTCAGTCTGTGTTGGGCCATGCCATTTGGGGAGTGTTTAGCCGGTTGTGTGTCATTTGGCTTCAGGCTCATCTCTGCTATTGGGGTGAAGATGTGGGTGAATGTGTGCAGGTTCCTGGTGTATATCTCCCCTTTCTTCAGCATGTGTGTTTGGCAGGACAGGAGCTTCCATAACAGCAGTGTATTTAATTTAAAGCTTCTGTCAGTCCAGGCTATGGAGCTGGGCCTTGCCCAGTCCGTCTGTGCAGCCCCAATCTCCAGCTGCCAGCTCCATCCCCAATCTCCTGGGCTGCTGCAACAGATCATTTATTTATTTTTAAAAAAAAATTATTAGGCTTTAAGGACCTAGAATTGTTGCTGCCTGCACATCTCTAAAAATAATATAAATCGGTGCCCAGGGACCACTTTGGTTTTGGCTGCTCGAGGAAGTTTAGCAGCAAAAGAGAAAGGAGAGGCCGCGTCACCACATCGCTCTCTATAAGCAGGATGCTGTGTCTGCAGCCTCCCAGAAAGTTTAGAAACCTATTAAAAAGTTTCGTTCTTATTGTACCTCCCTGGCTGTTTTCTAGATATAAACATCTCTGCCTTGCTACAGCTCCTACCCAGCAATTATTCTTTGACTACCTAGGGTTTCTTTGTCACAAAGGCAATGTCCAAGGCACTGTCATGTGGCAATGACTGGTGAGGGGTTGCATCTTGCTCCAGTGGAAGAGCAGTGGTGGAAGTGAAGCAGGTGTGGTCTGAGCACGGGGGGCCAGGGAAGGGTTGGATTCTGCTCTGAGTTCTGGTACTGATTCTTCGGAGCTTGGGCTTTTAGCCCAGCGACAGCAGTGGGCCTATGTGCACCAGCAGCAGAAGGGAGGTACACCGGCTGGGAAGGGTGCGATGTAGGGATAAGAGCAGTTGCACCAGAAAGTGGTGTAAGGGTTTGGTGGAGAATCTAGGAGCAGGGAGTGGTTTGGAGGAAAGTGGGTGTGGTTGGGATGTAGGAAGTTAGGAAAGATCCAGATGCATCCAGGCTTGACCCTTCAGCCTTTTGGAAATTTTCCTATGACCATTGAAAGCCACTTGGCAGTCTGATATGTTGACAATTTGGAGGGAATTTACAGCCAGCTTTTTTGGGGTATTAATACATGTTTGGAACTTCTCAGTGCCCACTGTTTCTGCTCACAGGCGGATTGCCCAGGCCATGGAGCGAATTTCACCACTTACAGCTGTCCCTCCATACTGTCTGCAGAATGTATTGGGCCATTTTCATCCTCAGCCTGAAGTCATTGCAGGGATGAACCTAACCCTCTGTGTCTATGCGTTCAGCATTTACTATCATGGCCAAGACTTGAACCAAGAGCCTCATGGTCCCGGGGCATTGTTGTAACAACCATCCATCCAGCTGCACATTACAAAGGAAGTTAAAATTGCTTCATCTTCATTTTCGAGTTGGGGAAATTGAGGCACAGAGTGGTGAAGTGATTGTTCCCAGGATCACACAGCAGCAGAGCTAGAGGCAAAATCAAGGTCCTTCTGACTCCCAGTCATATGTCCTAGTTACAAAGACAAAGCCTTTCCACCTTGACATAGGGAGCCAGCCCCCGGCTTAGCTGCTAGGAGAGGTTCCAAGAGTTGTCTAAGCAGGAAGTCACTCTTCTTGCATATCTTATCATACCTCCTTGAGCATCCCCCTTTGTCCTTTTCCATTCAAATGGAGACTGTAAATCTGTTTAAGTAACATGATAATGACCGACAGAACGGTTATGATGTCACTAAAATGAGCTATATATAACCAAACTAGGGTATTCGTGCAGCAGACAAGACAAGGAGATGGGTGAGGAGAAAGGGGGGGGAAGTGCTCTGAGTTAAGTACAGATGTTTATTAACTACCAACTCTGAGGCAGTACTTAAGGGAAAAGAGCTCAAGGGTCCACTGGCTCTCTTTTAGCAATACCCTTCCCCACTATTTTTTGCTGATGCATAAGAAGTTTAATTTTAATATTGAAGGATTTTTTTCAGTCGAGGCACAAGGGGCCTAAGCTGTCTGATCTGTTTCACTGACATAGCACAATGGAGATGCTGCTCAGAGATATTAAAGTCTGGTATTATCAGCTCAGTAGTGTAATATTATTTTCATCTCATCCTCAATAGATTGTCCCTGCAGTGACACGCTGCCAAAGTTAAATGAATGAACGGACCTGGAGAGGCTCACTGAACACAGAGCGAGGGAAATTAAATAAATAAAGGAGGGAGAACACCAATGTCAAATGCTAACGGGCACACGGAACATGGGAGGTTGTCTTCTCTCTCCTCCTGCCGCTTCGTAGGTGCCATGGTAATTCAATAGAAGTTGGGTTTGTGGCTTTGGCCAGGCTGGAGCTAAATTGCCCTCAAACTGGTGGGGTAGTCATTATCCGGATGAATTAGTGAGTGAAAAACGTGGTATCAATAGGCCAAGCTCCGCTGGGAATTATCACTTTAAAGTGTCCTTATGTGGTTGCCGCTTAAATTTTTCTTAGAAACAGTCCTGTAGTGCTGTAATATAATGACACAAATACTAAGCCAAGGAGTTAGAGGATGGATTTGTGCGGGCACCGGACTGGAACCCAAGAAATTTGGGTTCAGGTCCTGGCTCTGCCATAGGAATCCTGTGTGGCCTTAGGTGAGACACTAAGGGCTTGTCTACACTGCAATCAGGGGTGTGACTGCATCATGTGTAGCTGTACCCAAACTACTTTGATCTATCTGGCTCAAAGAGCTCTAGCAGTGGAGCTGTGGTAGCATGGTTAGTGCAAGCATGGGACTCTGGGTATATGCTCGAGTAGCTAGCCCATGCTGCCATGGTTTCACTGCTGTTGGGATCAGTTCCCATCTGCAAAATGGGGCTAATGCTATTTACCTCCCTGGCAGGGTTGTTGTGTTGAGACTAAAAATTCGTGAACATTTGTAAGGCACTCAGAGAACACCATGGTAGGGTCTGTATAAGTGTGTACGTAGCCAGAGGTCCTTATTCAGTCAGACAGAGGTACTTATACATATGGAGGTTTTGCTGTGCCAAGAGAGTTAAACACTGAGGCAGAACCACTAGGTTTGGCCCTATAGCAAAATTACTTGTAAATTGCAAACGGTTTATGCTGCTGTATATTTCTTTGACCTTTTTTAAAGACCAGCTCTAAAAGCAACCGATTTTGCTGGATCTCTAGGTGGTCCCTTAAAGCAAGCTTTACTTATGTACTTGATTATTCATTGTGATGAGTCTAACCCAAGGACACTCAGTTCAAAGGGTTTCCAGATTCTCATCATCAGCCCCTTCCTCAATCATTGAGCACCCACTGCAGCCCAATAGAGAAGGGCTTCCCCTGTTCAGAGTGCTTAGTTCAGCAGGGATCAATGAAAACCAGTCTCATTTACCTTTCAGTCCGTGTGCCTGCTGTCATTATCTGGAGGAATCAACTGCCTGAAGACTTCAGGCTAACCGCTACAGCCAGAACCAAGCAGGCAAGGCTCATTAAAGATGCCTCTAATGAAACCCAAACCCAGAGAGGTGCTGATTGGTGGTTCATCCATTTCAGACAGGTCTTGAACCTCATCCACTAGTCAGGAAAAAGGATCCACTTAACTAATTAAGTCTCCATGAGCCACTCTACAGGCTGCAAACAACAATCTGCTGTTCTTACAGTCCATCCCAAACAAAAAGCAAAACAAAGAAAAACCCTTGAATTCCTTCTTCCTGCAACCTGCCTTCCTTAGAAACAATTCAAATCCATATTATTTATTGGTATCTGAGCTGTAGAACCCATAAATATCTCAGATTGTGCCCTGGGTCCCATGAGAAATAGGTCTCTATTTAACATTCGTGTGACAGAGGCAGTTATCACGTGACAGCTACAACTGCGCTCCGGACAGAGCAGCGACATCAGCAGACCCATCATCCTTGCTGACTCATGAGTGATGCTTCTGGAAGGACAGATGGGTAAATTCTTTTTGCCTCCTGGAGTGGGCATCGATCAAGTTCCCTCTTGAACTCAATGAGTTTAGAGAGGAATGGAAGCTAGCCTTTAAATGCACGAGTCTCTCCAAAAACCAGCAAAGATGACGGATAAGCAGGTACCTGTGGATGTTAGTATATTGGTGTATCAGCTAATTTCCGCCCTTTCCTTGCCAGCACAGGATTGTTTCCTGCAGAGCCCTTTCCACCCCACCTCTGCTTTCTACAGATCATATGGCCTGTTTACAACTGCTGTTCAGGAAAGCGGTTCTACCAACAGTAGAGGGCAGACTCCACTAGACATAGATTACAGCACTTGGGCCCTTTTCTCTTGAGTGAAAACCAGTCCCCTTTCAAAAGCAGAAGCCCTGACCAAAAGAAACAAACAAAACATCTTTCACATAGAGTGACCCACTTAGCTTTGCTCCCCCAAGACCTAGTCTCTTCAGTACCGAAAGATACAGTGTGCCTAGATCTTCACTTACAAGTTCTTTGCAGAAGACTCCCGAAGCAGGATACACAGTGTATTTATGGATGCTTGGAGGTATTCCCCTTTCACCGTGACCTAAAACCATTTTAGTATAGCTCCTTCACCTACCAACTTGCATATTCGTTATTGAAGGGCTGACTGGACCAAGAACTTCTCACCGATAGTGAAAGAGATCCGGAGGGATGAAGAGGAGTCGTGCCTACAGATAATGGAGTTTGCCAGCATTGCAGCATATTAAAAAAGTAACTCAGTCTCCTCTCTCAACTACCCCACCTGTAGACCCCTCTTCTGACCAGTAGGTGAGTCTCTTTGAAAGAGGCAATTTCTGATTTCTAAGCAAGAGATGAATGTTTTCAAATCACTTCCTCAGAAAGGGGGAGAGAGGGTGAAAAGCCAGTGCTTGGTATTAGCTAGAAGGTGGCGGGTAGTCGGATTGACTGGATGTGTCCCACTCCTCTTCTGGCACCCAGCTGAAATATTTTTAAAAGCTGGATCTCTCCCTTATTCATTTGCCTCAGTGCAATCAGCTGTTGTGCAGCAGAATCCCACTTTCCTGACCTTACGTGTTACCAGTAGAGCGTCTCATAGGAAAAAAAACAGCCGAGTTCCAAAATAATGACTCATAGGCTAAGCCGAATAGCTAAAGGATGGATTTTTAGTCAAGGCACTGAGGTTCACTTCCTGGTTTTGCCTCAGCCTCGCATTTCCATGGTGCACTTACAGTATATGTACAGTATTCTAACAGTATATGTTACAACTTCCATTCTGATTTCATCTGCGAGACTAACCACATCTCCCAAATTCTTGTGAAATTAAATAATGAAGTTGCTATGCTAAATAATACAGGATATCAGAGGGAGACAGAGATCAAAGTATTTTGGATGAGAGATGGGGGAGATGTTTTCAGCTGAGATTTGAAAAATGATGCAGAGTCAATGTGGTGCAGAAATTTCAGGTGGGAGGAGCTACTGACATAAAGGTTCTAATCCCAACACTGGCCAGAGTTGATTAAAGGGGAGCCTGCTGCCAGAAGGGCAAAGGGAGAAGAGCGGGGGCAGTCTTTTCATTGTGCGTGTACAGTGCCTAGCACAAAGGGACTCTTATCCCTGATTGAGCCTTCTAGGTGCTACTGTAACATAAAAAAATAATAATGAGCAGCAGTTCATGAAGCTGGTTGACTCCAGAGCTGGTTCTAAATAGGAGGAGGGTAATATTGATCTTTGGCAAGCCAACAGGCAGCCAAGGTATGCGCCATGTCCAGAAAAAGTCAGAGACAAGGTGGGTGAGCTAACAGCTTTTATTGGATCAACTTCTACTGGTGAGAGAGACAACTGTCAAGCTTACACAGAGCTCTTCTGTGTATACTCAAAAGCTTGTCTCTTTCACCAACTGTGAAAGAGTGGTCCAATAAAGGATATTGCATCTTGTGTCTCTAAATCCTAAGGACCAACACAGCTTCAACAACCCTACATACAGAACTTAGTAAGAGAGTGATGCTTATTAGGACGGCAAAGCAATTTGAGCAACCCAGTGATCGAATAGGATGCTTGAAGCATCCCTGTATAGCAGGCTTTGGGAGCCAGCATTTATAGATATTTGGCAAAAGTAGAGATTCAAAGGCCCAAACAGATCTCATGGACAGCATGAGGAATAAGGAATCTTTTTTCTGATGTGTTCATACTTCTACTACATTCAAATTACCGTGACATCACTCCATCATTTGTTTCAAAGAAATAACAGATTAAAGAAGTTAACACTTCTTCTGAT
Source organism: Mesoclemmys tuberculata (assembly GCA_007922155.1). Lineage (NCBI taxonomy): Eukaryota > Metazoa > Chordata > Testudines > Chelidae > Mesoclemmys > Mesoclemmys tuberculata. The sequence continues at coordinate 4,576,445 of ML675629.1, read as the reverse complement.
GTGTTGTGTATGCTGGTAATCTGTATGGTATATTCCTACCATCTCCTACATTGGCTCCTTCATGCCCCCATCCGCTCCAAAGAAGAGGAAAAGTGAATTGTCAAAAACCCTTGCAAAAGCCCATGCTAATTGTTATTGTTCTTTGGTTTGGCTTGGTTTGGTTTTTGTTTTTTTAACCAACCCATAGAATTTGATAAAAAATTATACTTTTGCTATAAAATTCCATAGGCGAGATAAAAATAAATAAACTTTCTAGACAGGTTCTCCTTCTATATTAAAGTTGTTAGGTTTTAGGAGTAATTTCTATAGAACCCTATTGGTTTCACCACAGTTAAACTCTGTAGGACTCTTTCATAAGGAAACCAGAGAGATCCAGCAGTTTAAACCCTTTGGCATCTAGAAAGGTTCTTGCCAATGGGAACTATTTTTTTTTTCACTGAATATTGTCCAAAAATAAGAGAGTCTCTGTGATTCAGTTTGGTTTCCATTGACTGCTGCAGTATTAATGCAGGCCTTGGAAGAGAGAAGTGGGGAGGTAATGGGAATGTAATAGAATCATTGACTGGTCCCAATCTCCAACAGCACTCTCCCTGTGCAACCCACAATATTTTGGCAGCAGCTGGCGTCTTTCAAACAACTCTAGAAAAAGATTTTGTCAGGGATCTCTTGCCCATTGGATAATTAATAGAATAATAATGCTTAGCGTTTTATAGCACTTGTTCAAAACTCTCTGCAGAGAATTAACTGATCCTCAACACTCCTAGAAAGTAGTTTAGTAATTACCATTATCCCAATTTTGCAGATGAAGCTGAGATAGGAAAGTGATTTGTGGAAGGCCTTACAACACATCAGTGGCAGAACTGGGATTAGAACACGTGGCCTGCTAACATCCAATGCAACTCACAGCCCTCTAGGCCACGAAGTCTCAGTTTAGGGGTTTCTGAGAGCAACAGATGGCGGTAGGCTATGACTTCGTCGCTGTCCCACCATTGTTATACGGGAGAGAAATCCCAGCTGTACGGGTGATGGTGTCTTTAAGTGTGAATGGTTGAACACTGTTGCTCCAGACTATAAACAGGACAGAGACAGACACACCCAGAGAGATTCAGAGGAGGTGCGAAGCACACAGAGTAGAAAGAGAATTGTGATTTTCCGAAAGGAGCTTCTTGAGGGTGCAGGTGGGTGGTATTGATGGTGATTAGAACAGATGCTGCTGTTTTGTTGATCGTCTGGTAGGGTTGACCTGGACCTCTCTGCCCTCGTTGTCTTCATTATTCATGCCAATATAAGCCCACCCCCCCTTTCACCAAAAACATTTCCTGAGTTTGCTAATCTTCCATGAAAGCAAGTGCGGTCACTCTCCACCTTTTTTCCTCTTCTCAACAAGGCTTGTCCCCTAGAGAGCCCAGAAGAAAGGCACTTTCTTGTTGTCATCTGTGCAATTATCAGCTTTGAACAAGATGGCAATTTGTTGTTGTTGTTGATTTCCTTTGTTATGCAAATATGCCGGCTCATTCTCCAAGCGCTTTTTTCCCCCTCACACAGCATAAAAAGGAATATTACACATTTAATTTCATGTTATCATTTGTTTCCCTCTGAGATTTCCTCCAGCCATTTTTCAGTCTCCTTCAGGCCAGTGGGAGCTAAGCAACGGTATTTTGAATTCTGACTTTGTCACTTCTATTTACTTTTTATCATAAAGGGGTATTGTCAATAGGTCTTATGTGACTCCTATAAAACCCATTTAGGAATTTAAACCATCACTAAAACATAGAATTTATGTCTCCTTTTATGATTTACGAGTCTAGTCTCCTAAACTCTACTTTTAATAGTCTAGGCATTTATATTCAAGGCAATCAGCTCACATTCTGCATGAGTCTTAAAGTTACTAGTGCAAAACTAAAGAGAATAAAAAGAGTATAATTGAGAGACATCAGCCCAAGCCAGAAACTTCAGAATAGGGACTTCTCCAGTGTTTTGTGATGCTGTGGTCTCTAGCTTGGTTATGGTCCATCTCTTGTATAATCCATAAATCTCTTCCTCCCCTCTTCTTCCTTCCCCACAAATATTTGAAATTAAATAGAGGTAGAAAAATATTTATTGGCTAAATGCCACAAATGGCTCCCAGGTCCAAAGCACCCAGGAAGTTTAAGCCTTCTCTTTCCTGGTGAGTCCGCAAAACTGAGCAAGAACAGGCGATCTTACGATTTTTGCTCCTTGCTGCTTCCAGCCAAGTGTGCAAGGCAGTAGAACCATTCTTTGTACTGGTGTAATAAACAAAAAAAGAGAAGAAAAAGAAGAAAGGAAATGAAGGGGAACAATTTAATCACTTATACACTATGATAATATGCTCTAGAAAAACATAAGACAGACATTTTTCTGAATCTCAGGACAGGTTTTGTGTGGGATGGGGAGCATTCACATTTATCTGACCCATAACTTAGTGGGTACAGACTCGTACATTTTTTGGGATGGAAGGGGATCCAAAGGATCTTAACTTAATTAAGTTACCTCCTTTACTATAGATAGTGAAATGCCACTCAATTACACCAGCATAAATCTGAAGTAATTCCACTGGGTCAGTAGAGTTATTGTGGATTTAAACTGGCAGTAGAACTGATCCCTCTGCATAAAAAATCATACCCTCCGAAGGTTATTGGTCCGGTTCAGGAGATGTGGATGAGGGAGAGGGTATGCTGGAGAATGGCCAGTTAAAAAGAATCCGAAGACTTACATGATAGTGCTGTCCATTGATGAGCCTCTAACACGTATGCCACAAGCTGTATGCCCCCAGTAGATTTCACAGTGCACCGTATTGGGATGGCCAAAGTGGGCCATATGCAGCCCATAAAGTCAGTTGTACATTCCTATCTGCAACTGTTCTCTTTAATGTGGGCATGTGGAGGGCGTTTTGCTCTCATGGCCCACATCACAGGAGTATAGATGAAAGCCCACCATCATACATAAAATTGGCGGAAGAGCTGGGAATCAAGTTTAGGCCTCTTTAGTCCTGGTGCAGTGCCCCGTCCGCTGGACCCTCCTTCTTATCTGTAACTTGCCACGCTGGCACCTTTAGTCTGCACCTCTGTAGTAAAGTGAAAGGTTACTCTAATGGGCTTCAATGCCCATTACTTGTGATAAGTTGTGGACTTAGCACAAGTTGTGGACTTCTAAGTTGTGGATAAGGACTTGTGATAAGTTGTCCATGCTGCTGTCATATGGGTAGAGCATAGGTGCCCTTGTGCTATTTACTGCTCATTGTGCCATTTCCTGTGTCTGTTATTCTTAGGAGTGAGCAACAAAATCTGTGGTGTAAATATATCGTTTGTTTTAGATCCTTTAATCCCAGTGTTTGTACTGTGTGTTCTTTTAACTGTGGGTTTTTTGGTTTGTTTCTTTGACTGTCTGCTCTGGACAAAAGATCCCATGTTTTGAAGGTTTGCCATGGCCTGTGCCTATGGATCTGTTAAACCTGTGAATTCTAAAATGAGGGTGGTTTGATGTGTCCTCGGTGCTCAGCAGGAGGGATGGACACAAACCAGAACCTAGCATCCAAAAAACTTGCACTCCTGGAAAGTTCAGAGCTGGCTTCTCACTTTGCAGCTGCCCCCTATCTCTGTGTAAGTGCCTGAATCAAATCTCTATTCCTGAACTCCCCCCACCTCCCGCTGCTCTCTGCATCCCCACCCCAAGGAGAAAGTTTGGACCCAAACTGGGCTGTGTGGATCTGTCTGTAGTAGGGTATAGAGGAACCTTTGGAATGATTCTCAGTGGCAGGGAAATGACATGAAAATTGGACCCACTTGAGCCCTGCAATTGTGGTCAGCTCCTACCCATGACAAGGGCGTGCTGCTTTCACTGCCCATCCCATTGCATATGCACCCAGGAGAGGGCACAATCTGACCTTCAGCTGGCCATGATAAAGAGGCAAAGTCACCGCAGCGTGCCCAGTTTGTCACCGGTGTGAATCCATTGAGTACAGTGTCTCCACTGGAGCGACTTCATTGCGGTTACACCAGGCATGGCTTTGGATCAGTATGTGCAAGGTGGGACCAGGAGTTCTCACCATTCATGCTTTTGCCTTTTAAGGAGTTGAGCCAGGCTGTAGACCTCAGATCCTGCAGTATGAGGCCTGCGCTGGTTCTTCCCAGTATTTGTTAATAGGGTGGCAGAAGTGCACATCCAGGATTTCCCCCTCCCTCACTTCCAGCTCTGTTCCCAGTTCCCGCTTGGCCAGTGCCGCTTACGAAAAATAGGTCACAATTGCCAGTGCATGTATAGCAATGAGGCTGTTCTTTGTCATATCCTGGGCTCCTCTGGTGAATCCCTACTTTGGATCTTGCACCACGAATTTCGTGAAGGACAAGCCATTCCCTTCTCTCCACACTCAGTATCCTGCAGACATCTAGTTTTCCAAGGGTGACAGGTGCAGATCTTCCTTGTCTCTTGGAAGCTCTGATCAGACAAAGCAAAAGCAGCTGCATCTTACAGAGGAGGGACAACTTTCCTCTTACAATCTTCAGAATGATAAGCCACGCTTGTTTGAAATGCCACTGACTCACCTGGGGTAGACAGGGATCAAAAGTAAATAAGCAGCTAATACCTATGGTGGTATTTCCGAAGCAGGTACCATTTAGATGACATTAGTTTCTGACATATTGAAAGTAATAAAAAAAAAAACCTGAATTTTCTTAGTTTTGTGAGAGACAAAAGTGCAAGGTGAGCCAGAGGCTTATGTTCCATGGAGGAGAGTGCAAGTGAGGTCTGAGACTGAAACTAGTGCTTGCTGCAAGATATGTACTTCAGCGTGCTGGCTGTCAGCTTAGGTGACGTCCTTCTGCTGGCCCCTTACATGGTGGACAACTGAAGTTCCTGCTGTGACTGAATGGCCTGTCTGGAAGAAGACACTAACTAAACTCATGGCTTTACAGAGCAAGGAAAACATTTTTCCGGGTTTGCTGGAGTCCTTTCTGCCTGAAAAATATCTCAGCTGGGGCAATTAAACACTAAGTCCTTGTGATGGCTAATTCATTGTAAACCATGGTTGAGTCCTCGTGAATTGATTCTCTCACTGCAACTCCTTGAACTATAGCATGGAGAGAGGGGGGAGAGAGACACTTATTTTTTTCTGTTTACCTATGGGATAAATCATGAGCTCATCAATAGCTATCAGAGCTTGGGTCCTATGGTTAAGACACTGGAGTGGGACTCAGGAGATATCCTCAATTCCTGGTTCTCCCATGGGCTGTGTCTGTGACCTTGGAACCATCACTCGGTTTCTCTATGCCTCAGTTCCTCATCTGTAAAGCTGAGATGATGATGGTTTTTTTTGGTTTAGTCTGTTTATATTGTAAGCCCTTCAGAGAAGGAACTCTATCTTGCTGTGTGTGCAATGGGACCCCAATCTTGATCGGGGCTTTCTACAAACTCATAATAATAGTAACTAGTCAGCATCCAGGACCCCTAGTGCTTTGATTGTTGAGTTGCTGTGGTGCAGCATGATGACACTGGACTTCTGATATTTACATTGTTACAAAGGGATGTGCCATAACACAATAATATTGCACTGTAACATGACAACACAATAGCATGTCACTGGGGGGCTCTGGTTTCCTCCTGCATGACAGACCTCTTATGGCGAAAACTCTACTTCTAGTTAGTAATTCCACTCTCATCAGGATTGAAGAGACATGACACTCTACTCTTACCCCAGTTGCTTTGAACCAGTTCAAAACGCCAATGATCTCCTTAAGCATTAACATTGAGCGAACCACAAAAATCTTCACTCCACATGAAATGGCATGGAGCAAAGAGCTATCCTGCTGACCGGGAACATCACTAGTATCAAGGCTTTACAGAGCTCTGCAGAGTTGTTTGAAGCCCTTGCTGCCTTAGGGCACACACTGCAATCAGTGGTGTGATTGCAGCATGCATAGCCATTACAGAGCTCGCTTTGGTCTATGTAGCTCAAATAGCAATAGCAGTGAAGACACGGCGGCACGGGCTAGCCGCTTGAGTATCTACCAAGGGTTCTGGACAGGCTTGTAGAGCCTGTGCTGATGTGGCCATTGTTGTCAGAGCTACCTAGACCAAATGTAGCACGAATATGTCTACACGTGCTGCAATCACATCTCTGACTGCAGTGGAGACATACCTTTAAAAACATCTAAGCTGGGACGATTAGACATGAACACATGCACAAATCCCGGTGCTGGTTAATTCATTGTAAACCACAGCTGAGCCCTTCTTCATTGGCGTTCTCTCAATGCACCTCCTTCCTGGCCATAAGTTGAGTGAGGAGCAAAGATGCCACTGCAAGGTTAGGATTTAGTAGTTCCAGTTCCTAGTCTCTGGCCAAGCATTGCATTTTGCTGATTCAAACACTGCTATTTTCAGGGTTTTATGAACAGACTCAAATTCACTTGTAATGAACCATGTGCTAATGCTCTAGTCTATTTTCCCCCTTCTCTTCACATTAATTTCCAAAAAAGCATGTCTGATTTTGTAATGAGCTACACAACTCTCTCTCAATTACACCAAATTTTACTGCTCCTCAGTTGAGGTTGAGTGGCATGATGGCTTAATTTTAATGAAGGACCAGCACACTATAAAATCTACAGTAATTCTTCACCAATTTCATAAAGCCCTAGTTCCCAAATTGCTCTCTGTGAAGGAGTTGCTGCCACTGGTCTCTGAAGGATGTTAATGGAGCTGCATAGACCTGTTGAAACAAAACCAGCCTTGAGGTTTGGGATTTCCAAGCCAAACATGAGGGTCACCATTAAGTCACAACACGTCTAACCTCTGCTGTTGTGCTGGGGGCTTATCATTTGTCATAGGCTGTATCTTCCTCATTGTATACAGTTATGTGCACAAGTGAATGCATATGAATAGACAAGTAGCTGACTCATGCAAAAGGGCTATTGATTTAACTAGGTTGCAAGTCTCCCATGATAGGTATAGAAGTGGAGGTCTGAAGAATGCTTTAGTGGGAACTACTTTGTTTAAGAAGATCTCTGAATGCAAAAATTAATACTGTATTTCTAACTTTCAAATTTTTTCTTGTCTCATGCACCTCTACCAATGTCGCTTCAAGACATTCCACTGTCCAGACCCATAGAATCATAGAAGATGAGGGTTGGAAGAGACCTCAGGAGGTATCTAGTCCAACCCCCTGCTCAAAGCAACTGAATCATCCTTTCCGTCATTCTCTCTCAGTCTCTTCCCCAAGTTGTTAAGTCCCTCTCCTCAATCTCTTTCCATAGTAATATTTCCTTAAGTGCAAGGGGACTCTCCTCATTTTATTCCTGTCCATACTGTGTTCCTTTCTGGTTCTGTTAGTGGAATCCCAATATCTCATCCCTTCCTAGGGCCAGTAGAGATAATTGTCATAATCTAGTCTGACCTTCTCTGTAACAAAGGCCAGAGAATTTTGCCCAGTGATTCCTGCATCTAGACTAATTGCATCTAGTTTCTATGGAGCCCTTTGTAAACTGAGCATTTAGTCATTGTAGCGATAACACCAAGTGATGACAAGGAAAGGCTCCTTTCTATCCTCCTCTTTCCAGATAAGTCTCTCCTGCTTCCCTCATGCATGAGTTGGGTAACAAAAGTCACCTTCCTCAGTGAGTCAACAAAACCCTCTAAACCTTCCTGGTTAGGATCAAAGCAGAGAGGGTTATTTGAGCCTCTCACAGCACGACATGAATATTTTATATCTTTGAGACCTTTGTGCCATTGGCCGTGATCATTTCATAGATGTTCTGAGCGGCTTATGGATGTTACATCTCTTTTAACACTAGGAAAGCCCAAATCTTTCTCCTTCCTTTCCAGTTTTTTTATCCTCTCTCTTTCACTCTCTCTCTCCCCTAATATTAAGCAACCATTGTGTTATAAATACTCTTCTACACATTGCTATGCTTTAAATAAGAAAAGCTGACGGCAGGCGCCACAAATACTGTCGTAAAATGCCATAAATCCTGGGGAGGAGCCATCCAGGGTCAAGCAGAGATTTCTTGAATTGCAAAATGTTCCCGAAGCACTGCTGACTGTTACTCATCCATCCTCAGGTGGCAGCAGCACGAGTGCCCACAGCTGACTGAATGTCATGTGGCTGTCCAGGCTCCAAAACTTAAATTCACGTTAACCCCCAACCCCCCGCAATCCTGGGAGGTTGGAGACTAGGAAGACTTGTGCTGGCAATGTAAATGCAAGCAAACACCAGGCTACAATCCCTGTCTGGCTGATCTATACTGAGGCCTAGATCAAAGCACGAGACTTTGCGGAAATATTAGGAACCCAGAAACCAATGGACTCAGGACCTGCATCAGCAAAGGGCCCCTGAGCTAGAAAGCGCATTGGGTGGGCAGCTGCAGTGGTCACAACCTCCTTCTCACTGGGTGAAATGTAGGAGGCCAATGATGCCCCCAAACTGGGAGGCAATGGGATGGTAAAAGTACATTCTGAGAACATGACGGCTACCTGCTGCCCCTTGAAGCCAACCTTCACTGGAGTGCCCGGGGTGTTTTCTGGTGCAGTGAAGTGGGGAGTGCATTTCTTTCTGAGCCAGCCTCAGTGAATCCCTCACAGTGCTGTATAATATGAGAGCTAATGGGGTCTGTTCTTAGCTCAGATGGGCTTTCCAAAGCTTTTGAGGTCTTTCAGGGTGGTCCTAGACCTTCCATGTTGAGGTTCTCTCCAGACTGGGACAGGGACTGGCTCCTTTTGAGTTTAGGTATCTTATTTAAGGAAGTCCTTCTCTAAAACACTTTCTGTGGCTGCCTAGGCAACGTGTAATACCTTTTCATTCATGTCAGTTCATCTTTGATCATTTGGCCTCCCTGAAGTCACTGGTTCTTCCTTTTAGAATGATTTTCTTCCACCTAAGTTTTGTTAGCGTGGTTTCTCTTTTGCTTTAATTATGTTAATGTTGTGTACTATGTCTACTGCTTAGAACTGGCCCCTTTAGAAAATGATCTATACAGTATAGGGAAAGAGTCTTCTGAGAAATTATTCATTGAGCCAATAGATATGGTATTCCAAGCTCTGACCTAAAGGAGGCAGCAATCTGATCATTTTGACTTCCTTTATGGCCATAAAGAAGGCATCAGACTTCTGGTGCCAAAAAAGGTTAGAGAAACTAACTTTCTGACACTGTTCTTGTCTTGACCAGTCAAAGAACCAGTGGAAGATGAGCTTCAAAACAGAAGAAGCAAAGTCATTTATAAAAAACACACATAATTTAAAAGGGGGAAATCCACAAGTTATAAAATCTTCCTAAGCCTTTCTTTGCCTCTTGCCTGGAAAGATACAGAAGGAGAGAGAAGCGCTAGTGGTTGAATCTTAAATAATGCCGAGGTTCCGTGTGAATAAAGTATCTCAGAGTTTCTTAATTGCTTCGGTTGGCACCGCTGACCTGGAGATCTCACCAGGGTTTCTGGTGAGATTTCAACTTCTAGCCAGGCTGAAAATGATCTGTTTTCTCAGTAGTGTGAGCCTTCTAATTCAGGATGGAACGAGGGAGTGCAAAGGTGGCTGTGAAAACAAAACATGTGATACTACCAGTGGAACTGGGAAATTACTGAGAGATCTGAGCACAGAAATCTTGGGCTCACTGTGAGTTTGAAGGAAAGGTTCTGGCTGGTGGTTCTTCAGTCTGAACTGTTTCTCACCATCCTTAGGTATTTCTGTTTGCTGCTGATGCATGCTGATCTTTCTTCCTTCTCATATGAGGCTGGTTCCTCAGCTGCATTGGTATCATCTGCTATCATCAGCTGAGGAAGCATTAGGGGGAGGGTAAAGGTAGTTTTAAGCCTCCTTCACACATGTCCTGGATCCATTCAAGAGCTTATTCAGCCCCTGAGCAACCTAAAGCAGCCCTACCAGTAGTTGGGTATTGCTGAAGCCCCTCTGCACTCCAGTCATTGCCCCTTTTCCCCTGATCTTGTCCCTGATGAATTCCTTTTAGAGCGAACCAGAAGGAAGGCTGCGGAGCCCATTACTGTGGTTTTACACCACCCAGGGATTCATTTACACCAGGGAAATAATCAAGTGGCTAGTTACAGTGGCTTTCCAAGAGCTTTGTGTCCACAGAACAATGCAGTGCATCCAGAGAGGGGCCAAGTGGCCTTTCAAGGGACCCTGATCTGCAGTGGCTTTGAGTGTAACTCCCACAGGAGCTCTGCTCAGGAATTAGGCTGGGAACATTCAGAAAGGTACAAGAAAGAGCCTTTGAAGGAGGGGACTTTGACACTGGGATACACTTGAAATAAAGTGTGTGTTTCTGTAGGAGATTGTCCTAAAGTGAAACCTGGGCCCAAGTACTCCTTGAGTTGTGTCAAAGTTCTTACCAAGATCCAATTTTTACAGCTAAAGCCCATCACCACAAGCAAATATTTTTGGCCATTAAATGTACTAGTCTCGGTGAGAGCATTCGTGCTAAGCATGTGAAAGGCAGACAGGTTTTATTTAAATATTATTCCAGGATTTGGCCTCACTTACCCCAGGGTTATGTAGACTAAACCAATGGGGTTACACCAGATTAACACCATTGTAACTGTGACAAGCAGGTGGCCCAGTGCATTCAGCTTCTCTTGGACTGAAAGTCCCTCTGAAACCAAAACAACAATAACTTCTCAAGGGGAAGCCTTGTTTAATTCAGCAATCTTAGTGAGGTCTCTTGCAACTCTTCAAAGGGAACTCTGAGAGGAAACTCAGTTTGTGTAACCATTTACCCTTTTGCGAAGCGAAGTCTTTAAAAGGCCTCTTCTCTGCTTTGGCAGGGTTTGACACTCATTCTGCAGGGGGGTAAACAAGGAGGGGGAAAGCAGTGGGGAATGATACCCTCTGCTCATTCAGGGCCAAAGCCCGAGGTCTTTATTCAGTCAGTCCCCAGGCAAAATTCCCATTTACCGTATTGGATGACTCATTGACTTCAGCAGGGATTTTCCTGAGCAAGGACTGAGTTATGAAGCTCAGGAACTGGCCCTAGAGTAACTGCCCCCCGCCCTGTCCCCCAAAAAATTACAGACAAAACCCCTCAACCCTTACAACAATCTCCTTTATGAGGTAAAAAGTCATGAGGCAGCCAAAAGCACCCCCTTTCCATCCTGATAATGCCTCCATGTTTTCTGACAGCTGACAAACCAAAAAAGACGGGGCTGTCAAAAGCAAAGAATGGGCCTCCTCCTTTTGGCTGGAGTCCCTTTGCTCTATTCGATTAGGATTGATCAAGTTGTGTCAAAGGTCCCTCCTGTGTTTCAGTGGTCACCAGGAGCTTTCACAATGACTAATGACAGGCAATCCTTAAAAAGAAAGGGGGAAAATACTAAGGGTTATATAGGTTTTTGGGTTTTCTCTTTTTCGCCTTCTGTTCCCACCGATTGCATTAAGTTTACAACTCAGCAAATGGAATTAATTCATCAGCATCGTTCAATGGCACTTCAACACACTTTTCCTTCTAAATGGCACCCCTAAATCTAGGAGCAAAATAGTTGCAAGCAGCAATATTCCTTTTTTTTTTTCCCTGCAGATCATCTGGAGGTTGTAGCACCTAAATTCAGGTATAGGTGGGGAAGGGGAAACGAGCAGGACTGGCTTTGAGCAATGTAATAGATTCTTGGGGTCTCCCAATGATTTGACTTCTGGTGGACTGGCTTAACATCCCCTCTGGTTCCAGAAAAAATAGAGGTAACTTGTCACCTGACCTCTCTTTTGGTGAGTCATGGCCTCATTTAGACAAATCTTCATGACAAGCTTCATGCCCAGCCTAGTTGTCTAATGGTAATGTCATGCTGGGGATCTCTCTCATTTCAATGCATAAGCCACCCACTAACTACTGGGAGTTAGAAAGAAACTTATCCTGGGGCAGATTATCCCATAGCTGCCTGCTGCAGTTTCTTAGACCTTCCTCCGATTCAGCTGGTACTGGCCACTGGACCATTGGTCTGATCCATTTTGGCAATTCCTATGTTTCTATGGGTCCGCTCAATCCTGAGCTCAGGTCAGCTCTGTGATGGACAAAATTAAAAGAGTTCCTAGAGTCAGTTTGGATCAGCACCCAAAAGCATGGATCTGGTGTACATCCGAAGTATGTCTGGAGATTATTGCATCCAGAAATGGGGGTCAGGAATCTCTTCCTGTGAGAGCTCTGTCATATGTTATTGTCTGGTCTGGGGAACGGAAGCAGAACTTTTGAGGTTTGAGGCCTGGCTGAACATGAGTTTTGAACAGTTTCTTGGTGGGAACAGGGGAATTATGATGAAATAATATAATGCTTAGCTATTAAATAGTGCTTTGCATTAGCAGATCTCAAAGTGTTTTTATCATCTTCAATGTATGGATGGGGAAACTGAGTCAGGGAGCAGTTAAGTGCTTTGCCCAATATTACCAAGCAGGCAAGGGACAGTCCTAGGACTAAAACCCAGATTTCCTGAGTCCCTTGGCCAAGGCTGTATCCACTAGCTGGCTCCTGCTGAAATTGCACAACTGGATCAAACCCAAAGGTCCATTTAACCCAATATCCAATGCCAGGTACTTCCAAGGAAGGTGTAAGTATCCCACAGCAGGCAGATTTGGGGGTTCTTTATTTGGTTAATCTCATCATTCTAGAAGCAGGACAAGAATTACCACATTTCCAAACAGAATTGCAGAGTTCAGTTGTCTGTCTAGTTCTAAATACATTTATTAGAATTGAAATTCCCCTTGAAAATCAGTTATTTCATTGAAGAGGGGAAGGTTTAGAGTAACTTGAAAAGATTCTGTAAACCCCTAATCTTGAAAAAAAGAAAAAAATTCTGGAGGTTGGTTTGTTTGGTGGGTGGGGAAGTGGTTTTGTTTTGTTTTGTTTTTTGCAGGGAGAAAAAGAGGAGTTGGTTTGTTTTTTTGCAAGATCTCAAAATACCACCAGGTTCTCCTAACCCTAATTCTTATTCTGACTAGGTCTCTTCTGCATGTATCTTTTGAATACTTGGCAATTTCAGCCTGACCAGGATGCCTGGTTTAAGAATGAACTGTCAGCTCTGGCACTCAAGAGAGCGTCAATCACTGTGTGCTAGAGATGAACCTGAACGAAAACCACTGATCTGAGCACCCCTGAACTTTGAAGTGTTCAAAATCTGGAACCAATATTTGTGTCTTGAGCCCTCTCCCTGCGTCAGGTGAGAAAATAAGCTAGCAAGGCCCTCGATGCGGGTTATTTTTAAGCTGTATGGCGATCGGAACCGGTGCTTATGTGAAACTCAGCTGTTTTATTTCACAGGGGGTGAGGCCACCTGATTTAGGCTGTCAGTTTCAGGCTCAAACAAGCCTACACATTTCAAAAGCAACACATTAGTTGAAACCTGCAAGTTGCACCTGATTTCACACAGCTCTCTTGGTGAGCAGGAAGATTCCAAAGATACAAAGTTAGATTCTGAAACAGAATCAAAGGAAATTGAGCACCTAACTCTCACTGGTGTTTTTGCAAACCTCCCCTTAGCTGCAAAAGTCCCTTAGTTGTGGTACTTTGTGTCTGCAGTGCATGCTATAACTAAAAGGCAAAGAGAGGACATGGGAGCATGGAGCAGAGTGAAGACTGTAAGGTTGTACATCTGATTATGAAACACCAACACATGGCAGTTATTCAGATCCTTAATAATGAAAGATCTCAAAGCACTTTAAAACCCCTAGTGCATTGATTCTCACACACCTTGATGGCATGATTTATTATGCACTTTTTTATGCATCAGTAAACTGAGGCACAAAGCAGCTAAGTGAGTTAGTCCAGGTCACACAGAGACTCAGGAATAGATCCCAGGGATTTTGATTCCCAGTCAGTATGTCACGTTGGTGATAAGTTCTACATACTTACCTAGAGAGAGAGTTGCCTGCTCTTAAAAACCCCACTAAGATGAGGACCCCCTGATGCTAAGTGTTATGTATAAACACAGGAAGGGACAGACCCTGCCTTACTGATTTTGTAATCTACGTAGACCATAGCGACAAAGGAGGAGGGAATTTACCAGGTGCTAAAGGGCTCTTCAATCTACCAAAGACACACATAGCTACAACCAATGGCTGCGAGATGAATTTAGACAAACTCCATTTAGAAATAAGGCACAGATTTTTAATCATATTCACTGTTGACTATTGGAACAAACTATCAAGAGGTGTGGTGGATTCCCCAGCTCTGGATGTTTTCAGATCAAGGCTAGATGTCTTTCAAGAAAAAACACAAGTTGTTGCATACTGTATAGGAGTAACAGGGTGACATAGCATGGCTTGTGAAACACAGGAGGTCAGACATGATGATTTAATAATCTCTTCTGATCTTAAATATATGACTCCGTGAATGAATGAAGTGACGTGCTCACTCTTCTGCGTCTCACATCAGTGTCCTAGACACTAGACCAACCCACACATTCTCTCCCCTCATTTGTAGTTTATGATGACCTATTTTGTACTAGGAATAAGTTTTGGACCATATTCCTGTGAGTCTTTTAGATGGGAATCTAGAGAGATTAATGTCCAGCTGTGGTGTGTACTGTCGAGCAACTCTGGAGCTTAGCTTTCCAGAACAAGCCCTATTACTTTTATGGCATCTCATGCTTTGACTGGGCTAAACCTTTCTGTTTCTAAGTGCCTGAGATTTGCACTTTGAAAACCGTCAAATGTCACTAAAATATATGTCAGAAAACCGTGCAGATCTGTCAAGATTGATTAATCTTTGCTGGAGAAAATCAACTTTTCAGCACACACAGAGAAACTAATTCCTACCTCCTCTCCTTTCAGAAATCAGACTGTATGGTGGAAATGCTCAAGTCTTTGCTATTTAGTGGCAGATTGGTTTGAGGTAGCGGCAGCACTAGTTTTGACATCATTAAGCGAGGCTTCATCATTGCATCTTGCACAGACGAGCTGTAACTAAATAGATGGAACTGTCGCTGTTGCCAGGGGGGTGGGGGTGTCAATGAGCCCCCTGCTCTCTTCCTTCCACCCTCTTCTTTTGAAAACTAATGTTCATTGCTTTTAATACACTAGTTGAAGGTGTAAGTATAGGTGGCTCAAAAAGCCAGCAGAGACAGGGAAAGAGCAGAATAGCACAATACCCATATCTAGCATTCATATGTCTTGCTTTGGCAGGTGGGAGAGAGTCCAAACGTGGTGAGACTTTTAGCCGCCCCTGGTGTGCCTGAGAGGGAAGAGAAAACTGAGAAGTGTTGTTCAGGCATGTGATGGCCATTGTGGCTCGGAGAATTTCAGCACCAGTGGCATTGATCCTGAGGTGCCAGTAGGCTTCAAATGACTATGTCGTCCAACATCGTGATATTCCGTTAATTGAAAGCAGCTGGGGATTGCTCTCTCTCTCTTTAAATTATGAGACTGCTGCCACTAGTGTTCACCAAACACACACGCCGACTGAGGGATTACAGACAACCTTCCTGGTGGATCAGTGCTTCTGTTTAGACTCCCTGCTGCTGGCGTGGATCGCAGCCAGAGAAGGAAAGGTGGTGTGTCATCTCACTAGCAGCAAAGATGGCCTGAATCGGGTACAGGAGCCATTGGATCACCAGCTCCAATCCAGAGCTGGCGGTTGCTGTTTGTTGGTGATGTGCTAACACTGTGCTTGGTGCTGTGCATCGCACATAATAAGGGAACTCCCACCATCAGGAGCTTACAGTGTACCAGACAAATTCTAGGACTCACTGGGAGACCCAGAGAAAAGCGCTGGTGTAGGTAGTCCTCTGTTACCCAATTGAAACAAATGGGTGGGTCTCAGTCTGCTTCGGTTGGCCAGGTAAGCCAAAGCCCCACTGCTCAACTTAGCTGCCAAGGAGGGAATCTCAGCACAGGCTGACCCTATGGTACCTTCTCACTGAAAGAGGGAAGCTCCTTGCCAGGCAAGAGGGTGGATTGTCAGTGCCCTTGATTCATGAGTTCTGTGCAGAAATAAGGCTTTGGTATCTTGGGCCGCCAATGTGATGGGCACTGGTGTGTCTTTATTGATGGCAGCTACATGGAAGCCTTGAGTTATTGGACAGCCACACTGGCATATGTAAGTACAGCGAGAGATGGCATGGTTAATAGCAAATGGTGTTCCACCCTTCTGTCTCTCCCCACCCCAAGGAATTCCTTCTCCCACCCTCATGGTTTTGCTTATCAGAAATCATTCATTCCCCTTTGGGTAATGAGGAGAAGAGAGATGCTCTGAAATCCCAGTGTTGCTTCTAGAGACAGACCTGTACCACAAGGCTGCACCTGGAACCAGGTCCAAACATTTCGGCTTCAATTCTGCGGGCAAAACCCAGGGCCACACCAGGGCCACTCACTCAGTTGCTATGTCTCACGCTCCAGAAGAGCCTGCTGTGACTCACCCCTCAGGCAGGATGCAGTAGCCTATCCCTAAGCAGTGCCTGGCTCAGATGACCCCCAGGTGCAGTCATTTCACTGATACCACCAGAACTGCAGTCAGTCTGTGCAACAGCACTACGTGGCCAGGAACCCTCTTGCTGCCTTGCTGTGTTACAAACTCCTCACTCTTCCAGCCTCTCCTTGATCCAGTTCCTATTTCTGCCCCACCCGTGTTCCAGTCTGCTGCTACGTTGTCCGGGCACCGCTCCGACCTTGCCCCTGACCTGTTACTGACCTGCTCCAGCCCTAGGAAAGGTGGGTGGGTAGGAGAATAGATTTGGGTGAATTTAATGAATAGAATAGAATAGATTTGGATGAATTAAATGACCCCTCACTCTGCCCAAATCAAATACTGATTATTTTTGTAGCATAAAAAGTTTATGATTATTATTTATATTTTCCTTTGCGTTTTCACCATTAATGTGTTGGAGGAGCTCCTGTCAAACCCTTGTTAAATGCACCCGCCCAGCTGATGGAAAGATTGAGGTGTTGCACTGAATTCCATGCCTCTGATGGAGGTCCTTTTCCTTCTAAATGCAGATAAATTCTCCCAGAAGTAGAGGACCTATCCCTAGCTCTCAAGGGGCAATGTTTTGTCCTTGGAATGAAACATATTATGCACCAAGTAGCAGGGATTTTCAAAACCTTTCTCAGGGAAAGAATTCCTTGCTCCCTTTTAGAATCTGGTAAAAGTTTCCCACCGTTACCCAGTATTCCATTCCTTCACCACTCTTATCTTCAAACACATTCACTTCTGAGACAAAGGGTTTATTCAGGGGCTAAGGGATGAAATACATGGGGAGCTTCCTCTTACTATAGGGCCAATGGATCACTGTGCTACAGGCTGCCTGGGTTTGAGCAGAACCGGGGCAGAATCAGCACTGGACCTGAGAGAGTGAGATGGTATTTACAGCCTGGTCGAAATCAGACAGACAGTTCAGCAATTATTTGAGAAAAGTCATATGGCTTCTGTTGTTTTGGAGGTCAGGTTAGATTACTACAATGACCTCTTCTGGCCTTTGAATCCATGCATCATCAGCTGATGTAAATCAGTCTAGCCAGATTTAAATGAATGCTGCAATGATGATTTACATGTGGCTCAGGATGCTTAGGAAGCACAGCTTTTGGGGCATGGACCATTTTTTGTTTGTTCTGGGTTTATATAGTGCCTAGCAGAGTGGGATCCTGGTTCATGACTAGAGTTTCTAGGCTCTACCAAAATACTACAACAACTACTAATAATAATGTTTCCTGGTAGGATTATCAGAACCAAGGAGGTTAGATATTCCTAATTCACAAATGAACCTTTTGTTGCTTATCCAAACTGAAGTAAACCTTGGTACATTTAGAGCTTTCACTTTCATTCTTAACTGTGTGCCACACTAATTTTTCACAGCTTGCATTTCATATCATAGGACCCCACCAAGCTAAATTTACATCTGTGATTCATTACCAATGTACTGGATGGTTTCTTGTTTGTTGTATTCACTCAAAAGCAGACTAGAGTTTTGCTCCCTTTTCTGTTCTTGTTCCCTGCAAATTTCTTATAGAAAATGCATCAGAAAGAACTATACAGGATTTTAGGCTTGCCATACAAGCCTATTTTCTTTATGGCTCTTACTTATAGCCTGGTTTGGGATAGCTCAGTGTATTTATTCTAGTAGGTTCTTTTTGTAATATCCCCTTTATGCATTCTTTATTACTTCATGATACCATTAGATTGCAAATTCTTCCATTCCCTTCTTAGTCAGTTCTGCCTTGTCAAGGGGATGAACTACTTTCTTCTTCAAAAAGATCAGATTATGATGGATGAAATATAGGGAATAATTAAATTAGCAGCGTAATGGCAGTGTAAACCTCAATTAGAAAAATATTTCCATTGTAATAAAGTCGGCCATAAATTTTAGAAATCATACGTTTTTGTGGCCTTATAATTCTCGGCTCATGGAATGCCTATTGCTCAATGTTCATGCTTGTGTGTGTGGTTTTGTGGATGAAAGAACATGTCTTCATTACTAGGAGAACTAAAGGAAAAAAATACTTCTAACCTGACTGACAGATTTGGTATTACAGTCAACTAAAAGCTATGGGTTATATTCTCCCCTCATTCACACTTATCTGACACTATTGAAGTAAATATCGTTGTTTTTATGTAACTGAAGGCAGAGCATTATCGTATAGACCTATCTTTCCTACAGCCCATCTGCATAATCTCCATTAGATTAAAAGAAGTCTATGCACATCACAAAAACAGAGAATAAAGCAGAGATGGGCAAATTGTTGGGGTTGGTCCTGCTTTGAACAGGGAGTTGGACTAGATGACCTCCTTGGGTCCCTTTGAACCTTAATCTTCTATGAAAGATTCTATGAAATTTTGAAAGACTAAACCTGGATAAGTATTCGCCTTCTTCAGATCCCTGATCTGAAATGAATCCAACAACTTTGCTCTGAAAACCAGGTTGGCAATTTCATGTCACAGGCCTTCCATAAGGTTTCCAGTATTTCCTGTCTTTGGCTGGGTTGGAATTAAAGTATTTGAGTGAACTTTTCTGGTGGTGGCCTGGGGTTCCCACTGCCAGCTTCAGTTAAAATCAGGCAGTTAAGAAATGTCTGGGGAAAAAAATAGCAAAGAAAAGTTGACCTCTGTAAAATAGGTAGGTGAAGGCTTGAGACTGCTCTTACTAGATCTCAGGAATTGAATGCATACCAGAAGAATATCTGTTAACTTTTGGTGGGTGTGATGGGCTTTGTACAGGACCTAAGAAACATGCAGTGAGGTCTTGAGAAAATGTACCAACTTGGGGGGAACATTTGCAGTGCTCAGCCATGAATGATTACAGGAATCCCTGATGTTCACTGAGAATTCAGTAAGCCAGCAGTAGGCTGGCTTCTGTGGCCACAAAGGGTACGTCTACACTGCAGTGTAATCCCAGAGTTGGAATTCAGGCTCACGCCTATCCCCCCTTCACACAAATTGCACTAACCCAGGGTTTGTACTCAGGATCAAGATCTCATGGGGGTGAAGGGTCCAAGCCTGAGTCAAGCCTGGACCTTAAGCCTCATTGCTTTGCAGTGTAGACACAGCCCTGCATATTCACAGGTCCTGACCCCTAATCCTGTGCTTTAGCCACTAGACACCACATTTTCCTTCGGTATTATGAGATGATGGTCTCCGGCAGGAAGAGGCGGGTGAACGGGAGCTGCTGCCCTTCCTCACATGAGCTCCGTGACAATATGCTTGTTCATATCCAAGGGGGAGGCTTCAGAAAAGATTCCAAGGCCAAAAAGGACCACTGTGATCACCTCCTGCACAACACAGGCCATGGAACTTCCCCCAAAAGGACTCTCAAAAGGACCGTCCCTTTTGCCATCCCTGCAGCCTGTGTGATCATACACTGTATGGCCTGGCATTGCTGGGGATAAGTGTCGCTCATTCCTCTTATTAGTATTTATTATCATAACTGTTCATTGTATTGCCCATTATGTTAATGAATTAGAACAACAGACCTAAATGTTTGTTGTTATATAAAGCTCATTAGTCTGTGAGAGGGACTCGATGCAACATGATGTTCGAGGATCTCAGTTGCAGGAATATTACCAATTAAGACCTATATGAACGTGCAATTAGGTAGGATGCATGCTTGATTTACATTGCTTTATGACTCAGCAGGAAAACCTGCATTGCCCTAGCGAATGGCAACCTCTCCTCTTCCACCGCTCACCCCATCCAGCACAGCCAGTGCTATCGCTCCCAGGACCGACCGTCGGGCAGCTGCTTTAATTCTCCAGCCACTGAGACAGAAGCGGGGCTACTGTGTGTGCAGAGCGTGGGGTGTCAGAGCAGCTGCTGTGAGCTCAGACTCGGCCCTGTGGGTATTCCACTCCGGAGAAGCCGTGCCCTGTCTAAAGGTTGGGGCCTTTAGGCTCTATCATAATATAAATAACAAGAGTGACTCTACTGATTTTCTGAGCTGACTGCAATGTTAGCCATTGGGTCATAGAATGTAGTGCAGTATTTTAGACTATTGGCCCTAAACGCTACCACTTGCAGAGCTATACTACAGTATCGGGGGCTACAACTAAAGGAAATGATGGAGATTTCCATTACATGGCATTGCTAAATTTTGGATGGGAGACTCAAATTTCTTCCCCTGCTTTTGTACTAACAGGGTGATCTACTTTACACTCTCATTCTGGACTTTCTTCTCAGATTACCATTGTGCATCTGCCCCTACCGTTATTTCTTTTTCCAGTGCAAAAGTTTTGACATCTCTGCTGAAATACGAAAGGTTTGGAAAGCTAGATAGAGAATAGAATAGAAGCTCCTGGAAAAACAAAAGTGTGAAATGACTTGGAAATGAGGTAAAGGCTTAAAAAGATCTGTTTGAGTTAAAGGCACACTGTGATGGCCTTGACTGAAAGAGAGAAGTGGGGGTGAATCTTTTATTTTGAAAAAATACTCTTAAGAAAAACCTGCAGTCAGAATAAAAAGGAAGGAGTTGTAGACAGGGAAAGAGAGAGAGACCTATGCAAGCATGTGCGTGTTTGAAAGTCCCTTCCAACATATTCATGGTGGCACCCCTAAGTCTGGGAGAGACACAGCTTGAGGTCAGGAACCAGTGCAAAGTTCACCTGGATGTAAAGCTAATAACATCTTTGCTGCACCGGTGGTTTGACAAGATCCAGACCAGAACTCGTTCTTTCTTTTTTTGCTTTAGTGTCAATGAAAGATGCAGAATCTTCAGTCCTGGAGACTGATATATCACAAGTATAGCATGGACAGACACCTTCCCATGCTGCCTTGTTCAATATCTCAATCCTGTCTTGATGGGACAACCTCTAGCACTGAAAGTATATAATTCTGCTTCTCCATGCCCATTTACCCCTTTTCTGCTCTGTCTCCCAAGAAGACTCCCAAATCTATTGTGGAGGGTTTGGCCATGTGGCCAGCTCTCCATTAGGCACTGCTCTGATACCCACCAACTCATTCCAGATAGGCCACTTGGACTTCCCTCAGATCTCTTTCAGTATTTACCATTCTCAGCTGGATTTGAACCAGTGGTGTACAGGAAAAGGATCCATGGGAAGCACAAGGTATCTCAAGTAGAAGTCCCCAATGTCCCCAGGCCCACTTTCTGTGTTTCACATGGTTCTTTTCTCATTGATTTCATAGAGTCAAAGCCACAAGGGACCATTAGATCATCTAGTCTGACATTCTGTGTATCACAGGCCATTACATTTCACCCAGTCACTCCTGTGTTGAGCCCAGTAATTTGGGTCAGACTGAAGCATTTCAAGGAGACCAACTGTTGTGTGCCACAGGCAGAGAACAGGAAAAACACAGGTACAAGACGAAAAGAGTGGACACACCACCTTAGTCCTGCGCACCAGAGCTGGATGTGGATGGTGGAGGAGGATTGGAAAAGGGTGGTTATTGGTGGGTAGGCCTCTTCTTTTATTCCTGTGGATTCATTAGAAAGAATTCTCCAGTTGGGTGCTGGTGGGTAGTCAGTGCTGCTCACCCTGCATGCACGGCTCTCTCTTGATGGAAGGAGAGGAGGACGAGAGAATTCTAACGCAAGCTAATGAGACATGAATTGGCACTTGAAGCACTATGGGAGAACCCTGGCAGTTCTGATTTTTCATAGTTGTCCGAGAATGCCGTTCCGCCGTGTCTCAGCTTTAACCTTCAGTTAAAAAGATGGGGCGAGGGGGGGGAGAATAAAGATGTTTAATGGCTAATTTTGCTACAGTGATCTTCATAAGCACAAACTCTGTAGAGGTCATTTACCGTTAGGCAGGTTTTAAATCAAAGTTCTGTCGCCTGCACTTTTGCATGCGGATGAGAGAGGAGGAAAGCGTAACCAAACAGCACCCCCCAGTGTACACTGCAGGAATCACAGAAAGCTCTGCAAAAGAGCAAGGGAAGTTGTCACATCCAAGACCACTAGGATCTTGGAATAAGTACGCTATGGCCAATGTTTCAAAAGTCGTCTCTGATTTTAGGTACCTTCAATACTGGCTGCTCACCAGGAGACACCTTGGACCTGTTGTTTTCTACAGTGCTGAGTCACGTTGTCTTCATTTGCCATTGTACATTGCTCAGCACTTTGGAACAGACCAGGCCTGTGGTGCCTCATATCAAGGGTCCAAAATCAATGACTGGGCAATAGGGATCTCCATCCCTTTCAGTAAGCCTGAGGCAGAGACAGACAAAATGCTGCTGGTGACATTCCAGGTGAGAGAGTCTGGTGGAGACATATCTGTGATCAGTCCTGGACTGGCTTAAATTTCTGTGGTATTAGAAAACTTGGGTTAACTTAAGGGGTCGGGGGAGTTATTTGTAATTTTTGTGTGTATCTTCATGTCTGATATCTTGGCGGCATGTGTGCAAGAAGCAGAGAGAATTAATAGAAAGGCTAAGAGATCTGCTGTATTTACAGCTGTTCTGCAAATATCGCAAGACAGCCGACAGTCATGGGATTGCAGTGATTTCATGTCTTGTGGAGGTTTGGATCATTTGGGCTACAGAGGGACACAAATTGGAACTTTGAGTCCAAATCCATGTGGACCATGCAGGATTCAGTGGTGGATTCTCTGAACCCACTTTGCCATTCCAATTCTTGGTCCAAGCCAAAACTGGAAATCTCCTATTTCTTTCTGATTCTGAATCACATGCAAAGGAAATCTCATGAGGCCAGCTGTTATCCTGAGATGCTGTCTCGAGATGAGAGATTGTTTGGCCTCTGTGATTTTTTTTTTTTTTTTGCCGGTCTGGCCCCCAATTTGTCATGAGAATAGTTTGCTAGATTTTGGTGCTATCTAATCCAAATCCTTCACCTCATTCAACCTTGAAACCAGAGTCTGAATACCACCTTTACCTCAATTTCGATCCAAATCCCACCTTCTTGCCACATTTCTATTAAATCTCACCTCCAGAACTTTGCATGCTGATGTGAGCGGGGCCACACTGCAAGATGATCTCCTGTAATTGCAACTGAAGTGAATTGAAGTGACTGGCTAATACACTGGGGGCGGAGGGGCAGAACAGTCAAAAAGCGGGTTAAGTGATTTTGTTTAATTCAGCCTAAAACTAGAATAACAGCAAACAAGCTCATCATCATAGAGTTCTTATTATATTGAAAGTGTATGGGATAATTAACTCTGCTTGCAAGTGTTTGTACATTTCCCTTTCCCTTCACTAGGTTTCCTGAGTACTCCCAGTATTTGATACTTGAGATGTTAAATGATGACTTAGATGATTTAGTTAAAAGGTTATGTTAAAAAAAAATCTACTCTTGCACACTCATACTGACACACACAGTCTGTTGCATACTGTTATCTGCCTTCAACCAAGGTTTAAATGAAACTCACATCAACCATAAACCTGGGCATCTGTTGAGGTTCTTGGTTCACAAGCTATTAGCAAAACGATATGAATCAGACTACATCACTGGGCACCAAGGACATTATATTGTCAGAATCACTAGTGCTGCTCCTTTAAATTTTCCCTTCTATAGATTACACTTTCAGCTAGTCTGTTCTTTGTTTATTTTTCTGACATGGTGCTTTCACATCCGACTCGGCACTCCATCTGACCCACCTACTCTTCCCCTCCCCTCTCTTCCAAAGAAACCAGTGCATTCAGATCGAACCAGATTGACAGCCGTGTGACAGATGGATGGACAGAAAGCTGGATTGGACCAAACTCGTTTGCACTTTAAAAATTGACAATGCGACCGAAGCAGCGGAACGGGGAGAGATAGATTGGCAAATGGAATAAATGGTCCCCGGAAAGTTTGCGATTAATCTTTGCACTGTCAAGTAATGGCCTGATAATGCAGGAATTTAATGGGAATGACTTCTACTAGTTCACAGGCATCCATTAGCGTGGAGTAAGGCAGGAGACAGTAATGGGCATTGTTCCTTTTCTTAGCCTTTGCAAATTGGGAGCATGTTGTTTAAGATGCACCATTTTCCCCCTTATTCTTTCCTCCCAAAAGACAGGTTCACACCTCCCACCTCTAACTTAACATAAGGGATACCACTCATCATAAACTCAAGTTCCTGTCTTGCAAACCACCACCATCACACAAACCTGCTGTTACATTTGGAGCCCATTTAAAAATTCTCCTGTCCAGCAGTATCTTAAAAAAAAAAAAAAAAAGGAATTCAGTGTTATCCCATCCCTAAAAGAAAGGAAGAATTTTATAAAGCCAGCAGCACTGTCTCCTGCTGCCCAATTTCTGGTGATGGATGTGAAAATTTTGGAGGTTTGGTTTGGATCCTTCCCAGAATTCTCCGAAATCCATTAGATCTAGCATTTTTTAGCTGAAAAACTCATGGGAGCAGATTTTCTCATGGGATACCTCCTGAATTTCATAACAAAAGCAGGAGGGTCTATAAATCCCATCAAGCAAGAAAACCTGATCTTCTGATGTACCTAACTTGATTTCTGACCAGATGTGTCCTGAGATACATTTGACTTTGGAGGAAATTTATTCACAACCTCCCAAACTCATAAGATTCTCTGATTACAACTCAAAGTACACTTAATGGCTATGTAGACCGTGATGCCTGTGATCTGGTGTGATCTACCGTCCAGTCAGAAATTCCATAAAAGAAGGTCAGGGAGAAGCATTCTTTATCATATCCTCAGATAGCAAAATCTAAATGGCAAAGAGGGTGATATTAGTAGGAATTTTAAAACCACTGTTTGTTATTGTATCTATGGAGTCATGTCTTGTGTGAGAGCAGGGGACAGGGACCAGGGCTGAAACTTTCCAAAGTGACCAATGATTATGGGTGCTTGATTTGAATTGCCTGATTTTCATAAATTGCTGAGCACCCATGCTCTGAAAACCAGACCTCCTTAAGATGTCTCACTACTCACTATTATGCTCACAATTCTTTGCTACTGACCTTTGGCAAGTCATGTAAACGCTCTGTGACTCAGTTTTCCCAGCAATAACACGGGGATTACGCATTAGTAGGGTAATTATGCAGATTAAGTAATATTCACGAAAGGTTTTGGACAGGGGTCTCAAACTCGCGGCCCGCGGGCCAACTGCGGCCCGCGGGCTTGTGTCATGCAACCCGCAGTCCGAATCCGGCTGCAGGCTTGTGCTGGCATTATGTTTTGAGCGGAACTCCGGGAAGCTGTGGCCGTCTTAAAAAGGAAATGGCCGCCGAATGTGGCCCCACAGGGAGATTTGACGGCGGAGAGTGGAGTCTGCAAGTCCCTGTGTGAGCCTCTGTCTCTGCTCTACTGTGCTGCTTTAAAAAGGAAATGGCCGCCGAATGTGGCCCCACAGGGAGATTTGAGGGCGGACAGTGGAGCCTGCAAGTCCCTGTGAGAGCCTCTCTCTCCTACTGTGCCGCCGAATTTTACCCTGCGTGGAGATTTTTTCGGTGGAGAGTAGAGCATGAAAGGTACAGTAGAGTAGTGTGTGTCATGTGCGGCCCCCCTGAACTCCACTCAATGTAAATGCGGCCCGCCACAGCAATTGAGTTTGAGATCCCTGGTTTTGGAGATCTTTGGGTAAAAGGAGCTACAGCAAATACAAAGGTTGCACCTTTTAGCCAGACAATGGAAAGAACTAAAGTTGATTAAAAATGGGAATTTCCACTCTGTAGAAAGATTCAACATTTTGGATGGTTGTTTTCATCCTGAATTAGTACAAAAAGCCAAAATACCATTTTTTTCATGAAAGGGAAAGTTCCAGAAAACGTTATGTGGAAACACGAAAACATTTCACGTTGGTTCAGTTCAGCATTGAACTGTGTTTGCCTGAGTTGTAACGAGTGTCTCATGGGAGTTGTAAATCAAGTGCCTCGTGCTCCCAGATGAATGTTGAACTGACCAAAAATGAAACATTTCCTTTCAATTTTCCCAACAGAAAGTTGAATATTTTCCAGCCCAACTGAAATTTTCCTATGGAAAATTTTGATTTTGCCGAAACCACATTTTCCATCCAAAAAACACGACAGAAAACTTTTGGCCAATTCTAGAGAAAATCATGACGTATTAGCAGTTGTATTCTCTTCTCTGTAGCTAGGTTTATCCATTCCATGGGTGAAAATAAGGACAGAATTTGGAGAGTGCATCTTGTGCATTGCCACAGGTGAGAACCATGACTCTTGAGGTCTGTAGACAGGATACCTGCACAAAATCCTCCCCATGTCTCTCCTGGTGGCAGAAGTCATGCTGGGCTTGTCTCAGATTGAATGAGCTGTTTTGAATAGCTTGTGTTCAATGGGTTTGTATAGAAAGCCTAACGTACAAGGTTGCTCAGTGGTTAGTTTCCAATGTTGTAGTTTCCAAAGCTGAGCTTTTTGCTCTTTATGACCCATCTCTTTCTGTGGGGCTGGTTGCAAAGCATTGTGGGATGCAGAGGAAGAGGAGGAAGGAGATGTTTAATGCAAAATCTGGAGCAGCAGAGTGAAACAGTGAGCAGACTAGATGGACTGGTGGAGCAATGCGTGTTATACTACCAGCCTGCTACAGACTGAGACACCCCAGGACTCAGTAACACTAAAGGATTGAGTCACCTTCATGTCAGCAGGGAGGAGAGTGATTGGGGACGGTGGTGGGGCTGGGAGAGGTTAGCCCCAGTGCTCAGTCACTCTGGTGCAGCTGCAGCACTGGGGGAGGGAGGATACGGGGGGAGGAGGGAAGCTCATTATGACTGATAAATAGAGGGTTCCCGTCGTCAGCAATGTCATTGCGTTCACCTTTTTCACGGTCCCCTCTTTCCAGCTGTGTAATTAATTAATGGATTGGAAGTGCTTAGTTTTCAGTGATCTACAGGTTGACCTTGCACCTTCCTCTGCTTGTCTGCGATTGCTATCAAGAGGCCCAGCTTGGAAAGTCCTGTCCCAATTTGCCCCTCGCCACCCTGCCCCCGAAATGAAGAAAATGGGCCGGATTCTTCAGTGCCTTGTACCTTGTGCAGTCCTTTGCACCCACTGCACAGAGGATGACAGCTACTGTCCGTCCAATTGACTTTGCACTATGTACATATCAACACAAGATGCAGGACAGTGGAAAAGCTGGCCCAGTATAGGCAGAGAACAATGTAAGGATGACTCTAAGATTGCTTACTGGGCTGGATGAAGCTGATTTCCCAGCTACTTTCTCCATTGCCAGAGTGTAGCTTCCTTGCAACTCATGCCCAAAGTGATATAATCACTGTAGTGAAAGGGTTATCCATGGTGGAAGAATGGTCTGGTTATTAAGGCACTGGCCTGGGACACAGGGCCATGTGTTTACTTCCCACCTCTGCCTCAGACTTACTCTGTGACCCTGGTCAAGGTAGGTTGTCTCTCTGTGCCTCAATTTCCCCGCTTGTGAAATGGGGAGAAGAATATTTCTCAGCCTCCCAGAATACACTCACTAATGTCAGGTACTGTTGGGATATGGCTGTATAAATACCTAGACAGAGAAAATTGTAGCTATTTATCATAGAATTGCACGTAGTCATGGGGAGTACAAACCCCAAACCAAGAGGCAGAGCCCTGCGTGGAACCATTCTTTAATCCCACTCCCACCTGCTCCTGGTAAGATGGCAGCAGGTCCTGTGATACCTGCAGGATCCCAGTCCTGCTGCAGGACTCTACACTAGTCCCACGCAAGGCTCTACTAGTAAAGGCCTGATGGCATCAGGCAGCTTTGGAAAATTCTCATCCACTCCCCACCATTTTAAATGGGTGAATAAAATATTTTTTTTACAATCTGTAACAGAGGTGTTGAAATGGGTAAGCAAACATGGTAGTCGAACTAGAAAATCTCCATGACTTTTGAAAGCCAGATTTAGAGCACTGATAAAAGCAAGAAAAAATCCTTTTGCCTCTGGGTCCACTGGTCTGAATCTGATAAAGTAGAGACCAAAAGTGCTTGCTATCAAATGGTTGGAGCAATCTGGAGGTCTGTGTCCAGTTCCTAAAGTACAGATACCTTGGGTAATAAAATCCCAACCTGTTTAAGTTCTAACAGATACACAAATTCCCCTCCTGTTTCTAGAACTGAACTTACATGAATACAGTTCTAAAATGTTCAGATCACATTTTCTTTGTCTTCCAAGGTCCACTTGGAAACAGAATGGAAAGGGCTGAGATACCATTAGAAAATCTGAGAGAGACAAGGAGGGGGAGCAAATATCTTTTATTGGACCAAATTCTGTTGGTCCAATAATAGGTATCCCCTCACCCACCTCGTCTATCTCATATCCTGGGACCAACACAGCTAAAAGAACACTGCCAACAAATTAGAAAATCTGCCTGTCTTTGGGTTTGGTACTGCTGTCTTTCTTGGTGGTACCTGGGCACCTTCCATGTAACACAAATTGGCAATACCGAAGTCCTTAGTTGTCTTCATGGCATTTGTCTCCTTGCCCTTCTTGGGTTATAGAAAACTTTATTTGGGGTAGTTTAGAGGTGGAGAGAGGGGTTCAGTAGATGTGAACATGGGGAATATCTTCTGGGTTTTTTGCAAGGTTTCCAGTTCCATTTTGCAGGCTCAAGAGGTTGAACAGCTTCTGATAATTATCCAAAGTAGAGGTCTTCTCTGAACAACACCCAAGGGGAGGTTATCCTGTCCTACTTTCACTCTGGTTGGCAGTGTCCTGCAGAATGTCAAGGACTGAATGGGCTGTAAAAATGACCTCTCCTCTCAGTCCCAGAGGTAGCCATTCTCACTCAGAGTTGAGACTTGTAGGTGAGATGGTGGGAGCAAAGCTTGCACTGCTACTGCCAAGGTTTTACCAGCTCTGTCCATAAATAAAGGACCTAAAGGCCAGATTCTCCAAAGAGCTCAGCTTCCAATTATACACTGCAGTATCTGACCAGATTTTCAAACCATCTTAGCATGTTGGCTGCTGAGCTCTATTGAAAATCTAGCCCTAAGTGTCACAATAGGAGCTGCCGTGTCCTGAGGGGCTTTGACAAGCTGACCACAATTTAGATTCCCAAATGGAAGTTGAGTTCTTTGGAAAACCTGTCCGCAAGTAGTAGGTGGTGAGCACTTGAAAATCTGGCTTCTGATGTCTCCAATCATGTCTGTTAGGCTGCTAGAACAAGCTCCACATAGAAAATTTTCGCAACACTGCCCCAGGCCTCCAGATGCCTTAATAAAACTTCCTAGACAAACTAGGGCCCAGACTTGCAATCTTTCCTTGAATGAGGGATCTGTATTCAACTGAGTATTCCCAGGGCAGATAATGGGACTGTACTATGCTCAGTATAAGTAAAGAGTTGAGTTGAGTTGCAACTTGAGTGAGTTGCAAGATTGAACCCTTAATTATATGGTCAGTATTTCAATCCAGGGTTCACTTCTAATGACTGGGGTTAACTTTTCAAAAGGCCTCAGCTGCCATTTAGCCCCTTAAATAAAGGCCAGATTTTCAGAAAGGTCAACAGCTGTCACTTTGAAATGCCCATGCTCTGGAAAGACTTTACCTTCTGTGCTTTGTTGCCTACCCGTCTCCTAAGGTCCGTGGAGAATCCAGCCCAGCAGGCAATTCTGGCAATAGAAAGAACCAATCAGTCTAGAAAAGGAAAGCCAGTACTGCCTTAGCTTCCAGCAGTTACGGAGCTCAGGTATCTTGAGGGAAGTGTTTGCCAGACAGACTTCCTCTCTCCCTCTTTCTATTCTGTCTCCTTGTGCTATTCTTCACAACCCCGTATTTCTCCTCTCCACATCTGCATCAGCATTTCAAATAAAACTTTGGACCACCGATGTGGCAGCCTTTAAAGGGATATGACATGCGGTTCCTTCATCTCTTCTCCTCCTCTGGAGAGCAAAGGCAAACCAGAAGAAGGATATTAATGTGCAAATTAGCGCAACCTGACTGGCTCCAGATTGCTACTTAGAATTTGCATATTAATAAATGTTTTTGTGACAGCATTTAGCAGATCAAGAAGGGCAGAGATTAAAAAAAAAGACAACAAGATTTTTAAGCTTTTCCCTCTATTCCGACTCCTGCCTCCCACATCTAGCCATATCTGCTTATATCCATATGTGCTTAGGCTGCACATGTATAGGTCAGTGCATGTAAATCTGTCCATGTCTTCACAGACATGAGCTTTTGCAGAACAGCCCTATATGAAGACAGACGGACAGCTGTGTGCTGGCAGGAGTTCAGCAGATTTGATTTGGCGTGTGTGCATTTGAGTGAGTTGTGTGTGTGTCTGCACACACACAAAGACACACATATATATAGGATCTGGACATTTTTTTTCCTTCTTCAAATCCTTTCCAACAGGCGCTTTTATCCCGTTCAACTGAATAAACTGGGACTCTTGAAACTGTGATCTTGACAGATGTGAGCCTTTTCCAAGCTGGATTGGAAAAAGAGAGATAGTGTGAACCTCCAGGGCATTCGGGCTTAGCAGAGCCAGTGAAAAGGGTTATTTCCTAGTGTGCTGAATAATGCATTCCTCTGGATTCCTTAGTTCTCTCTGTCCTTCTTTATGTCTTTTTCTTCTCCTCCTTTTTCTTCAAATGCTTTGAGGATCAAATACGAATGGCCCTCTCTTTCTCTTTGCCGTCCTGGGAAAGATGTGATCCAAACCTTTCCCAGGTTATGGACTTTCTAACTGCCTCACATGCACATGGTCAGAAAATGAAAAAGTCAGATACCTAAACAGAGCAACTCATACATAACTGCTACATTAAAGATATATTCCCCTTCTCAGTTAATTACTTGTCACATCAGTCTTGGGGAGAGCAGGCTGGCTGATAGCCAGAGTATTTTATTTCAGGAATCTCTGTCATGCGCGTTCGTTCAGAGAGACTCAGCCCTATTAGATTTGTCTTCCTGATTTACTTTTGTGTATCTGTGATTTAAAAACAACAACCAAGAAACAATTTGGAATTCTCTCCCATTCCCCCTGACGCAAACTGCTACAGCTCTTTTGCTGCCTACAGGAGATTCAAGTGGTTAACTAGCACCACGACACATAGTGCCTAAATTTCAGAGTCACCCACAACTCCAGCAGATGCCGAAGGGAGCTGTGAGCGTTCTGCCACTGCAAATCTGGCTGCATATGTCTCCACATGCTAAGTAATTAATAAAAATGAAAAAGCCCTTTGGAATTTGTTCCCCCCTCCCACTCTGATTCAGGTTGATTCTGTTAGCCAGGATTCATCTCACCAGTTAGCACCGCAAGATATCACCCAGTGTCACCCTCAGCTAGTCACACCCTCTGATTCTCTCCTCAGTGCCAACTGGTGGAGTGCGGGAGGGGAAGAGAATGACCGAGATTTGTTGTTCTCAGGAGAATAATCGGTTCAATGAGCTGTAATAGGATAGAAGGCTTTTTACCCCCAGCTCATTGTTTTGAATCAAGAACAAGCTGGACCTAAGCAGCAGTGTTTGGGTCTGGATCTCAACTCCTCCAAACCTCAGGGGATGTACTAATGTGGACATTTTGGTTCAATTCATATTACAAATAGGGGGAAGGCATGGTCTGTGCTTCCACAAAGTGCAGGGCTGTTTGTGGCCTACATTTTGATGCAAACGCATCTCTATGTACTGCTCAGAAATTGCTCAGTGTCCCATGTGAAATAAATTCAGTTCTCTCCGTCCATTTCCTGGGGAACAAGTCTCGGTGCAGTGTCACAACCAGCGTTACAACAATGGGCACTCACTGATGACGTGGCTGGCAGCGACAGGCATCTGCGAGCCTCTGTTATATTGATCATTTGGTCTGAAATGCCATCTCCACCCCAGAGTTGCTCTTGCGACTAAATTGTTGCCACTGATCTCTTGGGCTACTAATTTGGCGTCATCTTTCACTAACACTAAATGCACCCTAAAGTAATTATTTTAAAAGCGCTACGCAAGGTTGGGGGAAGAGGAACGCCACACCCCATCAAGAGTTGCCAAGCAAAGCAATCTCTGTGCATACAAAATACTCTAGTGTGGGCTCAAGACCCGTTTCCACCTATAGCATGGGGTTTAATTAGGGGTCATGCACTAACCCATTAATTAAATTGCGTCCAGACCATGCCCCATAGATCCACATGAGGAGTGGCACCCTGGCCCTGGAAACCTCTTGGTGGATCCACACATGTGCCGGAAGTGGGTGAGCAGTGAAAATGGGGAGGACACAAGCATTCTCTCTCTCTCTCGTGTGGCCCATATTACCCTAGCATCTGTGCACCTCACTGTGGTGTATTGAAAACTGTGTTAAAAACGTAAATGTTAGTTTGTAAGGGGTTTTCTGGTGCCACGTCCAGACTAGGGGGCTCTGGAGGGATGAGTGGGATCTGAGTCATTCAGCAGTGAGGCTGCAAAGAGCCAGACTCGAGTAAGATGGGAAGAGTTCTGCTTCTCTCTGTTAAGGACCAGCCTGCTTCGTGCTTCTTTTTGGGACTGGGACATAGATGGTCTGACCTAGCGGCCAGAGCAGGAGTCAGCTGCTGGAAAATGGAGCCGAGGGTCAGAACCATAGTCAGCGGCTGGATGCTAGGCCAAGGGTCAGAAGCAGGGGTCAGGAACCCGGCAGGAAGTCAGGAACCAGGGTAAGGCATGGCAGCAAGGCTCAGGAGTCAGCCAAAAGGACAAGGCCTGAGGTAACAGGCAGCCAGGAACCTGCCCACTTCCATGGATGACTTCCTGTGCTGCTTTCTGGCTTAAATTGTGCAGCCAGACCAATCAGTGGGGCTGGGCACTCCTCCAATAAGGATTCCTGGGAGAGGTGCCTTTGATTGGACTAGGGTTTCACTACTCACGCACTCATCTTACCCCCTATGAGAAAGCTACCAGATGGCAGCTGGGCCAGAAGGGGTGGCTGTAGATCTACGGACACAGGTTCAAGACCCATGGGACCTCACAGCATCCCTGTTTTGGGGTTTTGTTGTTAGGATTCTGACTTCTAAGAAATGTATTAGTTATATTGCAGCCTTCCACCCAGAGTGTTTTTATCTGACTTCTCTGTGTGTGTGCTCTGACTGTAATACTCACAATCTGTCAGGTGTTCATTCCCCCAGCACAAGAGAGGCCTGTTATCCCCATTTAACAGATGGTGCATAGAGAGATACAAACTGATCTGCCCAAGGTCACGCAAGGAATGGAACCAAGGTCTTCCAAGTCTTCAGCTAGCACCTTAGGTGGTCCTTCCTCCAAGCAACCCATAGGAAATCTGTAGTAAAATTTAATAAAGATTGAGAGTGTAAACAACAATCTGGACGGTGCTATTGTTCAGGGGTTTCCTAGAAAAGATAATCTCATTTTCTTATGGACACCAGGTCGGGGAGGGGCAGAGAGGACCCAGGTAGACCCTGGGAAAGAGTTACTGTGGCATGTCTTTTCTCTTCCTCCACTAACAAAACAGAAGTTTAAGAGCAGCACATAGGAATAACAGACACCACTGGGCCATGCATCGGTGAGTTTGTGGCAAGAGTGAAGCTGCCGTACTTACGCAGTGTTTGTGTGAGGATTATCTGACTCCCAGTCAAGCTGCAAACAAGCATGATGACTTCTGTCAAGAGCTGAGAATCATAATTTCTTCTTAAAGTTAGGATGTCTTTCAGTAAAAGGAGGGGTGGGAAGGCTGACTTCATAGATGCATAGAAGTTGGACAATGGGACAGCCTAAAGTGTGATCCAATCCAGTGCATATCCATGAGGCCAATGCAAGATTATCCCCTAACATACATTTTCTAGTGCTTTGATCAGTCTAATTTTTAACATCCCTAGTGAAAGTGCATCCATGACATTCCTTGGGAAAATATTCTACAGCCTGATTCATCTCACTGCCATGAATTTCCCCCCTGGTATTCAAGCTTATATTTTACCTTTCTTAATTTCATCCCATTAATTACAGTTATATCCCAGCATTAGCCTGAATGATTATATAGCAGCCCAGTTCTGAGCATCAACTTGAGTGACATCTTTTGATGTCAGTTTGTGTGATTACGATGCTTCCATCCTAAGATCCGAAGGCGTTTTCACCTGCTTGACAGACAGGTCCATAGCATTATCCCCATATAGAGCAAGCAGATAAATTGTTTGTTGCTGCCCACTTGTCAACTTCTTCCCTATTGTTGCACTATCCCCAGATGGTGATGTGACTGTTGAATTCACCCTTAATAAGGCATAGTTTTTTCTGGCAGGGAAAAGTTGATTGGCTGCGCAAAATTCACCTGTACACAGAAACTACTGCTATTTGACTCCGTCCAACCATTATAAGTACTATTGTACCATGGAGTTTCACAGCAGTGTTTTTCACCAGTCTTTTGTCACATGCAAGTGCAATGCTGCCATAGATGTTATTCTCAATGTCTGCAGCAATATGCATGTGCTAGGGCTGTTTGGTGCCGTTATCT
This sequence comes from Mesoclemmys tuberculata, assembly GCA_007922155.1. Classification (NCBI taxonomy): domain Eukaryota; kingdom Metazoa; phylum Chordata; order Testudines; family Chelidae; genus Mesoclemmys; species Mesoclemmys tuberculata. The sequence goes on along the minus strand of ML675629.1, from coordinate 4,541,726 downwards.
CTCCATGTGTCAATTGACAGCACATGATGTCTGCTTTCCTGGCAGATAGACTATCAGCCTTCTTTGCAGAAAATCCCTCCACACTGAAACTAACAATTTTTAGTACCATCTTTGGCTGAGAGAAAGGGACAGTTTATGTCAACATCTCTGCCTGTCTTCTACTGTGGTCTCGGTGTGTATTGTCAGTTTTGTTCCCTCCCATGGCTAGTTACAATGGGAGATTAACAAGGGTCATAACATGAATGAATCTGACACATCCCTGCTGTATACCTTCAAGGACAAATGTGCCTTCCAAAGTGCATGATGGAACAAGAGGTACAATGCCTACCTCTGAAAATGCAGGCAACTTCAGAAGGGAGGTCGTGGCAGTGATCCCAAGATCACAGTCTAGACCAGTGCAAATGACAACAGAGGCTGCAGTACAACATAGGAAAACAAAGTACCTGACGTGATTCAACTTCAGACAGGCTGACTCGGAAGGCTTTGCCTCTGAATTGGATGAATCCATCTGTAAAATTACTCTGACACCCAAGCATCATGGAGAATGTGTCTCCTTGGTGTGGAAGACATCTCTGAGGGATATCTGACATTATATATTCCTGGGCTTTAAGAACAGACAAGTCAATAATATAAAAGATATTCAGAACTGATAGACTCGAATTTGGTGAAGAGACCATTGTGTTTAGGGGAATGCTTATGAGAGGGATCAGAAAAGAAAGGTGTAACCTGGAGATAAGGAGGAAGCTGACTGAAGAACAAACCCACCCAGAGGAATTAAGGCAACAGGGAAAGTCTCTGGAACCTTCCCCCTCTATTGAGGCCTTTCCCCACTACCGGAGCCTTTCCACGAAGCAGGGAAAAGCTCCAGCAGCAGAACACTACACTGATAAAAATAGCTGTGGAGTCGGGGTAGACACTGCTTAAGCATGTAGAGAGTCCTGTACGGTACCTACCAATATGTCTTTATTCACCTAAGCCAAGCCCTACCACCCAAGCTGCTGTTTATATGCATGCTAGGGCAGTGAACAGTGTATGTATTCTGCACACCTCCATAAGGGTAGACATAGCCTAACATCAATAAAGAGAACTGTGTTCATTCATTCAAAAAATAATCCCGAAAAACAAAGTCTTATCCAAAACGAAACACTCCAGTGTGCACACAGCTCTCCCCTGGGGAGAGGATGAGAGAGTAAATGAACCGCACGTAACTTATATTAGTCACATCGCTTAATGTACCGCTGGAAGGTGCTCAGATACTATGACGATGAGGGCAGTATGAAGAACCAGAAGAGACCAGGGTGCAGTCCAGGCTTGCGTTGGGCTTGTTTTTTGATGCTGACGTTGCCTGGCAAACTCTTGTCTTGTTTGCCCCCTGCACCTTTCTCTCAGTTGGAGGGGAGATGGAACATACCATGGAACATGGTCATGTTTGTGGTGCATCCTATTGGGGGATGTTTTGCCTGGATGTGCTGAGAGCAGTATTCAAGCAGCTAAAGCCCCTCATAGCACGAGCTTGTGGTTCCATCTCTATACGGCAGGGCCTTAACTCTTTTATTTATTAAATTATGTCTTTTGAGTTGTCCTGCCTGGAGAAGGCTCTTGATCAGGAAGGGAAAGCTCTCTGCATTCATTAAATCTTTTTTTCTTTTGCTGTGATTTAGTGCATGATTACAACGGGGTGAATGAGGAAACCGGCAAGGACGATCTATAGCTGCAGCAACTGTAGGAGCCCTCAGTCACCACCTTCCCCATTCCACCTCCCCCCCCCAACTCCCACCCAGTGTGCGCCTCTCTCTCGCCTCTCTCTAGTGTTCGTCAATAAATATTCAATTAATGTTTTCATATGATAAAGATCTATGGGTGCCAGATAAGCACATTCTAGCAGGATGAATGGTGCTGCTAAGTCTTGCGGCTAATTCTATGCAGATGCAGAAAGTCTGCTGGAAGTGACTTTACAAAATGGAGTGCTCAGGGATTCCTGTTTTATTTTTTAATGCGGAAGAGAATTTAAAAGCCTCCATTTTCAACAATTAATTTTATGTACTGTTCTCAATTATTTATAGTCCTTGAATGATGAGTGGGCAGAAGGGGTAGGGGGAAAAGCGGGGCTTTTCCTCTTTATTTATTAATTTAGACCTGAGTAATGGGGTAAGAAGATTAAAACCCTCTATCAAGTATTGGTGGGAGATCAGTTTATTACAAAGCATGGTTCAATGGATCAAGAGCAAGACAGAGGACAGAGTTCTAGTCCTGGCTTTGTCACTGATTTGTTGTGTGTCCTTTGGTAAGCCACTTAATTCCCCAGGTTCTTTGCTGGTGCATTTGAGCTCAGTTCTCTTGAGTTAAGTGTGGTGTCACCCACTTATATCAGCCCATGTAGGAGCAGCATTCGCCATTCACATGAGCTGTGCAGCTAGCCAGCTGACCATTCAGCTAGAGAAAAGCAATGATGCAGCTGCTAAGAAAGAATTTCTGTCAGCACTGGATGTTCTCAATTTTTATGACAACCATTGTCAGCGATAAAAAAAACAAGAGTCCTGTAGCACTTTAAAGACTAACAAATTTAATTTCTGCAGGCATAAGCTTTCATGGGCAGTAACCCACTTCCTCAGATGTAAGGAATAGAAATCAGATAGGAGGTATATATATATATATCTCCAAGAGTAAGGAACAACAATGGGGAGGATAAGTAATAGCAAAATCCATTAAGTTAGAGTAGCTGCGGCCTATTTGCAACCATTGGTTACAAGGTGAGAATGTGTGAACAGTGACAATTACTTCTTGTAATGAGATAACCATTCAAAGTCTCTATTCAGACCCAGTTTGATTGTTTCAAATTTGCAGATGAGTTTCAGCTCTGCAGTTTCTCTCTGAAGTTTGTTTTAGAAGTTTTTTCTATAGACGTGTAGGTTTATTTGGTCCTACCTCAACGCAGGGGACTGGACTTGGTGACCTCTAGTAGTCCCTTCCAACTCTACATTTCTGAGTCTATGATCCTTTTATTTCAGGTTCATTTTACATTTGTTTTGGCACTAAAGAGACGTGTGGGAGTGACAGTGCTGGAGACTGAAATTCTCTCTCAAGCAAACTCAGGGATAGAGCTGGTTGAAAAATAGGAAACTTTTTCCAGAAAAATTCATCCCATTTTGTAGGTCAAAATTAGAAATGTCAGTCATTTTTGTTAACATTTTGATTTTTTTAGACCAACTCCATTGTTTGTGTTAAAAAATGGAATGAAAATTTTGCGGGGGAAAAATTTGAGAAAATTTGAAATTTCAATGAAAATTTTCATCAAAAATAAAATTAAAAAATGTGCACCCAGCTGTACTTAATGCTTCATGATTCCAATTCTGCTGAATGCCATGGCCAGTAGGGTCTTCAGAAAAACAGAAAGCAATAAGACTCTAAAAATACAGTTCCACAGAGAATCTTCACTAACTGTTAGCAGTAGAGGGCTTATGGCACGCATTTGAGCAGTTCTGATTCCAGAAGAAGGCAGTGATATACACACACACTAACCAGTTCATTACAATATTTGTCCTCACAATAGTTAAAGCAATGACAACAACAATTCTAACTTTCCCTACACTCTCACTGGGCCCCTATCCCAATCTTGAGAGAGGTGGTGGAGATGCTCATCTGCTAAGCACATTAATGCAAACAGTTGCTTCAGGAAACATCTGTATATGTGACAGTGATAACCTGTAGGGTCAAGAGATTATTTCAGTCTCCATCTTCCATTAAATTAGTTGGTATCTCCAGTGAGAGGGCCAACAAGTGTACGAGATAGTACCGTTCATGACAACGGGATTTGTGGTACAGGCATCTCCCCACTAGCAATTGGACTAAACCATCTACCCATTTCCCACTGCTTTTAAACAGTGCTGATGTCCTCTTATCCTGGGAACAGGTTCAGTCCAGTCCAGTCCAGGGTTGTGGGAGTGATCTCCCCCTGTCATTCCCTCAGCATGCCTCTAATTTGGCCAGTAGAGACCAAGTGAGAACAGATCAGGATCTCTGGCTCATTCTACCTCTTCTGAGACAGCCAACATGGCCAACAAATTAGTGCCAACCCTGGTGACTTTGGTGATGTGGGACGCTTGTCCATTAAGAGGACTGAAACCACAAGCTCATTTTTACAGGTGTGTTGAAAAGTAATGTTTTGTAAAATTTTTTTTATCATGTGGCACAAGGGATCAAAGGAGGGGACCTAGTGGACTAAATACTCCAAAGAGCTAATGCCAAAGCAAGTTGCTAAAATGTATTTAAGGATGCTATCATTTGCTAGTGAAATAATTATCTAACAGAGTAAAATATTACCGGGAAGCAACTAAAAACTGCAGCAGAGTTCTGAATCAAGACCCAGACCTGTAAACGTACAGTAAAGCATTTTTTAGTTGGAATTTCTTTTTCAATATGGTTTTAAACCTGCGGAGCTAGGTGGGGGAAATAGGATCTGGTGTGAGTAAAACAGAACTGACCCATATTGTCAGTGAAACCTGGACCTGGACTGAATCTAAACACAATATTTTTTACACTTGTTCTTCTTTACCTCCCTTCCCCAATTCCCTCCTTCCTCTTTTTGTTTGTTAAATTGTCATTTGTTACATCCCCTACTAAGGTTAGGAATGGAAGTTTCTAAAAACTGGAAACATCTTCAACCCAACCCAGTCATAAGATGTTCAGATGCTCTGGGGATGGAACCATGTAAACTCTGGATAGACAGATAATCTACTGTTTCAAATGCAATCCGGCCATGTATGAAAATTTGTGGGAGGTGAGCCTCTGTTTTCCATCAGTTTATTTGCCTTGGGAGATAAAGCATTTATTAATGCTTCAGTTGGGAATCAGGGCCCCTTTATGTTAGGTGCTGTACAGACATAACACTTGTCTGGGGGTAGAGAAGTGCCTCCAATTTTCCCCCACCACTTCCCTTTGAGTTTCAATTCTATACGGCTTAAAACATTCCTGCAAAGGGCCAAGAACCCTAAACCCTCACTGAGGGCAGTGAGAGTTGAAGGAAGTTGACATCTCACTGTGATGTTCAGTACCTTGCCAGATTAGCCCTAAATCTCCAGTGTCTGGTCAAGAATCTTCACACTAAATAGAGTGTTCAGATATTTATAAGGAGAGTTTAGCATTGTCTAGTGCTTTGTCACCTCCAGCAGCCATTGGAGGGAGATTTTTCAAAGTTAGGGAGATTCAGTTAAGCACCCAAAAATCCTGGAAGCCGTGTGTCCTGTTTTATCTAATTCATCTAATATAGCCATGATATCCGAACACACCTATCACCCTATTATCTAAGGGCTGATGCAGATCTGAACTTCCTGATCACCCATAAACATCTGGGCTGCAAAATTTTCAAGAACTGGCATGTTTGGCTAGAAATATCAAAAGAACAGCCACCACAATTAAAATATGTTGGTACCTTCTACCCTGGCTGGAAAAAGGAAGTTCAGAGGGATGTGAAAGCGAAAAAATAATGACATGATTGGGAGTGAATTAGCTACTGAATATTTTGAACCTTCAAAAATAGCAGCTTGGGTTTGAGGTTTGATGGGTTCTTATAGCTTCATAAAGCTAGCAAGGACTGTTGGGATCATCTGGTCTGACTTTATGCATAATAAAGCCATAGCATTTTATCCCATCATTCCTGCCTCAAGCCAATAATGGGGTGGTTGAAGTAGAGCACCTTGTTTTCTGCCCTCTGGTTTGCTGAGCCCTAATTTGCTTTCTTAGGAGTCTTGTAGCCGGAAGGAAGCGTGTGAACCTGCTGAGTATAGCAACAAGCTGTAGTGTGGACACAAAGAATCTTTTCTGTAAATGGCAAAAGGTTTCTTTCAGCCCCTAATTTGCAGTGTCAGAGCAACCCATTATCAAGACAATTAAATTTAAAGAGACTGCAGTAAATGCTAGCATACAGAAGACATCAAGCATCATTAAAATGTAATTGGAAGCAAAGCTTAATGAGGTAAAAGGAAAAAAATACCCAGAATCCTCTTAGGTTTGTTTCCTCCCTGCCCCTATTCACTTTGTCTGCGATAGCAGCTACTGTATTAAACAATAATAATAATAATTTGTAAGACAATTTTATTAGCCATTCTTTGCAGCAGCTAGGAGGCATGCCGAGACGCAGGGCAGTTGCAGTGTGGGAGGCTAACAGCATCCCTTAGACTGTAAAGGCAAAGTGGTGAATTCCTTGCCTTAATCCAGCCTCAGAGTTTACCCTGAGCATTGACCAGGTTTCCCATTGTTCATCCAGAGCTGACAAAACAGCAGCTATGTGCTGGTGCTGAGACTGCGCTGGCTCGGAAAAGTGAATTTGCTCCGTTCCCCTCTATTGAGAAATTCAAACACAAAGAGGGCAAAAGCCCCAAAGCCAAAAGGACCGGATGATGGCAGAATCCACTGTTCCTCAGGGGCAAGGAAGAAATAGCCTAGCCTCTGTTAGAAATGTGGTTGGTAAACGTAATGTTTACAGAATAGGTAATGGCTCAATAAGCAGGTGGGCTGGCTTCCCAGATCCTAGAGGGATGCTCTCTGCAGAGCATCTGCAGCTTGGTTGATACCACTGTGATTTGCATTGCTAGCGCCCCTTGGAGAGGCAGTGGTTCTGTTCATTTCTCTTGTGGTGAGTTTGACGAGACCAAGGTTGGTTTGGATCCAACTTCTCTCTTGCCTGAGTCATCAGACCTTGTTGAGGGAGGGTCAGGTAAAAGGTGCATGCCATTAAATCTAAGCAGTCTGTGCTCTCAGCCACATACACCTACACTCATATACAGGGATGCATCTTTCTGGTGTGCAGAGGAATTCTAATTAGAGAGCAGGGCACAGCTAGGCAAAAATTAGTTATTAAATCCTCAAACCCTACCAAAGCCACTTGGTCTTGCTGGAGACCCCATGCTCAGCCCAGATTCACTCAGGTTGGCCAATCCCTACCAGCCTTGAGGAAACATGCGGTGGATTCGTGGTGCTGTTCTCTGTCTTCCCAATGAGCAAACAAACACCGGCTCAGAGCAAGCTTGGGATTTTGGGTTCAAACTCCAGATTGGAATCCAAATGATCCTAAATTTCAGGATATTCAGATTCACCCTGTTACGTAGACTTAAGCTGCAAATGCAAAACCTAACGGAATTAGGTTCAGGTCCATCCCTAGTGGAAACCATGCAAAGTTCATGGCTGTGACACAAAATGAGGTCAAAGGTGGCAGTTTTGACAGAGACTATTTTTAGAAAGGAAGAGTGGTCCAATAGATCCAGAGCTGCAGAGAGTTGGGTTCTAATCTCGTCTTGGCCTGTGACCTTTGGTGATCATTCTGGGTAAAATTTTCAAAAGTGCCTATGTGACTTAGGAGCCTAAATCCTTTTATCAACAATGATTCAGGCATTTAGCAGTTCAAATCTTATGGCAAGTCAATGAGACTAAGGATCTTAAACCACTTATGGTCTACGCAGCAAAAAAAAAGACACGATGTCTACGCAGCATAAAAAGCCCCACAACAAGTCTCAGAGCTGAGATCTACAAACTTGGGCTTGTGCTACAGCACTGAAAATAGCCATGTAGACCTTCCCACACCAGCTCTGAAACCTGGTGAGGTAGGAGGGGCTCAGAGCCCACACTCCAGCTCAAGCGGGGACATCTACACTGCTATTTGCAGCCCTGTAACACAAATCCAAGTCTGTAAACCTGGGCTTTGAGACTCACTGTTTGCAGTGTAGAGCTACCCTCTGCCGAGGGTGGCCATATGTCCCGTTTTGGCCTCGACAGTCCCCTTTGTCCCAGATGTGCCGACTTTTCTGAGTGGGGCACGCCCCCTAGTGGGGTACGGACCCCATCAACCCTGTGCACCAGGGCTTGGGCGAGCAGTGATGCCAGGTGGCTCGGGTCAGCTCCATGCAGGAAGAGACGGGGGTGGGGATGAGGGGCTCAGGCAAGCCCCTGCAATGTCCCATTTTCCCTTTGGGAAATACAGTCACCCTACCTCTGCCACTTTTCAAAATTGGACTGAGGCACTGTTAAGCATTTTACCCTGCACCTCTCTGTGACTCATTTTCCCCTCTGTCTGTCTATGCAGATTTTAAGCTCCTTGGGGCAGATGCTGTTTCTTAATATCTGTTTGTATGGTGCCTAACACAATGGAGCCCTGAACTCGATAGGGGCCATCCATGTGTTATCATAAATAATAATTAAAAAAGGGACCTGGACAAAACAGTTCCAAAGAACTCATGTTCTCACTTGGGAAGCAGTTGTGCCTGACATGGAAGAATTGTAGATATCCATTGATCTGTTCCCTTTAATAGTTTCCTTTCTCCATTTTTTTTAATTTCAAGTGAAATCTGAGTTTCATTTGATATTGGGAATGATTAGTACAATCTGCAGCAGTTGGCCAGGTAGATGCCTTTTAAGGATCATTTATTGGCATCAGTGAGACCAAAAACAGGTCAGTTTCACTATGTTAAGAAGGATCACTTCTATCCTTAGCAGAGAAGTCATAGATCTGAATAGGCTTGGAGGTTGAAATCTCCTCTCACCTTCAGAGTTGGTCCCATTGACAAGGGGATAAACTCTCTTGTTCTGTGGAGAGACAAAAAATTCCAGACTCCACGGCTGCTAAACCAGCATCCTTTCTATATTCCCATTAAAGAAAAGAAATAGCAATCTAGTTTAAAGGGTAGTTGGATTTTTGTATCCAATTTTCCAGATGCACCAAGAAGAGATTTTTCCCTTCTAAAACACAAGACATAGGAGATCTAGACTGCAATTTTAGTTAGGAAAGTGACTGTAAGAATAACTCTTCCTGATCTCTACATGTCTTTGAGTCACATCTGTGCACTTTACTGACACAAGAAAGCTTTTACTGCTGTTAACCCTGGAGAACCAAGATAGCAACAGGAGAGCGAGTTGGGTTCTTATTAGCTCAACACTTTAGCAACAGTGTTTTGTGCTGCACTGTTATTACAGGATCTTTCTTACTGGTGTGATGGAAGAGCCGAAAGAGAAAGATCCTGTTTTCTCCAGATTCCAGATAGAGCTTGCAATGCTAGCAGTTGATTCATAAACAACTGAGCCACTTTGATATGAACCAGGTTGAGTGCACAACTCCCTTTCTCATTAACAGAAGTCATGTGTCTAATAATCCATGCCACCGTTTTAAAGATTTAGGGGACTGTGGTTTTTACCTCTGCACTTTCAGTACGGCTTCATGGATGTAACTGAAGACAGAATTTGACTCTCACTATACGGTGCTGAGAACTTTAATGTCTCTGTTAGTTTCAGTACTGTAAGATTCTTATTTCTTCTGAATGTTTTGATTATTTATCCTTTATCATCCCCAGCTTGGATGAGAGTTTCTCCCTCTAGTGTGTGACCAGCTGAAGGCAGTGGAATAGCAAAGTATTAGAGCTAGTCATAAGTTGTTTCCTGTATTTCTCCCACAAAAAAAGTTCTGACTTACTCTTTTAAACATTTATTTATTTTATTATTTTTTAATGGAGGGTGCATAGAAACATTTTCAGGTCTTCTGGTTTTTTACCAAAAAATAAACATTACTGAGGAAAAGCATAATCATTTAATTGAAACCACAATATTCAATCGGGGGGAGAGAAGGGATTTTTTACCAACCCTACATGACATAGAAGCCAGCATAGAATTAAGCCCTGAACTTGGAACCCCATGAAGGCAAAGTCATTTTCTCCTTAGAACCTAGAATCAGAGGTTTCACCGTAACTGGACAATGCTTTTAAAATAACTTAGGAGTTTCTTTCTACAAGTACCAGTTCCCTACAAACAAGTTGCACTGCCTGTTAACAGGATTTAGGTTTAAAGGCAGACAGAAAAGCACTGTTTCAGATGAAGATACAGTTTCAGCTTCTCAGGAGCTTGCAATCTAAACAGAATTGTCCCATCTGGATCTTTGGGAAGACCCTATGGAAGAATTTAGAGGAGAGGTGTGGGGGAACGGGAGGGGATAGTAGTTAGCCATTGTAAAAAAAAGGAGAATAAAAGCTCTGTATACACATTATCATAGAAATAGTTTGCCCTGCAGCTGCTCCTCTCTAGGTATATTAACAACTCTCGGATTCCAAGAAACTACTGGACAAGAATAAGCTTATAGCTGGCAGAATGACCTCAATGGACTTTTTCATTAACAACAGGATCTCAAGGAAAGGGCTTGCTCAGGCAGAACAATTAAAAAGCATGGGGCTGCAAGAAAAGGTGATTGAGATTCCCATTCTCTCTTTCTTAGAAGGGCTCTTTCTCCCTTTCCGTCTCTTTTTCCTCTCTTTTGTGGTGGTGGTGTTATAATCCGAGGCTCCCAATGGGCCGGCGTTAAATCTTCCTCTGAATTAGCATTCCTGTTCCCTGGGGAGGGCAGCGGCAGTGATGACTAAGGGAAAGGGTGATAAATGTTAACAGAAACACTTTTGCAGAGTGCTGATGTTGTGTTTTTAAAACGCGCACCTGCACAAAAGATGCAGAGTGAGGGAAATAGCTCCATCTTTATTGGAGACAAACGCACACGGAGACACATACTTATTTAACGGCCATTACAGGAATGGCCTGGTGTAGCTTCGCTGGGGAGTTGTAGGGAAAGCCATGGGGAAAAGAAATGAATGGGTTAGAGAGGAAGACTGGTGGTGTGGTTATGACAGTGGACTGCGTTAATTTCCAGTTCTACCACAGGGTGCCTGTGTGACTTTGGGCAAGTCACTTAGGCCCAGATATTTAAAAGTATTTAAGCACTTAACTCCCTTTAAAGTTAATGGGAGTTGAGCACCTAAATACCTTTAAAAATCCAGCCCTGTGTCTCTCTGTTCCTCAGTTATCCCTCACTGATGAGGATAAAATTTGATGGGGCAGAGATTCTCTCTTCCGTTTGTGTGTACAGCACCAGCAGAATGAAACCCTGCTCTCCACTGTAATGAAAATGATCATATATCCAGATTTGGGTTTGACTACCGGCTGCATTCGTCAATTCGCCAGCAGAGGTGTCAATTCGAATGCACAGCAGCATGTTGTGCACCAAGGGGTATGTCTACACTGCACACTAAGCGTGGATCTGTGGGAACTGGATGCATGGACTTGGTGTTCCTAAATCTGTGCATGAGCATCCATGTTGCATTGTAAACTTGGGTTTACAGGTGCTGGACCCAGGTCTCACAGCTGTTCTAACATGTTCAGACTGTGCTACACAGCCCTTCTGATTGGAGGTGCAGCTCCCCTGTATCCATGCTGCAGAATGATGGAGCTTGGACCTGATCCCAGCAGGACTCAGGCTCTGATATACCCCCCTAGCAAAGTCCAAGAACCCAGGCCCTGAAAACTTGCTGACCTGAGCCAGACTGATTTGTGTGTGGATGGAAGGGGGGCTTAGGTTCAAACCTGAGTCAGAACCTGGGCTTAATGTGCAGTGTAGACATGCCTCCACTGGCTTGTTTGGGCCCTGCTGGGGTGCACTAAAAGTTCCCTAGTGTGCATTAATGTAGCACTATTTGAAATGGAAATACATTCATGGGAGCTTGGGAACTTCTAGAGCCCATGTGCACCATGCTGGGGTAGAGTATAACAACAGGCAGGGAAGCCCCTAGTTTGGATTTTAGGCCAACGCTGATTGGGAAGCCAGATCAGAGCTGAAATTTTGTGAGTGTGGATCTGACTGACCATTGAACACCCTGCCTGGGGGAAATCTCATGAGATCAGCTCTTCCCAGGAGCTTTCCAGAATTTGGGGCTGAAACCTCATGAAAACTCAGCTTTCGTCATCTTGCCATTTCAGGCACATGCAAAGCAGAGCTGGGCAATAGACCCCTTCCATTTCTGGATGAAACCTAAAATGGAAAACAGTGTCCAGGGACAGGTCATCATCTAAGGAATCAGGTCCCACCATCCCACCTCTCCATGTCACCTGCCATCCAAGGGGATGGAGTTGGGAGTCCTGGGTTTGACTTGTTTCTAATGACGATGAGGTGTGACAAGTTGCCCTAAAACTGATATATAATTTCCAGTTGTTCCACCTCTTCCTGGCTCTGGCGTTTAATCGTCTTCCATGGCAGAGCCTTTCTCTTACATTGTTTCTGGGGTCTTTATTCATTTATTAAATCTTGACAGTATCTTGCATTCTTCCATCCTAAGGGATCCTAAAGTGCTTTAAAAGTTACGCGCTACGCGGTCCCCTCAAGGTGCTGCCTTGCTTTGTGGGGTGGGCAGGAGCAGATGCAATGAGGAAGTGGAGTAGACCTAGCTGACTCAGCTAGGATTCTTTTTGGGGGTTCCCCAGGGAGTGCAGTGATAGCACGACTACCCTTTAAATGGCTGCAGCACATGCTCCCCCACTAGACCTCTGCTTGGGGGCAGGGGCACCGCCCCTTCTTCACCACATTTGCTTGGGCAGCGCCTTAGCTCTCCGGCCATATCGTTGCCGGCCCCTGATCTGAGAAGGAAAGTACTTTTAACCCTCCCCTCCTCTTTACAATGGGCAGACCAAAACGGGCCTGACCTTATGATGATGGTGATACAATGGGAGGAAAGACGACAGCATATTGTATTAATAGAGGTGGGCTCAAGCACCAAATTGGGCTCAGGCTGTAGCTGTCCCTGAAGTCCAGAGATGTCTGTTAGCTGGTGTGTTGGTTCTGCCCAAAAGGCAAGACCCACTTGCAAACCTAGGGTACAAGTTCAGATCTGGAACCCCCCACCAAAGCTTTGGCATGTGCAGATCAGAGAGCTTGCTTAGTGGTCGCATGTGCATAGCACCTTTCCTTTGAGAATCTCAACATGCTTTGCAAGGGTGAGGAAATATTCACCGTCACCATCTCATAGGCACTGAGAGGCAAACCTCTCGCTGTAGGCGCTGACAGAGAGAGAAGCCAGGTCGCCTGACCCCAGCTGCTGCCAATAGACCATGCTATCGTTGACGTGCTAGCACAGACTCATAACACGCAACGCAGAAAAAGTCGCAACCCTTTGCAAACAGCAGTGCACTGAGCCAGCAAAGCAACTGACTTCATCCAGAAAGGAAGGGAGGGGCTGAGGGAGATGGAGTCAGAGGCAATGTTTAATTAGGATGCTAATTTCATGACATCATGCCTCTTGGCCTTTATTCCATTAATGAAGCTGAAAGTAGGCCACAAACTACAGGGATTTACTCTTCCCTGTTGGGACTGTGTTATATTTGTCTGTCTGCTTGCATGGAAAATGCAGCATCATTTCCAGTTGTTAAGTTATTCCATAAACATTCACCATCCACTCTCCTCTTCCTGTAGCCTCATTTTTACCGTGTGCTTAATGCCCTGTATAATTTGGCTTTCTCTGCATACCGATGTGGGGTAGAGCTATACGGGCAAAGCAAATTCAGGTACAACCACCCCTGAGTATTTCCCTATGGGTTAAACTCACTGCGTAAAGGCTGGATCCCAAGTTACTGAAAGCTCCTTAAATAGAAGCATTGAAACGTGATAGTGGGGATTTAATGTTAGCAGGATAGGTTATATCTGCACTGTCAATCCTTTAACTCAATCCTCCTTGGACAAAACTACCATGAAAAGAAATGGGGAGTTGATCTGGATAAGGGCTGATTAATAATAGCTCTTATATAGCAAACGTAGATCTCAATGTGCTTTACAAAGGAGGTCAATAGCATTAGCCACATTTGACAGATGGGGAAACTGAGGCACAGAGGGATGATGGGACTTGGCAAAGGTCACCTCACATGTCGGTCAGGTCAGTATTAGAGCTCGGGAATAGATCAGAGGCCTCTTCCACTCTAGCCACTAGGCAATAGTGCCTCCATACTGCATCGGTGTGTACTTACAATGATGGTGAGCTGCATCAATAACTGAACACCCCTCTGTGAATCATCTGCAACTGGGATTGAGCCCAGCACATCTGGATCTAGAAGCATGAGTCTTTACTGCCTAAGCTAAAACGTTTAGCTGTAGTAACGCAAAGCCACTAGCAGACTCGGAAACGTGGTCCAGCCCTTAAACCAGGACATCAAACCTCACTCTGCAGGACATCTAGTTGTTCCAAAGCCCAGCTCAGGATTCTTGTAGGTATATTTATAGATTTTAAGATCAGGAGAAGCACTATGATGATCTAAGATGATCTCCTCAGTAACACATGCCAGAGAACGTCACCCAGTAATTTCTGTAGTGAAATGCATTGTTAATCTTTCAAACTAGAGCTGAGGAAATAAAGGAAAAAATTATTTATATCATTATTATTATTATTATTATTATTATTTTGTTATATTGTTATTATTGATTACTCACCTTCTGACTTCTTTTAATAGACTTTTAATTCAATTATTGCATCCATGTTAATGACCTTTCTATGTTCACGTTCCATGAGCACTTGTGCTCTTGAGCATTACTGGCAGGAACATTCACAGAAAGAAAGTGTCAAAGCTATGTGCCTGACTTTGAGATTCTCATGCAAAAATGTGTTCCTCTCACCCAACCAGAGTGCAGAAAGCATACCATGTGACATAATGTGACCAATCACAATTAAACACTATAGTTTAAATGTCAAATATTCGCCATCCGACCAGAGGGTGAAGAATTTGAAAATCGAGCAACTATGTTGAGGTTCTTCCACACCAGAACACTCAGCGATTGCAGCTAGTACATGCCAAATGCGGTGATATTTCTCACCTAGAGAATGTCACACTTGTGCTCCAGAGATTCTACTTCCAGCTAGCTTCTGATTGCAATTTGAGGCATTGATAAAGATCTATAGATCCCTTTATGGTTTGGAGTCTGTTTATCTTAGAGCTGGCTCCTTTCTCTACATATCTTGCTCTGATCATTGGGATCAACTGGGACATTTGGGCTAGCAGCCACTGTATGCAGGAGTCAGTGTAGGGGCTCTGACACAGGACTCTGACTGTGTCCCTGGGGTCAACACAGGCCAAGCGTGCAAATTGAGGTCCTGATGAAGAATGTATCTGTTTGGTCACACTTTTAGCGAGGAGGTTGTAGCAGGGATGTTGGCAAGCTTTCTTTGACTTGGTGAGGAAGGGAAGTTATTTTGTTTGCAATAGCTAATGTCATTTTAACTGATGTCAAGCTGGCTGGGAGCATCAACAGACTCTGAAGACCAAAACTAAAATCCCAAATGGAGGGAACCTGTAGTGTTGGGGAAGTAGGCTTTTTATTCTCAATTCACAGCACAGGGTTTTCTCCTGTCCCCTTTCCCTGTGTTCTCACGGGGCCTCTGCTAGCTCTCAGTGTGCTCCTCAAATCCCCATGTAACATTTATGTGGCTGCCCTACTTTCCTAACTCCTCCTGTTGGACAGGGCAGGCATACTCACATAGGCGTGCGCAGCACATTTCATTAGGGTGTGCACCCAGGAAATTTATTTTTTTAAAGGCGAGTGGGACGCACGGCAGAGAGTAACAGCCCTTTTACTCTCTGCTGTGAAATCCCACAGCACAGTGAAATTCTGCAGCAGAGTAACACGAGATCTCGCAGTATTTTACTCTGCCGCGAGTCCAAACAGGTCCCGTGGCCTGCATGTTTTGCACACCCAGAACACCCCATGCACACGCCTATGCCTCCTCAGCACTTACCTCTGCTCTCTTTCTCTGTCTGGGGCACCCCACGTCTTGCTCACGTCCATGCAGGGAGGGCATTCTGCCCCATTGCCGTTTATTGGGCTTGAGTAATGAGGATCAAAAACCCCACACAGGCACTTCTGTCTCGCAGCGCAGCGCATTACTGCAGGGTCAACAAGCCAGCCTTTGTGTGTTGTTTTATAAATACATCCTCCAGTCCCTGGGTCAGCAGCATAAAGACTTCTCGCTGAAATATGGGTGCCTGACAAGTGCTTAGCAGATGCCCCGACATCCTGAATCAGGTCTTTGTGAGAGTCTCCTCTCAGCCGCGACAGCACATACTGTTCCAAGTGACTTCTGGGTCAGTGCTGATCTTTGGAAATAAGTCTCAGTGGGGGACTGATGACAGAGCGCCTCTGACCTGAGGGAAAACGGCAGGAGGAAGGCACAGACGTGGAGACAGTTGCGGGAGGGGAACAAGAAGGGGGACGCTGGAAGACGAGTGACATGAATGTTAAATCCTCTTGAGCCACAGAGTGCCAAGAAGCTCTCGAGCCTTTAAACTCTCCTTACAGGCTGTTTTCCAGGGAAGGAAAACAGCTTTAATCTACGAGAAGAATCCCAATTTGTGTTTGATAGCATATGTTTGCGTTGGGAATCAAGCAGCCGGCTCTGTGGTACTTAACTAGTAGGTCAATGGTGCGGACTGGGAATTCATCAGTGCGGAGAGTTTATCTACACAGACTTATGCTGTCATAGCAGTAACCAGGAGTGGTATTTGCACCGGGGATGGAGCTGGGAATGCTGGTGTTCTTAAAAGCCTATGAAGCCCCTAGCCTCTTTCTGGGCACAGACTGGCTTTCGGGAAGTGCTCTTCAGTTCACTCGTTGCAACTGGTTTTATGTGCTGGGGGGGATGCTTTCTTCAGTGAGAAAGGAAGGCCGGAGAACACTGGCTGGATTCAGGCCGAGTGCAGAGGAATGGGATGGGAGCTGCCTTCCTTTGAAGCATTAGGGACCTGACAGATCATCACTGTGCAGTTACACCAGTGCAAATCCTTCCATTCAGACTCGGTGGCAGTTTAGGCCCACTCTGCATTGGTAGAACCAGCTTCACTAAGAGCAGGACAACCATGAATGGGGCTCTAAGAAGCCTTTGCAGCTGCTGATGGAACCCCGTGGTCTATATAGTTATGGTAGAGTCTCTGGTTTTGATGTGGCCCTCATTCTGCGAGGTACTAGTACCCTCAACTCCCGGTGACTTCACTGGGAGTGTAGGGGTGGGTTGGGCTTCTGTATGTTATGGTGACCATTTAGCAGAAGCCAGATAATTCCTTTGAGTATGACCGACTTTTCTCTGATTAAGAAAAAGCAAGAAAGAACAAATGTAAGAATGAGACAGCAGCACTGCTGTAAACCTCTGTGAATTCAAAGCGGTTTAGTTAAGCTGATGCAAACCCCAGTGTGGATGTTCTTATTTCATTCCAGGCCTGGCTTCTTTTGGGTTAGCTGAAAGTTGATTACAACCAGTTGAAGCTAAAGCAAAATAAGGAGCTGTTAAACAGAGCTTAGTGTTTGCGTGGGGGTTTACACCCATTTAACTAAATGGATTTTAAAACCAATTTAAGTTATACTCATGCAATTTGCCCATGTAGACAAGACCCACGTGCCCAGGAGAGAAAGCACAGTGTGTTCGGTAGTCACTCGTTACCTGATGCTCAGAAATCTGCCCCCCCCCGACATATCTGACATTTAAAGGTGCAGTGCGCAGGAAGCAGAAGCAGAACACACCTCTGGCATTTACATTAGGTAAGTCACACCTCCTACAGCTAATGCTTTCTCACTGCTGTTGGTGGTTTGACTGGTTATTTGGTCTTTATCTCATTTCTCTAACCATTGCTCCAGACAAGACAATGCCAACGGGGATTCCTGCTTTGTCTTGTGCAGATATGGGGTGGGCACCCAGTCCTTTGGCCATTTCCGATCCAATCCACCACTGGCAGACCATTCTTTCCTTATCCCTCATGTAAAAAGATGCTGTGGAAGATCTGCTCACTCTCTTCCCAGATTTTCTTGAGAGGCTAAGGGAGGGAGAGGAGCTGATCATCTGAGAGTGGGTTGCATGTTCTGTTTGAAACCGGAACCGCAGCTGTTGTGGAGTGCATGATCCGCATTATGAGACCTCCTTGAGGAGCTCAGGTCAGCTGTATGTATTCATTTCGGTGCCAACAGGAGCCAGGAATCCAGCTCAGCCTTTTGGAGGCTGAAGAGTTTGAGTTTATCTGCTAAACCTCCTGGAGATTGGTTTTAAAGAGCCCAGGCCAAGTCCCCCAATGCCATTGGAACCTGCTAGGTGACAGCAAGGGGAAGAGGATGAATTCCAAGACTTTAAAGTCCAGTCATATCTCCTACTGAGTGTATTAATTGGGGCTGGGAGTTTTTTGTGTTCTGTGTCACGAAGGGTACAAATAAATGGACAGGTATTCACTAACCATTGATGGGCAAATGCATTGGCTTGGTGCACACAGAAATGTAGGCAGACAAAACCAAATTAACCCTTGGGTGTCCAATTCAGATTCTGCAGTGTCACCACTTTCTGAGTGGCACCAGGCCAAAGTGGCCTTAATGCTTTTGTTGGCGAACCCTCCAGTGATAGACAGTAAACGTAGCTCTTACACCTCCTCCCCTACTGCTGCTAGTGTAGAGTGCACGGCAGGGCGTGGTGGGGCAGGGTGCAGCCAGGGCTACCTCTGAGAGACAGAAAAGGAAGAAGCCTTCTGCTCAGAACTGGGTGGGGAACGGTTTTCCTGTCCCCCAAGAATGGTCCAGATTTCAAACCCTTTCCCATCCCAAATCAGGATGAAATGCTAAAATCTCCCACCAATGAAAGATCGGAAAATAAAAATAGAATGGGTCGATCAAAACATTCATTTTGATCATCTTAAAATATTTCTTTTTGATTCTGGACATTTGTATTTATAAATAAAATGTCAAATTTCAAAAAGAAAAGTAATTTTAACCAAAACATGGGAATTTTCCATTTAAAGAGGTGGAAATGGGATGTTTGGAACATTCTGAAACTTTTTTTTTTTTTTGGTAACTATTTCAAATCTGGAAATCCGTTGAAACTGATCCTTTTTTGGGAAAAGTCTCATTTTTGACAAATCAGCATTTTTGGACAAGAAAAGTTTTGTTGCAGAATTCCCAACCAGCTCACCTTTGCTGCCTAGCATTGATCCTCATGCTGAAGACCAACTTCTCTTGAGTCTAATGATGAGTACTTGGTCTGCTCCTCTGCTTTGAAAGCAGAGATGGGCTGGAGAAGAGCTTGGAAGAAAAGTCAGGGTAGCGAGTTTGGATTTATTGCTTTGACTCAAACTACTTCTGCTTTCAGACTGCAAAGAGGAGCGTCCTTAATTTTGCCACTACCAGAGACGAGACACCCGTTTCTCTCGCCCCCTCTGATGTGTTCTTGATGATATTTCTTTCCTCACCCACCCTCAGCTCTCTGGGAGCCAGGGTTCAGGGGCTGCACAAAGCCAGTCTCTAGACAACCTAATGAGCACAGCTGGTGGGTGGGTGGCTGCCTGGTTGGCTGAAGAAGCCACAGAGCAGCTTTTAAGCCTAGCAGCAGCAGTTCAGCAGTTGCTCAAAACATTTGTCCATGGCTGGAACCACTCCTGCATTTGCTTGTTTCCAGCCTGGCTCCTGCTTTGCCCTCACTCCAGGTAACCCGGCTCTGATTCTGCGCTCCAGTTCCTGGCTTTGACTCCACCTCTGACCCCGTGGCTCTGGCATCTGACTCTCACCCCGTGTTCTGATTCCTGATTATCATGCTCTCACCACTGTGCTTGAATCCTGCTCTGGCCACTGGGGATGACCACCCACATCCTGGGTACTGACACTGGGCCCTGGTAATTTTCCTCTGTCCTATGGTAGCGTATCATCCTCACCGCTAACACCTCTGTTTGAATTTGCACTCATCCCCCCCCGCCCCCCGGAAGCGTGCACGGTATGACGACGAGACAAGCACGTTCCTCCCCTCCCTCGCCTATGGAATTTATATCAAACTCAGACGAATTGGGAAGCTGCCAAGCTCCGTGGAGCCCTGTGCTTGATGTAGCAGAACAACCTGTCGTGTGCACTTTGAAAGGGTCTCTCATATAGGCACAACATGGGGGTGACCTCTTCACTGGGAGAGCCTTTTACTGAACCACTGTTTATTAATGTAGACAGATGCAGAATGCACCTTCCACTCCCTCTTTCTAGCTGAATGCTTTGGAAATTACCAGTGCTTTTTGTGACTCCACTGGAGGCCACAGAGATTTCCATGTTGCAATTAGCTGCTCTAATGCATTTGGGAAAAAATATTATGAAGATTTTGTTTTTTGGTAGGGCAGAGAGAAGTTTCCCTTCCTTAATTAATCTTTGCTTCCTTGCTTTCCCTCTGATTCCTTCCGGCTCCCTCTACACCACCCAATGTCAGCTTGTTTGGCTTCTCCAAAGTGGTCTGCTAGCGCAGTGCTGTCGGGTGCCCAAATTGTAAATTGCCACAATGCTCAGGGGTGTGGGACATAGCGTACTAAAAAGGGGGCTAAGACGTAACCCATCAATGAATCACTTGTTAGGTCGGATGGTTCCATGGGGAGCATCTTTATGCTTTTCATCCAACTCTCAGGCAAAGCTAGGATTGTCCCTCCACTCTGAGATGTGATGGGCCAAGCCGCCACATGGAAATTCATAGCATGTGCATGTTCTTAATGCATGCATTTGCCCACCATTGCTCCACATGAGACTGCCATTTCGGGGTGTTAAAGGTCAACAAGCACCTTCTGTGTATCTACTTAGATACATAGATAGTCCCCAACCCCAGTGTCCAAGCACCTCACAAACACCAGTGAACATATCCTCCCTGCGACCTTTTGGAGCAGGGCATTTTTATCAGCCCCATTTTACAGAGGAGCCGAGGCCAGTGTGACTTGCCCAAATTGTAGGAAATCAGTGACAGTGCCATGAATGGTATGGTGCTGTAAGTACAGGAGATCCAGTATACCAGGAATATGTTTCATTTAATAATACCGAGCTGTTTGATGGTTGTTTTGTCCATTAATGCAATTTGCAAAGCTCTCCCACCAACAGAAGTAGATTCAATAAAAGATATTATCTCACCCATCTGGTAATTATTATAGCTTTTTTTAATCAGTAGGTCTCAAAGTGCTTCCCAAAGTTCACGAGTGCTTCAGTATGATTATCCCTTTCCTTTTACAGATGGGGAAACTGAGGCACAAAGAGGTGTTGTGACTTGCCCAAGGTCACCCAGCAAAGCTGGGAATAGAACCATGATCTCCAGAATCCCAGCCTAGTGCTCGAGCCACTAGCCCACACTGCTGCTGCTCAGGCCATTGGTTGTTTTGTCCCTTAATGCAATTTCCAACGCCGTCCAGCTGGGCTCTATTGACTCCAGCAGCCAAGGGCAAAGATGAACCTCGAAAGAGTTGGCCGTCACCCCTGCTTATTTACTGGGCTTTGCTCGGAGGGCTGCCATGCCTTGAAACTATTCACAGAAGGCTGGCCTCCAGAGAAGCAATGCTACTGAGGCATAAGCTCCATCAACCAGCGTCTGACAGTGCAGCGGTGTCATCCCTCGAGGCGCCATGCTCAGGCAGGACTGAGGTGGCCATTTGGAGGAATGATGAAAGGGAATAGTTGATGGAAGCTCCTCCCACTGCTTTCCCAAGAGCCCATTCTTCCTGCAGGCATCTTAGCAGCCCTGACCAAACCAGAACCATGAGATAGTCCAGACTGAATCAGACTTGTTTTCATCTGCCGCACCAGTCGGCCTCTTTGGCATATCTTTTTCCTGGCTGATTTGTTCAGCATACAGTCCAGACAGGTTAAGATTTCTATAAACAGTCTGAGAAGAGCTTTGTGTGTCATGTCAAGACCGTAAAACTCAGCTCCTCAATGATTTGTGGTGGGTCTTTGGTGGCAGGTTGTCCAAAGTGAGGAGGTGGTCTCAGTCCAGTTGAGCCCACATCCATATCACCCAAATCAACCTCATCCCTGTCCCTTTTACTGGCAGCCCAAGGACTGAATGGGCCAACTACCAGCCTGCCCCTAGAGGTGGTCCTTCTAGCTTGATGAGGGAGGTAGCTTGGATAGATCTGCTGTCTCTAGGATAGATGATAAGGGCAGGAATAGTGGATTTATGCCAATACTGCAGGAAAGAGAAGCTGGAATGATGTGTGACCGCTTAGGCTGGCCACAGCAAGGAGCTCAAGAGTGGAACCAGACATAACTAGAGCAATACTGAAATCAAATCACTCTCCAGTTGGGAAATTTGAAATTTCACAGGTGAAAAATGAATAGCTAAAAATGTAGATGGAGGTAGATTCTGTCTTGAGATTTTGTGCCTGATTCTCATGTACACTAAAGCCACTTTAGGCTGCTCTGGTGGCCTGAAAAGGCCTTAAAATGATCCTAAATTACATTCACACCCATCTTTATGCTCCCAGGGCAGTGTAAATGGGGAAGAATTTGTGGGGAGAGGAAGTTGGTTTAGACTCGGCAGTCAAAGGGGATCTAAAGGAGTAGCTACACAGTACACAGACACTTTATTGGCCTTGTGTACACCGGGGATATGCCCCAATCCATCACTGGTGTAGCTGCATCAAGCAACTCCTAGGCAGATGGGCAACACCCCTATTTGCAGTGGTGATACTCATTCCCACGCTCTGCTCCACCAGTTCAAATTGCAGCATTGCCTGTCTGCACTAGGGATTACAGTGTTGCAGCTATGCTGGTGGTTGTAGGAAAGGTACCCCAGTCTAGGCATTATTTAGATAAACCTTATTTAGATAAACCAGCCAGGGCGCTTTTCTTTTCTTGGAAAACTATCAAGAAGTTCTCTGGAAGATTAATACCATCTTCTGCTCCTGCCCTCCCCTTTTTACATTTTTATCACTCTGGATGGCCCAACCTTTCCCTCTTAGTGCTGTGCTAGATGGTGATATAAAACCCAGACAGACGCACTGAAGGCAGCAGCCAGGTTAGAATTTAGGTTGTGTCCTCTGAGTTCTTTCTCAGAATACCGCAGGCTTAATTTGTTGTTTGAGCATCTCCCGTATTTTTAATAATACCCCCTATTAAACAACATGCCATTAGCCACACTTTCCGATGTGATTTACATATTTATTATTTTTTATTTTATATATAGATAAACAGAGAGTGATTTTATGTCCCAGAATCAACCAGGCTCATATGCGTCTGTGTGTATGTGTTCCCCCTTTATGAGCAATTATATGTAGATGAAGTTTTTTTCTCTTTTAATAGGGTAGCCTAACTAAAGATGGGTACGGTGAAAATGGGTGCAATGCAGTAAACCTGGAATCAACTCAAGGAACCCAGAAGGTCTGCTATCCCCTTGCCTCATTAAGAACTCCATATCTGCTCACTGACTAACCTTGCAAATGAGTTCATGCTCAGTAAAGGAAATTGATTACTTTCCATTGCAATTAACATCTGGTCCTGGGTCAGATCATTAGGATAATTTGTTATAGAAAAAACCAAAGGAGCTAGCTACAGGGTAATCAAGTTTAAAGATGCATTCTCTGCCTTACTTTGCAGGACTTTCGCCATTTCTTGGGGATTCTTTAGGGAAAAGAGACACATAGGGTGTGGACTATGGGTGTGGATGTTGGATGTGTGCGATGTAGTAATTTATGAGAGTAATTTATCCCTGATTGAAGGAAGTGATCATTCTCAGCTCAGCGGCCCTCGTTGCTCTTTGGATTTCTGGTGTGATGTATGGAATCTATTTGGTGAGGGATATGGTAGGGACAGGGTGAATCTTGGGCCTACATCCTGATATTTTTTTGGGACACATTCACAAATAAGAGGATTTCTCTGAATTGGGCTGAACTTAGTCAGCCTCAGAAGACTTTAGACAAGGTGGGTCTGAGTCCCAGATTTCTAGTGTGACATGCCAAAACAAGCAAATACAACCAAGCTTCTGCACATTTTCTTTGCAAAACAGATGTGTATGGCTTGAGGGAAATTCTCTTTAGGAACTCTGCCATAGCTGGAAATAGAAACAATAGTGCTCATATGCTTAACAACAAACAATCTTGTTACAACTCCAGGGCTGCCTAGCACTTCATGGTGTTGTTATGCTGCATTCTGTGGTCACTTAGAATTTCATGGTGACAGCAAGGATAGAAATTCAATCTTCCTGCTTCACAAATATAGGCCTTTAACATTTGAGCTCAAGGAGAATTGCCTTTAGCAATAGCGGGTCTATGAAACACACTTGGACAGTTCTGATTTCTTCCAGGAGGGTGACCAGATGTCCTGATTTTATAGGGAAAATACCAATATTCGGAGCTTTTTCTTATGTAGGTGCCTATTACTCCCCACCCCCATGCCAATTTTTCACACTTGCTCTCTGGTGATCCTTCCTTCCAGTAGCACGCAGCCTCACACATCCAGACTTCCCAGTCTATTTCAGTATATTGCCAATTGGGAAATGCCATCCTAAGCTATAATCAGGGCTCTGACATACACCATGCTTCATTTACCTAATTGTTGCTAAGAATGAGCAAACAGGTACAGGTAAAATAAGAGCTCTTCCTCTCCAAACTTTTGTCTGAATCTTGAATCAAACTTTTTTTGGCTGTTATGGCAAAAATTGGTTAGTTCCACCTTTCCCTGTCCCAACTATAATTATTTTTCATTTCTTGTACTTCTGGTTTCTTAATGGGATGAGTATTAGAAAGGTTTGGACAACATGAGGATCCCCAGGATATTCCCAGCCTGATGGGAAACAGGAAGCAGAGAAAATCTCTAGTGGTAACTGTGTTCTTGAGATGTCTAACCCAGTTTTGCAGACTTAATCGTTTGTATAAACTTTGCACAACCATCTAGATTTCTGGCGGATCGTTCGCACCTAAAGCCAGGACCTTTGGAGGTTTCCACATCTTGCGCTCTAATCTCTTTGCTTTGGCAATGGGAGATAAAATCTGTACTGAGAGCTTGTGGAGGGCTTTGGGCTGGCTCTCAGCATAGGCGTACATTTCACCCTCCAAGAACTTGTAGCCACCTGCCAATGATTCGTATGGCTGCAGAGCTATCAAGTCGCTGGTTCCAATACTCCTGTGTCACCTGTAGTTCTGTTAATGGGGTTGGAAACAGAGCGTATATTTTCTAGTGATGGATAAACATCAGATGGTTCAGGATAAGTTTAAATTCTTATCTGAACCTATCCCAGAATTAAATATCCCCTAACTTCAGGGAAGTTTGGACCTGGATCCAAACGTCACAGCAGGTCCCTGTTTCTATCACAGATCCGAAACCTGGAGGGAGTTGGAAGCAGGTTTCAAGATCCAGTTTTGGATCTGAATTCTGCAGCTTGAGCACAGTTGTGCCTAGAATGAACCTGAAGATCTACACTGTGCTGAAATCAGGCCGCGCACTAGGCCCTGCTTGCTCAGTTTAAGGGCCCTCCGTATTTCTAATGAGGGTTGCCTCCATTCAGTGGGAATATTATAAGCAGCATGTCCTAAGCACTTCCCAAACAAGGAGTTGGCTCCATTCTTCGTAAATTCCATATATGGACAGACAAGCAAAGAGGGGCTAGAGGAAAGGGAAAACAACTGGCAATGTGTGCCAAAGTCAGCATAATGCACTATAAGCAAAATGACAGTGGTGTGTCTTTCAGCAGGATTTAAATGTGAACAGGGTCAGGGTCTGGTGGAGAGATCAAGGAGGTTGTATCACGCATTGGATGAGGTGCAGCATTTAAGAGGGCATAGAAGTAGTGCTGGTGGGCCATAGGGCCTCCAGAATAAATAAAAGTGACTCCCAGCACTAGTTGTGGATAGAATTATTAGGATCTCAACAGTCCTTCTAACTCTGGGGCTGCTCTGAAAGAGTCCTTTTCCTCTCCTGCATTCTGATATTTCTTTTTAAAGAAACGTCCATTTCATATGTTAAAAAACTTATTTGCAATTAATGTTTATCAAGGCCAACAGCTGATCTGGAAGACTGCGTCTAAATTGCTAATTAATTTACCTATTACCAGGAGAGGGAGGGGCATCCTGTTTGTCGAGAAGTTAGATCTGATAAGTAATGTATGGTGGGGTTATATCAGGACCTTGGCTCCATTCTGTGGTTGGTTTGGATGTTACCTAACCATGCATTATATTTGAACATGAATCACTGCTCCTCTGTCTTTATATTTCCTAAGCCAACACAGGACTATGGGTAGATCTCATTTATTATTGCTTAATTAAAGGCTCAATGCACAAAGAGACGCCTCTCGCTTCACTTTAGCTAGCCAGCATGATCATAATTGTACGGATGTCAAGGCCAGCTTTCTAAGTAGCTATTGGAAGACACTGCAAGGAAGATCTCAGCGTTCTGCTGGGAATTCTGCACAACAAGTCACATTCATAATTTTAATTAAGAAATGGGATTTTTTTTTTTCTATTGGGCTGCACTGGAAGATTTGTTTGTTTGTTTTCCTGGTGACGTGCCAGTCCCAAGCATTGCAGGGTTGCAACATGAGGTTCAGGGACAGACTGTCCACTCTGGTCTAATGAAGGAGGCAGGTGGCCTAGCAGAGTGAAAACAGGACATCTGAGTTCTGCCTGCAGAATCTTTACAACCTGTGACGATGCAAGAGGCAGGTAACATGCAGTGTGTCCCGGGGGCATTTGCTGGGGCTCGCAGTTAGGAAAAATATTCTTCTAGACTTAAACAAATTTGACCTGGAGTCATGGAGAGAGTGAGCGAATAAGATATCAAAACCCCAGGATGGCATTTGGTACTGAGTTGCTTTCCTGACGGCAAGTGCATTTTAAGGAAGTGTCCTGCATCTCTGGGACATCATAAATTCTGCCTGATGCAGAGCCGCACTGCTCAAGAGCTGGCTGAAACTCACCTCCTCTGCATTTGTTTGTTGGTTTCCACAGTAAATAAATAGGAACTGTTTGCATTTGTGAGGCTAGTTCTGCGCTGCGGCCAGGGGCATGAAGAGCAGCTCATGCTGATGTACCTGTGGTAACTGTACTCTAGGTTGCTTGCTGAAAGTAGCCCCCTGGATACGTACTTACTTGTGAAGCCAGCACTTGTATTTTTATCAAGCTAGCTGGAGTACAACTAGTGTGGGTACATCTACGTGAGCTGCCGTTCACACTTCTGTCTGCAGTGTAGACATATCATGAGAGAAGGAGAACAGGAGTGCCCAGGCACACATAAAAATTGTGCTGTAAAGTGCAAATAACGAGAGGCTGATTATCCCCAAGGACGAAGGGAGGGGGTCTGATGGATAGCAAACAAGAGTTACTTCCTATCTGGAAATACTGCAGAAAGCTGTGGTGTTCTTTAGACTATTATTTACAGTTGCAGCTAGATGCTTCAGACAAGATTGGGGACCCATTGCGCTTGGCACTGTACAAACACCTAGTGGGTACGTCTACACTGCAGCAGGATAACCAGGGCAGCCTGAGTACACACCTAGGACTGCTGTGCTGCTAGTTGCAATGTATCTACCCAACCTAGAATTATACCTCCCAGCTACAGCGTAGACACGCTTCACATGAGAAATGCCCTGCTAGAAAAACTTACAAGTCAAATTGCCATAAGAGACGAAGGGTGGGAGAGAGGAACAAAAACATGATACCTATGAATGTGTAGAAAAGTGGGCCAGCAAGGAAGACACAAGACTAGGATTTTGTCTTTGCGTTTCCCCCCTTACCAGATGCTTGGGCCCCAGATATTATTCCTATTTATACTGATGTAAACCCATTGTCTGCAGCAGCCCAGAGATGTCGCCTACAGCAATGGAAAGGGTTTACCTATTGCTGCTGAAGCACCACTTCCCCGAGCAACAGTACCTAGATTGATGGAAGCATTTTTCTGTTGACCTAGCTACCTCTGTACTGGGGGATAGATCAACGTAGCGATGGTGCTCAGAGGTGTGGGTATTTCACAGCCCTGAGTGCCATAGCTATGCTGGCACAGCTTTAAGTGTAGGCTGTCGCCTCATATGTCTCTCAGGTGAAGTGATCATTTCCACTCAGTCCCGGCATGTGACTGGGACTGATCTTAGTTACATCCAGGTAAAGCCAGAGCATCTCCACTGAGTCCAGAAGAGCTGCTCCTGATTTGCACTGATGCCACTGAGATCAAAATGGTGGGTATGTTCTTTGAAACCAGGCTCAGTTAGAAATGATGTCATCTACTGTGCCACATCTAAAGGGACACTGCCCTGCTTGGCAAGCCCAAAACGTGACTCCGTTTTGTTCCCCTCCATCTGTTTGTCAAATCCACAGCACACGTCCTTTCTGTAGGTGTGGAGTTTTGTTGTTGATGTGGTTTTTGTTTTTTGTTTCAAAGCAAATAATAGTGTTTTTACTGGAAAGCAAGCAATCCACCAAAGAGAGGAAGCCCATCGCTTACAAGCAACCCTAACAAACCAGGGCTTGCAGCACACTACCCCTTTCTAGCCCTCACCTGTAATAGCTGCATGCGTCTCAGTGGTTGCCACTTAGCACTGATAAGCAGCCAGAACTAACAAATCCGAGCAAATAGTGTAATGCCTTTGCACAGCCCAGCAATAACAAACCAGTGTACAAAGCCCATGATGCAAGAGCAGCCCTACAATAATAAACCACATGGCACAGCCCACGTAAATGACTGCACGCTAAAAAAAACCAGTGCACGTATCCTGTCCCCAACACCAGCTCCATAGTAACAAACCAGCATGTACCAATAATTCTCTATAATAACCAGAGGATGTAAAACTGGAAAGGACATCTTGCATCACTGAGTCCAGACCACTGCTACTGCAGGCAACCTCATCATATAATCCCTTTCATGAATGCATTAAGCCCCTTCTTACTTCTACAATAACAAACCGGCATGTGCAACCCAGAGCAACCCTACAATAAGAAACTTGTGCTTGCGCTTAGCGGAGGGGGAGGGGATTTCAGGAAGAGTACAGGTTCTAATTTCAAGTGGGCTAATATAAGCTGCCAAAAGTCACTTATTGAATTCTGAAGATTTCTTAACATCAACCGAAACACATAGCATAAGTCAGAACGACTGTAGGCAGCTCCCAAATGCCGACTGCCCAGGGATCCCCAGCAGCTGTAGCATATTGACCCTCTGTCCTGATTCAGTTTTAATCAGAGTATTAAGCTTTAAGTGAGGCTGGCATGCTGAAGCTGTGTCCACGTTGGCCAACAGTCTGTCTGTTTCATTTTCTGAAACTTGGGATGACTAACTTTAGGATAGTGAGGCTGAGCAGCCATTAATTCTCATTCCTTTCAGCTATTCCTCAACTCCAGCTTATGAGTTCTTCAATAAAAATCTCCCAAAGTTACCTTGGCGACTCGTACGTTTGCCAAGCTGACAGATTTATGACAGTTACATATATAAATATTTATATGCTGCGGCAATGCAATTTTTAAGGACAGATATACACACTCACATAGAGACTCTCAACTGAGGCAACACGCACTCTCACACACTCATGCACAAGTCGGTGGTCATGCATGCATGCACACACACGCTTTGTGCTTTAACATACAGATGCAGACTGCCAAACACACCAGCAGGTATATTGCACATTCACATGCACGAGACCCGCAGAGACTCTCACCCACGCCAGAACACACTACCACGGGTGCAACTTTAAAACGCATCTACAGACTCTCAGATGAACCTCCCACAAACATACACAGCCAATCAGGCCAGAACACGGCCATGCTCTGAAGCAAGCATGTATATACCTTTATATACACAGTAACACATGCAGCCTTCCACAAAGACTCTCATATAATCTGGCACATACAAGCATACCTTTATATATACAACACACACACACACACAGTCAAAAAAGCCAGTGCTTACATACACACATGCTCAAGCAAGCTAGTCACTCGCACGCTGAAGTAAGCCAGGATTCAGGCATACAGTCACATACAGATTTTTATTGATCAATGGCAGACAACCTTACAAACACACGGACTAATTCTCACACAAGACAAGACAGTTTCTTCCTCCCACACACACACGTACCCCTACTTCTCCTCTTTCGATTTTACTTTCTCCTTTTGTAGCATCGGCCTAGACTGATGACCAGTGCAAATACTTGGCCTATAAATTCTGGTGATGAGTTCAGCTGTTTCGTTGTCTGGCAGAATAGATGGGGATGATACAAAGTCCAAAGGGAAAGAGAAGGGAAGGCGGTCATTTATATGTTAACGACAGGAACAATTTATTGGAGGAGCATGGATCTTTTATTTTTCCGAGGCCCAGGACATGCTTTATCAGCAGTCATTAAGCCAAACCACGCTTGTAAGGTACACATACCACTACTAGTTTCCCCTTGTTTTGTTTGAAAGTCTAAAAATAAAATCATTCCTTTGGACTTAAAAATAGAACTGAGATTAAATCTCCTCCTCCCTCCCTCCCACTTCTTCTCCTTCACTCATGTCTTCCCCCTCCCTATTGATGGGGAGTCTCGGTGTCTGTTTAGATTTTGTATGTGTGTGTTAATAAAACATCAAAAGAAAGTTGTGAGAAAGAGACCAAAAACCTCAGCTGTGACAACAAAGTGCTTTTCCATTCCACAGTTGCCACTTGAATTCACCGCTCCTTTTCCTGATCTTGAAGAGTGTTGGCTCTAACAACATACACGGAAGAAAGAAAGCAGCAAAGAGGTCCTAGGAGCATGTAGGGTATATCTTTTCTCCAGCGAAAGGACTGATGTGATGCAGGAATCCCATCTTTCCTGTTGCTATGCCAAATTGCTGCCACATCCCTAAATGATGCCCTATAATCCAGGAAGCTACATACAACAGGACAATTGATTTGCTGGGCCGGGGGTCAGGGAGTTCTGAATTCTAATCCTGGGTTTGCCAGGACCTCAAGGGGTGGCCAGCGGTAAGTGATTTAGGGCAAAGCCTCCCCAAGTGGCTTCTGATTTTGGGTGCCTCCATTTGGGAGTGCTTTGACTTGAGACATCCAGCTGTTGGATTTTGGGAGGCGATGAGCGTCCTCAATTCCACAAGAAGTCAGTGTAACTCATGGCTTCTGAAGATTCTGAGCCAGGATGGATTGAGTTGGGCAGCCAAAACCATAGGCTCTCTTGAAAATGTTGGCTTCAACCTCTCTGCGTCTGTTTCACCATCTGTAAATTGAGAATACATCCCACACCTACTTCCTGAAGGGTTTGTGAGGAGCAGTTCGTTAACATGTGTGCATCCCTGTGAACGTGGAAAGTGCTAATTGGAGTAATTTATTACTTTTATCATGAGTAATGATGGTACGTGACTCACTCGAGGATGTAGAACTTGTTCACTTCTCTGGCTGCTCCTTGAACCTGAGTCAAATCTTCTTTCAGACTGAAAACACCTGGATATTTTTTGCAACGTTTCACTGTCAAGTCCATATGCATTTCTGGGATGTGAAAGGATTGGGAAATGTTATATATTCTGAGCTCTTGAAGCATTTCTACCCTACTTGGAAGAAGGAAGTATCGTGGAATTCTTATTAGAATTCCATCCCACTGTTGCACAAACAACAGATTGAACAAGCGTCCAATCTAAATCTTTAAAGAGTTTGATGTTCAACACTCACTTATTTTAGTCCTTAGAATGCTTTCCATTTCTGGTATTGCATGGCTGCTTAGGATCTAACTCAAAGCCCTTTAAAGTCAATAGAAAGGCTTCTTTAAGCGTTGGATCAGGTCTTATTGTACACTATCTATCTAGTTATCTGGCCTGTCTTTCTGTCTAATTACGGATAGATGTAACATTCCATCTCATCTCTTATTTTCAGTCTCCTTTTCCATTAGAGGAGACCTGATAGATCACTCATCTTTTCTATTATTGCAATATTATGCAGCATATTTTTATTCTAAAACAGAATGAAAACCTTCAAACATTTACATTTTTTCTGTATATTCAGAAGAGAGAGATCTCATGAAGAGACAGAAAGTTGAGCCCGAGTCACGAAGTTCCTGTCTGGGATTTGAACTTCAAAGCTTATGGGTCTATTCAGGTTTAGGTTTCAAATCATTATTGAACCAGAGGCTAATGTCTGCAAAGTTCTGGGCCCAGTTTGGATCTAGGGGTTTGATTCAAGCCTGTCTCGAACAGGGAAATCTGTTGGACCCAGAGTTTGCCTAGCGGCTGCAAGTATAAAAGTGAAGTTGTGCTTGGGCATTATATTAAGTGTGCCATTATGTTAGGAGCATGCACATTTGAAATCACCTTCTAGGAATTAAAAATGATGATACACCATAAATGTCCATGAGGGCTTTTTGAGTGGGAACTTAAGGACATCAAATACATTTGCCAAGTAAGCTTTCTGGCTCTTCTTTTTCTTGCTTCAAAATTGTGGGTCTTAAAATACACCGACAACCATGTTCAATGAAGCCGTTTGTGTGTGTAGCCATTTTGAAGTAGGAACAGAAGTGAGTAGAATCCTTTAGGAATTTATGGCAACTCAATAATGGATTTTGCTTGTTTTCAGGCCTAGTTTTAAAATGTCTTGTAAAAAAAAATTATCCCCAATGCATACTGTGCGGGAATTAATGTGGAGCTGGAGGAAAATTACTTTGCCTTTTATGCATTAAAAATTCCCAGTGACAGGAGGCTCAAAACATTACAAAAATGTGTTCTCTCCCTCTCTCTCTTTCTCTCTAATATTTTAGCTGCTCTGTGTAATTCTTGATTATTGTGGTTTGTGATATATTGGAAAGGGGACCTTGAGTATGGGCTAAGTGCTCCTGGTATAGCTGTAAGATATGCAATCTACAACACATATTAGATAACTATAACAGAGTTTGATGCATAAAAACCTCAGGCCAAAGCAGAGCTTGCACTGGGGTGGGCTAAGCCAGATTCAAGCCCTATAACATGTGGGCACGATGCACTGGTGTAGTTACATTGGCATCTATATCTCCATCATAAAGAGACACACGCACACCGCACAATGCCTGCACATATCACTTTTGTAGCTGGGTGAAAGGGATGTGGGGTTTGTTTGTTTTTTAAAGACGCCAGATTAAATTTCCCAATATATATTCAGTGTGTGTAATAAGACGGTTACGTTATGCAAAATAAACACCCAACATTTATTTAAATATACATATTTATTGAGGGAATGACAACCCCATCAGAAAATCTTATCTTTTATATACAGTGGCAGTTAATAACCCAGGATATTTTTCCTCTTCCTACTTAAAGTCTTGTAGCAGCATACTCATAGATTTCAAGACCACCAGGGACCACTGTCAACATCCAGTCTGACCCCCTGCATAACACAGGTCATAGAACTTCCCCAAAACAATTCCTAGAGCAGATTTTTCAGAAAAACATCTAGCCTTGATTGTCAGAGATGGAGAATCTGCCATGACCTTGGTAAATTGTTCCAGTGGTTAATATGATGTCTCTCTTCTTGAAACAGAAGATGTGATGGTCTCAGTCCATTTGTCAATGGACCAAGTGCCTGCATCTCCAAACTGATGCACTAATTAAGACCCTATATATGAAGGCACAGCAGAGAGGCCAAAGATTGAACTGGGCTATAAGGATTGAATTATTTTATTCTAAGGCCTCAGTCCTGCAGTTGGATTCTCACAGGCAGACACTTGTAGCTAAACAGAGCTGCACTGATGTAATAGTTGCTCCAAATAATCTGTCTATTTAGATTTGACTGCAGGATCAGGGCCTTGGACATAATCCTTCCAGGATGCAGTGCATCCTAGTAAATAGAGCATAGTGGACTAGGAATCGGGAGGGTTGGTTTCCTATTCCTGGTTGTTCTGGGTGACTTTGGGCAAGTCACCTCATTGATGTGTGCCTCAGAATCTGCATCTTTAGAATGGGCATATTGCCTTCATTGTAAAGTACTTTGAGATCTATTGGTTAACTTCCTTTCTTTAAGCCTTCCCCAGCTTGTCACCACTGGACACCTTGCACTAGCATTTAAATTTACACACACATTATGGGGGAAAACAGAATAGATTTTCCTCCTTCCTTGCTTATGCTTCCTCTGAATTCTTCATGAAGCAGTAAGTCAACTACTGGCAACGCAGTGATTGTGTTAGGAAAACAAAGCAGCAGCTTTATGATGCAGTGGGAGATGTTGTTTTGGGTGGGAATACGACTAGGAGAAATGTGATCAAGTTAAACAAAGAAAAAATGAGGCTGAACATCAAGAGAAATTTCTTCCTCACATTAGATCTGTTAGACTGTTAATGTCAATTGATATTCCAAGGGAAGTAGTGGAACCGCATCACTTGTGGTATTTAAAACAAGATGGATAATGTATGCTTCAATTCTATATCCTGTACTTTCAGGTATACCACAATTTGCCACTGATATGAACTGGACAGCCTAATTGTCACGGGCCAGATTTACAAAGTAATTAGCCGCAGGAGTGCTAGTGTAAAACCCATGTGCAATTGCACTAATTTGTATAACCAGAAACTAGCTGTGGTTAGGAACTGGTTACACAAATAGCTGACTGGGCATATTACCCTGCAGAGCTACTTGATTTGCATATGCAGCCTTCATAACTGCATGTGCAAATTAGGTGTGCAACAGTGTTCCCATTTTCTGTAATTGTGCCTATAAATTGCCTGAAAATCTGTCCCAAATGATTTCTCCTATCTCTAGCTTAGATCGTTCTGTTTGCTGAGTAATAGATCACCCAGCGCTGGACAATAAAACCAGCTTGGTTTTGAGACGAAATATCAATTAAATGGGTAAATAAAGTGCTGCTAAGGATGTGTTTTTGTTTTTCACCTAAATCTCCCTTCGTGTAGCCACCAGAGCGGAAAACCTGGAATTTGTTTAGGGCCTTTCTCAGACTTTGAAAGGTAATTAGTTCCTTCAGTTACTCTCTGATTTGCTGTTCAAAGAAAATATTCCTTGTAGTAATTTATAATTATTATTAGTTATTAGCTTTATTATTATTAAAATATACACCTGACTCAAATTCAACTCTCAGTTCAAACCATGAAATTCCCATTGAATTCTGTAGAATAAAGGTTTACTTGCGGTCAGAATCTACCTTTCTGTGAGTGTTTGAGCAGAAAAAAGAATGGTAGACAGGACCCCAAGGCTAGCATCCTATTTAAGTGAAATAGCATAGTCTAATGATTAAATTCCAGGCTGAGGATTCAGAAGATCAGCTCTGTCCAGGATTTGTGTGACAATAACAACAATAATATACAGGTCTCACTTTGCATCAGTAGATCGCAAAGCACTTTTTAAAGGCAGTAACATTATTCCCATTTTACAGATGGGGAGACTGAGGCACAGCAAGGTGAGATGACTTGCCCAAGGTCATCCAGCAGGCCAGTGTCAGAGCTGGGAATAGTATCTGGATCTCCTGAATCCAGGACTCAATCTGCTGTGCCACGCTGCCTCTCTTAGGAAAGTTACTTCTCTCCCATTCAGCTTCACCCTGGCTTCAGAAGTGAGTAGATTCTCATTTGGATGCCTGGGAAGACAAAAAGCAAGTTTTTTGTAATTGCACCACTTAGGTATTCTCTGGCAAGCGCAGACAGAAGCCCAGTGGAAGAACCATTCTCATGCTCTCAACCCAGTTCCTTAGACTAGTCTAGGAGGAGCGAACAGCATCTTTTCTTGGACCGTTAATCCACAGACGGGCCTTTTGGATCAGGTGGCTTCGAGTGAGGCCTGAGAAAACCCCACTGGAAGGGGAGATTCGAGACAGCAGGATATGGTGGGCCTGACTCTGGCCTCGTTACACCGATGTAATTCAGGATGACTCCACTGACCTTCATGGGCCTGGATCTTGGTTACTCCATTGCTATGCTTAGCACAGGGATGAGGGGGAGGGCAGGGTTAAGCCACCTTTGTGTTTCCCATATTTGGAGTCTGTGAAGGGGCCTTCAGGGTGTATTGTAGAGGAGCCTCAGGGCTGCTGTAACCACTCCACTTGCCATGCCCCCATGTGAGGCCAGGGTAGCAGAGAATAGCTATAGAACAATGCACTGAGTTCAGGCTCCCCAGTGCATTCTGTGCCAGCCCTACACTGGAGGATGGGCTGATATAAATCCCTGTCACTGGCTAAGAAGCTATTCTTGTGGGGATGTTTGTGCCCACTTTAATGCCCCTTTGTGCTCTCGGAGTGGTCTATAGTGTCAGTGAGAATCGGGCCCAGTGGATTTACTGCGGTGTGACTCAGATCAGAATCTGCTGTGTATCTGTAGGATATGCCAGACTATGGGACCTGATTAGGGAGTTATCAGTGCGTTATCGTGCACCGTACTTTGTACAGGGCCTTTCACACATACAGTGTCTGCAGATAATTCACAGGGTTCAGACATTTGCAGAGTTCAGTGTCAACTTCCTGCTGCTGCTGTTAAACCTAGTGGGCTGAACACAGGACCCAGCCCCAGAAAGATTATTGGCGAGGTGCGAGCCAGGGTGAAAAGGGCCTATTGTTCAGGTGAGGTTTTAGAAGACAGTTGGTGAGATGAAGAGTTCAGAAAATCAGCTGCAGAGGAAAGGCATTCTCACCAGCAGTGCAGGCAGAGAGTTGAAGTCAGTGCTGAAAGAGGAGGGGAAGAAAGCACCTTAGAAATAAGCAGGAGCAGGCCCATGGCAAATGTGGAAGCCAAGCAGCACCACTCCGAGCAGAGCCCTGAGATTTGCAGAGGGAAGCTGGGGCGGGGTGACTGATGTGGATGAGCCTCGAACATTTCAGAGGCCACAGAGAAAGGAAGGATAGCCAGTTGTCACACAAGGGAAAGGACTAGACAAGGAACAGAGTTGGGCCTCAGGTCCCCACTACCTGCCTGTGAAGAGCACAACATTTCAGCACCTGCTATACTCCCTGCAAAAATGCACCAGCTCCACAGTCTCTCTTTAAGTAAAGCCTAAGTGGTAGCACACTAGAGTGGGACTCAGGAGAGCTGGATCAGTTCTAAGCTCTGCCACTGGCCTGCTGTGTAACCTTGGGCAAATCACTTCTCAGCCTGTGCCTCAGTTTTCTCATCCTTTAAAGTGGGATGATGGCATTAATCTCCTTTGTAAAGGGTTTTGTGATCTAAAATGAAAAGTGGTGTATAAGCACTAAGTGTTGCTACAGCATTAACTTCTCCTTCCCAACTGTGCATCTTTGGGCCCAAACCTGTGAAATGAACCCTGTGTGAAGAAGAGAAAGAAAGCAGCCACCCAGCCAAATCCAGGCAACTTTCTGAAATGCTTGACCACCCAGGCACAGCTAGTAAAGTGCAGAAAGCATCATTATTATTATAATTAGCAGTTGCCAGGGGAACATGGAACAATGAGATTAGATCTTGGCAGGAAAGTGACAGCTTTTCAGTTCACCTTTAAGGAACTTCACGTGCTTTGCCCTGTGTTTCGCTCTTAGGAAAGCTCAAGCGTTGACTTCCATATTCTATCTTGGTCTCACTCCTGCATTAGTATGGGCTGCAATAATAACGGTAATCATTCTCAAAGGCCAAGTCATCAGACGACAACAGCAGCACGATGGCTTCTCACAACCCTTGCAAATGTTTTCCAGAGAGAGACGAGAGAAAGGAAGCACCTTGATATCCTGCTTCAGATAATGCCATACCTGGCAAACACATCCCTTGATCACATCAAAGGGGTTCATTTGTGTAAAATTACAAAGGCATGAAAATGAGCAGGGACCCCTTTGAAGTCAAGACAATTGGCGTCATCTTGCTGGTCATTTCTTATGCAGGTTACTCTGTCTTTATTAATAATAAAATGGAGCACTTGGATGGTGTCTTTCATCTTGAAAGTGGCTCTTAAGCAGTAACTGATGCATATAGCACCCCTGTGAGGTCAGTAAGCAGTATTATCCCTACTCTAAAGAGGGGGAAACCGAGGCAGGGAGTCTGTAACTTTTTTCAAGGCCTCAGAGCAAAACAGTATCTGAGCTGTAATTAGACATATCAGTGCAGCTTCTTCCCTGGTATAAATTGGCATAGCTGCACAATAGAGATCCGTCCCTAGTTGTTCTTCGCTTCTAGTCCTGTGTTCTAACCACTAGGTAAATGTACTCTTTAATCTCCTACCCGTTCCTTCCCGAGGTAGGGAGGATGATTGTAATGTAGTCTGTAATAGAGCAGGTAGGAAAATTTTGTCAAAACGGTTTTCCACCAGAGTGTGCTATTTCGATTAAACCAAATTTTTTTCATTAAAGTGTATCCGTTTCACAACATTTTTGTTAGGGAGGAAAAAAATGGAAAAAAAAACTTTTAAAAAATATTGAAACTTCCCATTTCAAGATTTTTAAATGAAAAGTTTTGATATTTCATTTTGAAATGTTTTTATATTAAAACAATATTTTATATTAAAAACAATATATTATATTTATTTTATTTTACATTAAAACAAATGAAAAATAAAAATAAAATGTTGCGATTCACCCCGAAACCATTTTCCCCAAATTTTGTTTTTGTGACAAATTTCAAATTTGGGATTTTTTTCCCCCAATTCAGAGCAGGCTTTACAAGAAGGGTCCCAAACTCAGGAAGGTTCTCAGGGGTATGACAGCAAGGTAAAAAAAATGGGGGGGGACTTACAGAACTCAGAACCCACCCTGCAAAGTTCTGTATGACTCTGCCCAGGTGTTCCTTGCTCTAAATTCCCTCCCAGAGCTGGGCATAGAACCCAGTTGTCCTTTCTCCCAGTCATCTCCTGCTCTAGCCACTAGACCCCACTCCCTTCTAAAGCTAGGGGTAGGAATCCTGACTATGAGTCCAACCTGCTCTAAACACAAGGGAGCACTCCCTTCCAGAACTAGCAATTAATTCTAGGGAGTCCTGACTCCCAGTTTCCCTGGTGTGAACCTAAACTGCCTTCCTGAATCCTGGCTCCCAGCCCCCTTACTCTAAATCCGAGCTTCCCACACTCTAGTCTTTCCCCTCTTAGTGGCAGATATATTATATCGCTGATAAGAAGCTGCTGTCCAAGGTTACCAGTCCATCAGCTGCATACTAGCAAAAACGTGCTACCCACCAATGCAGTGGTTTTGAATTATTATGAGTAGCGACGGGAACTTCGGTGGAAAATCACATAAGACAATTAAGTAAAGCCCAACAGAAAACAGTGCACATGCTGATGTAGTATATATTGGAAGATAGATGAACTTTACCATTTCATCTGAGCATTGTATGCTACAGTAAATATCAGAGGTAATGATATTGACTTTAAGGTTTTACAGCTCCAAATGTCACTTCTGCTCTTTCTAGAACTCCTTTTGATTTGATTTACATTTCCTCCACCATCCCCTTCTCTTACACTGACAGTTGCAGAGGAAGGCTGCAGAAAGGGGGTCTCTCTCTCTTGTTGGTTTTTATGTCTGATCCCTGGCCACGGCTTAAGAACTAACTCACTGGCCCTTTGTCTCCTGCATTAATTCCGATTGTAAATAATCCTGCTCCGGGCTTGAGGTGGGTCAAATGGATCAAGTACCAACAGCGTGCAAAGAGAGGTTAGTTGCCAAAGGTTGCTGAGCAAAAAGGTCAAAAAAACATTAGCAGCAATTGCAGCAGAACGAAACCAACCCAAGAAATTGGAAAGGCTCATAAGCATAATAACATTTATATATTTCTCCCAAGACTTTTACAAGCACTAAGTAAGTAATCTACATGGTGCCTAACGGAAAAACCAGCATGATCCCTATTCTGCTATCAATGGATCAGCTCTGAACCCATTGCCGTGAATGTTTCTGCATTATGAAACTGTCCCCTGACTCTATAATGGACTGAATTGAAACCCTGGATTTGAATAATCACAGATCTTTAGAAAGTTTGAGATAGTTCTTTAGTTTAGACGGGAACTGAGTATGAAACGCTTTTCCCATCCCATGAAAGTTGTTGAGATTTTTACATTTTTGTCCCATCTCAGGATACAAAGTTAAAATTTTGAAAATTTTCACAAACCAATAATCCAATACATAAGTAAGTAAATAATAAATAAAAATAAAAGGATGAGGTCAGTTGAAACAATTTGTTATGATTTTAAATGTTTTCTTTAGGATAAAGTAACTAAAAATGGAAAATAAAAAGTCATTTTGAATCAAAAAGCAAAACTGTATTTCCTTTGAATGTCAAAATAGGACATGGACAATTTTAAAACTGTTTCTTCAAAAAATTGTGTGAATTGGGAGGGTTGACAACCAGTTTCATATCAACAAATTTGGTCTGGACAAATCAACATTTTCCAATTAAAAAAAAAATGTCAGAGAAATGCCAACCAGATCTAGTTTAGACCCCCCATCTCTACATCCAGGAAAGCTGCAGACCTGGCCCTTTAAAATGTGTCCTAGTCCCTATGAAAGGAGATGTCTTTTCTCCTTTCTTTATAATTAGTGATGCTGAATGGAAATCACCCTCAAGAGCACAAAGAATGTTAAAGGGCCTACTCTGTAAGAAAGAGAATTTAATGTACTTGCTCAAGAGAAAAGAAAGCATCAATGGCAGAGCCAGGTGTGGAAAACTGGAGATTCCAGCTCTCAGACAATTAAAGGGGAGGTTACAAAAAGGGAAGATATGAGGACTCATTTAGCACAGATTCAAGATGTTGAGAGCAAAATTAATCAGGGAACCAAAGAACATGAATAGAAGAAATATTTGCCTATACAATGCTAGGAGCCCGGCTAACAAACTTGCATTGTCTATACACCAGTGCTAGGAACCCAGGTAACAAATAAGAAGATTTGGAATGGCTAATTTATTAGCATAAATTAGATCTAGTTGGTATCATTGAAATCCAGTGGGACAGTTCACACACTTGGAATGTTAAAATAAATTATCATAACTTATTTAGGAAGGACTGAGTAGGCAAAAGGGGAATGGGAGTGGTACTCGATGACAAAAATGATCTGGTTTTGCATCATTGATGTGATCACATTTATAAACTGCAAACAGAATAAAGGCAAAATCAGTAATATATAAACTCAATGCATTAAAGGGGCCAGTTTCAGAAAACTGAAAACAATTATGGGCCAAATCTTCTGGGAGGAAGAATTTAAATATTGGGAATTCATAGGATCATAGAATATTCGAGTTGGAAGGGACCTTAGGAGGTTATCTAGTACAACACTTTACCAGATGCACAAAGAGCCTCAAGAAGTCTGTATTGGTTAAAAATCTGGCCCGGTTTAGGTGGGAGATGAAAATAGTTATAAAAAAGCCAATTAAATAAATATAACAAACAGAAGACAGGGGAAGTTGATAGTATGACTATTAATCAGAAGATTTGTAGAAAACTGAAAAGGATGCAAAGGGACACAAAGACAAACCTCAATCTGGTGTGTTTCACATAAGGTATCCCAGAGCCCTGTCCTTGGCCCTATGCTATTTAACATTTTTATCAATGACCTAAGAAAATATAAAATCATCACTGCAAAAGTCTGCATATGACACAAAAATTGGGGGAGTGGTAAATAATGAAGAGGACAAATCACTGATTTAGAGCCATCTGGATAGCATGGTAAACTGGGAGCAGGCAAACATGCATTTTAATATCGCTAAATGTAAATGTAGGAGCAAAGAACACAGGACATGCTTATAGGATGGGATACAGTGACTCTGAAAAAGATTTGGGGGTCATGATGGATAGTTAGTGGAACATGAGCTTCCTGTGCAATGCTGCGGCCTAAACAGTTAATGTGATGCATTAACAAGAGAATCTTTTGTAGGAGTAAAGAGGTTATCTTAACTCTGTATATTTGGCACTCTGTGTATTGGTGACTGCTTCTGGAATACTGGGTCCAGCTCTGGTGCCCAGAATTGAAGAAGGATGTTGATAAATTGGAGAGTTCAGAGAAGAGCCATGAGAATGAAAAAAGGATTAGAAAGCCTGCCTTATAGCCATAGACTTAAAAAACACAATCTGTTTATCTTAACAAAGAGACGGTTAAGGGGTGACTTGATGACAGTGTATATAAGTACCTACATGAGGAAAATATTTAATAAACTCTTCAGTTTAGTAGAGAAAGGTATAACACAATCCAATGGCTGGAAATTGGAGCTAGACAAAATAAAGAGGGAAATAAAACATACATTTTTAACAGTGAGAGCAAGTAACCATTGGAACAAATTACCAAGGGTAATGATAGATTTTTCATCAATGAAAATTTTCAAATCAAGATTGTATGGTTCTTTCCTGAAAAAATATGCTCTTGGCACAAAGAGGTTAGATCATTTTCCAAAGTTGCCACAGTGAGCCAATGGCAGACCTGGGAATAAAAGGCCTGATTCTTGTTTACACTATGATTCCTTTACCACAGTCTGGCAGTGCAAAGGGGCCATAATGTGGGTATCAGACACATTACATTTTCAGGTATCTTTATACTGCCAGAATGGTGTACATGGGCCAAAGTTTAAAGGAGCATCTGGTCCATTATCTCATCGTCCTGACGACCAGTCCCTTGCTCTATCCAGTAGACAACATTCCATCCCTGCAGTCACTATGAACAATAATTAATATACTCAGCAAGGAAATGCATAAAGAATAAGAGATGTTTATTTAAGGGTTCATGTTTTAATCCAGACATGTTGTGGAGCTTCCTTCTACATGACAGCCCCAATTTTCGCCTTGGTATCCACAGATTGTGGCCTATTGTTGTTGTAGTGTGATAAACCTTCACCTGCCCTTTTGCTAACCCAGACCCTCATGAACAGTCTGTGGGAGTTATATGTGCCTATAGTACCCCAAGTCAGGGGGGATTACTTCCAACCTGAATGTGGATGCTTCCCAGAGGTAACATTGAACAGCATGTGCTAAAGTTGTGCTTTAAAGGTGATGTAAACACAGAACTTCCTGTAGACACTGGAGCTGGGAGAAGACCCAGATGTAACCTTAAATCTGTTTGCTTGGGGTGTCAATTGTTTGATTGTCTGGGGGGGGAAGGAAGAGTAGAACTGCTCCCTACTTCATTTCCTCACCCCAAAAACCAAGCAACTTAACTCTACTCAAAATCAAAGCTATTATAGAAAGGAAGAATGGTCTTGTAGTTATGGCACTGGGCTCTGACGCTGGAGACCTAGGTTTTATTCTCATTCTGTTACAGCATTCCTGTGGGATGAACTACAACTTGTGTCCTCACTGTATCTCAGTTTCCCATCTGTAAAATAACAACAACTCTGGTCTCCCAGCCTTTGTCCACGTTATGTGTTCAGCTGGTGAATTCATTGGCGTGGGGACCATCTCCTACTGTATGGCTGCACG
Organism: Mesoclemmys tuberculata; assembly: GCA_007922155.1. Classification (NCBI taxonomy): domain Eukaryota; kingdom Metazoa; phylum Chordata; order Testudines; family Chelidae; genus Mesoclemmys; species Mesoclemmys tuberculata. Next base: position 4,498,913 of record ML675629.1, on the reverse strand, counting down.
GTGCATAGCACAATGGGCCCTGGTTGCGGACAGGGCCTGTGTTTGCTACCATATAATAATAGGTGTCTTAGAAACAGCTTAGGTTCTTTTTAAAGAATAAACAGTCCCCACCTGCTTCTGCTCTGGATTCAGCCTCTGTTTCAACACAGAGTGACCTGGCAGACTGAAGCCTCTCCTGGTTTATGCTGCCCCAAAGGGATGGTGGTGGGGGAATGTGTTTTAATTTACTCAGACATGCCCTCCTTTATTTGCTGTTTTGCAGCACTAGCCATTTCCTGGCCTCCATGGTCTGTGCTAGATTCAATCTGAAAGGTCAGGCAAAGAGGGGAGGCCAGGCCACTGTGGAGACCTGGTCTGTCGGAACACTATGTTTAATTACACACACATTTACTGCCTCATGTCAGGAGGGAAGCAGGGAGCTAGTCCCATGGAAAGGTCAGGCTTTGTGTGGTAGCTTTACCCAGATTGCACAAGGAGGAGTGGAAGTGAGACCCTGACCTTGTATAATGAATATATGGCCAGACCCCAGCACGCATAGTGCATTCGTGTGCATGGTTCATCTTAACTTTAACTCCTTCACTGGCCTTTCCAGAGAGAGAAGGGACAGAAGTGAATGCTCTTCCACCTTTATGGAAATGCCATTGTATTTTGTTTCTCTGGGCAATGGTATAATTCAATTAATGATGTTGAAGGGGACCCACAAAAATGGATAAACCACAAAAGGCAAGGGGTGGAGGCTTATCCAATAGTTACCCAAACTCATTGGGGCATCTTTCATCCTGAGGTCAAGCTGGAATTCTCATGGCCTAATATTTCTTGCTTATGGATAGGTTGGAAATCTATCTGTCTTTGGATTTTTTATTGGCATCATTCACCACAGAACCTGAGCAAGTCCCACGTTAAAAGGAGGTCTTTCATAGAGCTGGTTGAAAAACTTTCAACAACCTTTTTTTCCCCTTCATATTGAAACATTTAGTGGAAACGTGTCAGTTTCCACAACATTTTCTTTGGGAAGATTTCTCCGGTCTAATGTGGAATTGGCGAGAGATAGATAGGCAGGAGAGCAGACCCACCCACCACAGTATAGGCCGTTGGTTAAGGAATTACCCTGGGATATAGTAGACCCAGGTTGAGCTCATTCCACATCAGAGTGAAAATAAATTCTAAAACCTTGAAATCTTTCCCAAAATGAAATTGCTCTTTTCCAGCCAGCCCCAGTCTTTGGCTCATCCACAGCTATAAGAAGCTGTGCTCGAGGTGGTTTCTTGATTTCTACTGGGAGGGGACAACTCTCATTGGTATTATTTCTTTGTTTTGAAATAGCACCTAGAGGCCATAGTCAAGATCATGGCCCCATTGTGCCAGTCACTGTGTTATGTTAACCAAATGTCTTCAGACCTAGAAGTTTAGATTTCTTTCCAGTCTGAAGGTTTGGGATAGTTTTGCTTATTATATTCAAACTATGTTTCCCACTCCCAATTAACCACAGAATTTGGTGCCATTCATTGGAACATTGGCCTTCAGAGCTATTCTTCTGTCATAAGCGTGGTCTATTCTGATAGGTTAAAAATAAGTTACTATGTCATGTACCCATGATGTAGCTCTGTATCAACTTCCCACTATCACACCTGCTGTTACACTGTAAGGAAATCCAGCTATATGCCACAGATGGATCAAAGGACCATTCAAGAGCAGCAGGGACAGAAAGAGAGAAAGAGTGTGTTTGTGTGTGAGAGAGAGAGAAATTATACAGAAAAAAGATCTAATGATTTCCTAATATGGACAAATGCAAGGTTTTACAGATTAATAACTGGCCAGCATTTAGGATAAACTCCATAAACAGGAGAAATGAAATAAAATTGAGAAAGAGACTTATTTGCAGGAAAAAATCCCAGCATTGGAAACAATTTGACTCTGGAGCCATCTCCCAAGGAACGTATCAAAGCTTTGTTGCTTGAATCAGTTACTGTTAGAACAGTAAAGGACAAAAAGCTGGGAAATATACTGTAATGAACAATTGTGCCCCAGCAAAACTCACTTAATAGGTATTTTCTGTCTCTTATTTCTATTATTCTTCATGACTTGATGGGCTTGATCTTACAAGGTGCTGTGAGATGCTTAATACCTTCACTGATTTAATGGGAGTTATGGGTGTTCAGCATCATATGGTCTTAAATGTCAAAACTTTATATTAACCTATTGCTTGCTGCTAACGTCTGCCTTAGTCCTCAAAATGGCATGCGTATGTGTTGTGTGGCTGATTAAGTGTGAATGGAACACCCACCGCTATTGAAGATGATTATTATTGTAGCATGTAGAGGCATTGGTTCTGGATCAAGGGCCATTGTGTCAGTGATATACAGTTCCTTTCCCAATATAAGACTTCAGTCCTGAGAACACTATGGTACTTGTACGGTTATCACCATAGTGCCTGAGCACATCACAATCTTTAAGTATATTTCTCCTCACAATACGCCTGTGAGGTAGGACTGTGCTATTTTTCCTTTTTACAGATGGGGGAAACTGAGGCAAGTGACTTGCTCAATGTCACACAGGAAGTCTCTGGTGGAGCAAGGAATTGAACCCTAGTTCCCCAAATCCTACTCTAGTGTTCTGACCACTGGACCATCCTTCCTTTGCTACTTACCTACTTAACTGTACTATGATGAATAGTCCCAGTGATTTTCCATCAGTGCTTAACTAATAACCCCTTTTCCATTTATCTTAAATTGTAATCTTTTGGGGACAAGGACCTTGTTTCCCTGTATGTTTGTACAGCACCTAGCACAATGGAGCCTCTATCCTAACTGGGGCTTCTGAGAGTTACCGGAGTATAAATTATGCAGCTCAAGGCCATCTCTAGTTATTTGGGTTGTCCATATGGCTATAGGCTCTGATTCATAACGAATACAGGTTTAACTTCTACCCTTCTTAAATCTTTGTTACAGGCACATTCTCCCCTTAATCTATTCTGTACTGCTGGAGAGATTAACAGAGCACATAGAACAATGCACCTGTTAGAATCTAAACTTGTGTATTGGTTTGGATTCTGCTCTCCTTATTTCCATTTTCTCCTTCCTCCTCCCCAGGTTAGCACGCTGTAAAGTCAGTGTTAAAACTGATGCGGACATATGTGTGGCTTCAATGACATGCTCTGAATTTAAGATTCAGTGATGCTTTATGACTGATTGTATGTCACAGTGGTCTCTGGGGAGGGGTAAGAATTGGTAACCTTCTTGAATTAGTGTGTGTTAGTGCTTGGAGATCTCAGATGAAATACCCTAAAGATCATGTAGAGTTATTATTATTACAATCCATGATTATCCTTTTAAAAATGTTATCTTCTCTTATTGTGAAGGGTGATAATTCATTAAAATGAAACAGTAGCTATTTGATGCACATGCATATATATATATATATATATATATATATAAATATATATATATATATATATATATATATATATATATTATTACTCTGGGATAGATTGTAATTCTACAATCTGCCTGGGTAAGGGGCAGAATGTAACTGCACTGATCTAGGAGCAGATCAGAGTCCCAGTTCTTTGCAAACTCTCCCATCGCTCTGTGGAGAGACTAAGTTACTTCACCCCTTAACATCAAGAACCTTACTATGTGCCCAGCTGGCCACTCAGGCTCTTTTACATCCCCCTTCACCCTTTCCTCCTCCAGATGCTTGCAAGAAGAAATCAGGTGAGTAGCCCCTGCACTCCCTGCCGTGACTCAAATCGCAATCTTTGCAAGGGAGTAAAGCCTGAATAGCTCAGTAGTAGCTGTGACAGTCTAGTCCCTTGTGCATACGTGTGTGTATCTGTGTGTACACACACACACACGTTGAGGACATTTTCATTCTGTGTGCTTTGAGCTGATGCATAAAAATCTGTCTCCTCTTTGGTTCCTGAGTTTGGAATAAAGGCATTGAGAGATCACAGGTTCCTTATCCCATATATAAAACAGTCTCTGAAGGTTAAAAAGAAATGTATCAAAGAATATGAAAGAAACACACACACAAAATGTTCCTCCAGCACTAAAAGTCAAAGCTGGATTCGATATTGAGAATTTTTTTTTAACTGAAACCTCCAATAATTGCCTCACGTTTGTGGGAATGTAAATTACTCGTTTTTGATCCTATATGGGGAACAAGGAGATGAATAGGAGTCTAAATTGGTTTTGCTTCCTGTTCCCTGTAGTGGATGCTGGATTAGTCCACTGTGCCTCTTTGCCCTTCCATTTCCTTGAAGACATGGGAAACCTTCATTTTGCCAGTAGTTACTTACTCATTAAAATGAATCAAACAAGCCACATTGTAGCAGGCATTTGAAAACCTGCTATCTGTCAAGAATGTTAAATTTAAAATTAACATGGAGTCCTCCTTTAAGACAAAAACCTTGACCTTAAGTTGCGTAGTGATTGGCACGCACTCCCCATCCCCTGACTCGATTAACATTTAAATGCCATTTTGTGTGAATATGAGTGGTGCCTTTGGAACAAACAAATTACTAATGTCTTCCTGCAGGAATGGAGCATCAGAGGTGACTTATTAATTTGATGCCTAATTGAAAATCCTTTCCTTATTCTTGGGAGGTCAAAAGGGACTGGGGTATGTGGGTGGTGTTGAGAAGTGGTAACTCATGGACCTTACAGGTGAGATCACAATTAATTTATGCTTCCTTTATTTTTGGGTCAGTGTCAATGATGCAGGAGTGAGTGGAAGGGAAATGTATTTTTAAAGGGATGAGTATGCTTAAGAAAGAAAAATATTTATGCTTTGCACTTCTAGAGAATGTTCTGTGAACCAAAGCTCGAGGAGTCATTTGCAGACATGAGTTAAACCTTAGAGCATGCTGTAGAGTACATACACACAATCCAAATGGATAAACTGAGGCACTGAGAGTTTAAGTAATTTTCATGATAACACACCAGATCAGAGCCAGATCCAGAAATGGAACCTGGCAGTTTTGAGCTGTCAAGGACCAAGCAGAAGGTATAATGGTGTACAAGGAGAACAATGTATTTGTAGCTGAATTTGGAGACCATTAAAATCTGGATCCAAACTTCCCCACTGGGCCTAGTCTTTAATTATAAACCCTCCACCCAAATGTGACTATTTTACAACACACCAGTATAGCACATGATATATAGTCCCTGGTCCAGCAAAGCACTTAATCATGTGCATAACTAAAAATGTGAATGATCTTGCTTATTTCATTTGAACTGCTACCACTGAAAGTTCTGCATGTACTCAAGTGCTTTGATGTATCAGGGACTATACCTGGGTGACTGCAAACTTTATCATTTATATAATTTTATAATTTACATAATATATGTATATATATATATATATATATATAACCCAAATCTAGTTAATTTAGTGAAAATAATAACCCCAAATTCTCCATGATAATAACAAACCCGAGCCCCAAATAGCGAACAGATAGCATTCTTTAGTAATGGCTGAAGCCTTTGTTTCCTGCTTGTGATGGCAGGAAAACCAGACTCCATGGTTGAGAAGGTCCCTTTCCATCCTCCGTTCTTTTGTTTGGTTCTGAGAGGTGTCCACAGTGTTTTGTGTTTTAGTGTGAAAGCTTTTATCCCTCCCCTACCGAGCTCACAATCTAAGAAGACAAGACAGACAAAGTGGTTAAGCCTCGACTTCTGCAAACAATTATGCATGTGCTTTAACTTTGTCTCATTGGAGTCAATGTGAAAGCTAAACATATGCATACAGCTTGCAGAATCAGGACCTAAAAGTTTCCCAAGGTTAAAGAGAAGTGTAACCTTCTAAATCTTAATCTAGTGCCCCATCCTCATCCAAAGCCGTTTCCCCCAACAGTGACTCTAATGCACTTTTATCTTCTTTCCTAATATGTTTCTCTCACGTCCCCACCATGTTGGGAATAGTATTCAGTGTATCTTGCAGTTTTGAGCCTCTGCTGTCCCTTGAACTTTTAGGGTGTTTGAAATCCCGATCCAGATCTGAGTTTTGCAGGCAAATCCATCTCTAATATTTCCCTGCTCTGCGTCCCAGTGAGAGATCTGACGGCCTGTGTGCTTGGCAGGGGAGAGAATAAAAGAGAATGCTTTGCCAACCAAGGCATTTCTCAGCCAACACTAATTGAGCAAATGGGGAGAAATTTGTAAGTTGCAAAGGTGCTGCTCGGAGAACAGCAGCATTTTCTGCCATATCGGATAAATAAATATGAATATGCAAATTACAACTGGGCTTCTTTCCTCCCCCCAGGATAATGCTCACTGTCTCCTTCAAATTATGTCAATTTGACATTGCAAATTTGCAAGGTGCACACAGGAATCCTTATGCACGGGACGCAAGACTTGTGTTCAGGGCAGGCTTTTTTACTGTTTCGTTACCTCTCTTAGTTGTTGCTCAGTCACTTTACAAAGTTACTCTATTGAGTTTGTGAGTCATGTTATGTTTTTAGCTATTGCATTTTCTCTCCTCCTCCAAGTGGGATTCCCAATAGCTATTTCTCTCCCTCTCTTTCCTGCTTGTAATGGACAGTGGGCACCCCCTCTCTCTGAAACACTATCTATCTGGCAGAGCATGCTCCAGTTCTGTGTTCCACTTGCTCTGCCTTAGGACTCCTCTTCTTCATACCTTTAAATTGTAACCTGAGGAGAGGCTGCTTCTAACCCAAATGCAAGCATATAGCTTGTGGGGAAATCTGTTCCTGCAAAATTTCCAGTTCAGTGGGGGTGGGATAAAAAGGTTTGGGTCTCTTGGACGGGTTTGCAGAATTCTGTCTCACTCAGGTACTTGTATAGCCTCTTAAATGGATTGATCCTCACACACCCCTGTTGGGGAGGGTATATTCTTTCCAGTTACAGTTGGGAAACTGAGGCACAGAGAGGCTGAGGTCCAGATTTTTAAGGTATTTAGGTCCTAAATGCTACTGAATTCAGGGAATTTATTGTCTAAATACATTTTAAAACGTTTCAAAATGCTCGGCCCAAGATCACACAAACCATCTGTGGCAGAGTCCTAAATTAGCCTTTTACCTAGCTGTTTCTCCTCAGCACTTTCAAGTGTTCGACTGAATTGAAGCCAAGCTTCAAGCCTCTTCCATCATTATTACAGTGTCTGTCTGTCTATTTATGTTGAAGTCATATGTGTGAAGTCTGTGTGTTACCTAAGCCTATCTGGAACACATGATGGGGTGAGATGGTTTAAAGATTTCATCTGCATCAGTTCGGATTGTGCGCCATGCTTACAAAGTGCTGAGGGAAGTTCTAGTTTCTGAATATGCTGTCGGTTGGCCTGCCAGCAATTGTATTAGTCTCTTGCAATCTTGGCTTTGTTTTTTTCATCTAGCTGGATCAGTGGGCAGAGTGCAGGTGATGTAGTCAAAGGTGCATGATAGATGCAATTTATCACACCGTTACACTGTTTATCATGTGGGTCTGCAATTTATCACATCACCACCATAAATCGATAAACAAACACCCATACACTTGGTGATAAAGACTCCACATGTTGTAAGCAGTACAGGAACCTGAAAAGCGTGTTTGTTTTTTATTAGGGTTTTTATTAGCTGGACATACACATATAGCTTATCCTGCCAAACAATGTTGACTTAATCTTTTAAGCAAAATCCAAACATAAAGAGATTCCTTTATTTCTAAATTGGATGATCTGGAATAATGATAATTTTGTGGGAGTCAGGGGGAGGGTCAACATAGGTAACAGTCTGATACTGTAGCTAACTCGGTATCCAGACGTGGGAGAAATCCACATTCTCAACCTCAGTAAAGAAAGAGCTGGAAAAGATGATCTAGCTCTTGACCCTGCAGCGCAAGATCATTCTCTGTATTTTCTATTGTTCTGTCTGATCTAGTATTCTAAACAATGAAGTTTTTTTCCAATTTCCTTTGGTAGGTGCTGGCTAGTATATTTTCCTTCTTAGGATATTCTTCCTGGTGTTAAGCCTACAATTTTATTTCCTTATTTCCATATAACATGATCAGCATATGGGCATTTTATACAAGAGCTGAGGGTAAATTGTACTGTGCATAAAATTGTCCTTCTGCAACATCCTCACCTAATAGTAATGGGGTCCTTTAGCACTAAGCTTGTACCTTTCATGAACCAGTCATAGCTAAAAGTGGGGAGGAGGATAGACCATATGCCACTAATGTGAACGTGAAGTAGCACAGGCAACTTGGTTAGAGTTACTTCAGATTCACACCAACGGCCCTATTCTCAGACACAATGGATCATACAGGAAAATATAATGCTACCCAGAGAATCGAACATATTCCCCAGGGCATTTTTTAAAATTTGAGTAGTGTGTTGGGGTTTTTTGTTTGTTTGGTTTGGTTTTGTTTTTTTAAATTGAATTTTTTAGGGTTTTTTGCAAAAAATAAACATTTGTCAGTAAAATTATTAAGTGTTTTGTTTTTCAAAATAAATATATTGAAATGTTTTTTTTAAAAAACAAGCAAAAGGTTGGGTTTCAGTTTTTAGCAAATAAAGGAAGTTTTGAATGAAGTGAAAAATTTCCATGAGGTATTCATTTGGCGGGGGCGGGAGAGGGAAGGTGGTTTTCATTGAAAATCAGTTGTGATAGAAAATTTTCAAAACAGCTCTAGGAAAATGAGGAATCTTATAAGATTCTGTAGGATTTCTTCAAAATACCATTGCTGGAACCTCAAGCTCATACATTTACATTTTTAGGTCTATAATTCACAAAAACAACACAAGACCATGTGGTTTCCAAGGGGATCATGGAAAATTTTGGGACATGCCACATAAAGGAGGGCAGAGGCCTGTTTATGCTCATGTCAGGAGCCAGAGAAAGTTGTGGTGTCAGTAAGGGATTTCAAAATGAGTTTGCTTTTATTTAATTGCATGCCTAGCATCCTTCATAGTGCTTCAAAAAGCTTTCAATAAAAACCAAATAAAATGCATTATAAAATACAGACTCTCAAGAAAAATTCAAATGACCATCCTGGTACAAGCCCATAAATAAAGATTCGGCTAGTGAGACACCCACAAAATACATTTTCAAAAGGCTTTTAAACTGATTAAAGGCATCTACTTCATGTATATTGACAGTGTACTGGTACATTTGCCTACACAGAGCAGCCAGCCAGCCAAGGAAGATTAGGTAAATGGCAATCCAGACTATGAGTTTGCAGGAACTATAAAACAAGGTCTTGTAACTGATTTCTCCAAGCAATAGGTCATTGTTAAATCTTAGAGGGAAGGGTTAGGTGGGGGTTGTTCGCTTGTTTTTTTATATATATATTTTAAATAAAACAAAGTTTTAAAAGCCTCAGCATTAGTTCATCCATCTATATGGTGAAAAGCAACATTATTATTACAGTCATTTCAAACTTCTGCTGTCTACTTCACTTCAGCAGCCTAGCTTACGAAATAGAGCTGGGAAGAATCTGGTGTCTTCTACAAACTGGGCAAAAATAATATAGGATGATACAATCCAGAGTTGCAACTCTCATGATTTGATCACAAGTCTCCTGAAATTTTCATCAATATGCATATGATTAGGTGAAAAACGTAGCTACTGATAGGTCCCCAGCCCTCATGATTGCTGAGAAAAGCTTGACAATGTGAGCCAAGTGTAATGTAACGGTTCAAAAACCAGAAGGCAAAGAAAAAGAGAAGCCAACATTGATTATTAAAAAAACAAAAAATCATCATGATTTTTAGGCTGATTTAATTTTTTTGGGAGGGTTGGCTAATGATTTTAAAATGGCTGAGTTTGGCAGTACAGCACTTCCACTAGAAACATGCCCAGAGGGAGCTCCCTGATCTGTGTGTCTCTTCAGATGTGAGTTTGAATTACCCCTACATCTGAGGCAGTTTAGTTTGGGATATGGAGAGCTGCAATCCCAAATCTGAGCATTTTCCCCTCGGGGGTTTTCTTTGTAATCTAGCCATTTCCTTCCTCGTCATTGTAAGGTTGAGGTGCGAGATGGTAGTTTTGCACTGGTAGCACAGGGCTTAACTGACCCAGGTGCAGACCCTAAATTAGAAAATCTCAACTGCTCTTTGCTCTGGAAGGAGGAGTAGCTTCTTTCACCCCTTTGTGGGGAGCAATTTCCTCTCCCCCCTGTGCACCTGACCTGCTACTCTGGCTGCCAGATGAGGGAGGTGGAGCCAGTGTTCTATAACTTTCTGTCCTGCCCCAGTTTGCCTGCTCACACTGGGAATTTGAGGAAAGAAACCCTGCTCTCCCCATTCTGCAGGTGGTGTCATAATCTGAGCAAACCTGAGCAGAGGGCTAAGGAGGGCTGTGTTCCCCTATGCAGCCAAGTAAAGCCTTTAACAGTCTAGCTCCAAGCAACCAGGTAGCGAGGAGAACTTTAGATCTGATGTTCAGATCCAGGGTTTAGCTTTGGGCTTACTATACAGCCCTGCAGATTTCCCAAGTCTGAGTTATGGATTTAGATAATGCAATGAGCAAAACATCTTTTTTGGTCTTTAGTTTAGGGCTAGGTTGTGCAGCAGGCTTGAACCAGAATCAGGGCTCTGGGACCCTGCGAGTGAGGAGGGTCTCAAAGCTCAGGTTCCAGCCCGAGCCTGAACTTCTACACAGCAATTTTTAGTCCTGCAGCCTGAGCCTGAATCAGTTAACCTGGGACAGCTTCCTGCCATGTTCCTTTATCCCTGTGTAGACATACCCTTGGGATTTTTCATCTGTTTGCTGGTTGTATGTTCCCCTGCAGGATGAGACATTTCCCAAGTTGCTGGATCATTTGGTCAGGGGAGACAGATATCGTTCTAGTTCTTTTTTCTGCTCTCCCATCAGCCAATCCAATTATAGAAAATCAAATAACTTGCAAGAGCCAGCCAAATTCAATTACACAGGTACTTCTGGGCAAATTTTGGCAGTGAATAGTTTGCTGGCTTTACCCAGGCTTTTGTCCTCAATTGAATGCTCTCAGTTCTTCAGTAGATCTGATTAAAACAAAGCAAAACCACACAGAGGTAAGTAAAGAAAAACTGTTCTTCAGACACCTGTTGGATGTAAATTATTCAGTTCCCTCCTAATGCTTTATACCAGTATGCAGACGTACTAGAACTCCCCTCATGGTGTGATGACTAGCCAGGAAATGCTACCTTCAAAAAGTGGGACATTGCATGCTAAAATAGCAAGAGGAGAACAGTTTTTTTCCATGAAAAAAGAACAACTTTTGGGTGACATATCAAAAAGAGAAATATAACAGCTGGAAACTGAAATATTCCTATTCTAAAATTCTTCTGTGGTAAGTGGGGGTTGTAGTTCACATACAACATGCCCCCACTGATCTCTAAAGGCTTAGCTATCTGGTCAGACTACATTGCCTATGATGCACTGTGGCTTTCCTTCTGAGTGAAGGGCAGTGGTGTATCATGGGAGTTGAAGTCCATCTGGGACACACAGCTCATAGAGGATGATGGAGACATGATGCAACTGAACTACAATTCCCAGTGGGCATCTCAGTGGCATGTCTGAATCAACGTATTTATATTTTTGTTGATAGAAATTCCAACTGAAATTTCCCATGGAAAGATACTTTTTTGGGATGGAAAGAGTCAAAACTCAGGGATACATGGACATATTGTACCATTTCATAAAAGAGCAAACCAAGTCCTAGACTTGCCCAAGGCCACATATTGAGTCAGTGCCAGAGTTGGCAATGCCATGTGATTGTTCTGATTTTTTGTCCCTTGTTCCAGTCACTAAATACTCCATTGTATGGATTTGTAAAAATTGGTATGGGGATTCAGTTTTTCATTGAAATATATGGAGAGATGAGGAGTTTCCAGTCTGTTTTAGTAATTGCATTGTGCCTACTAAAAATTTGTCACCTCCCTATACCTCAGTTTCAATTGTTCATGGCATTTGTCTTCACTTTTTCCAAATGTTCGTGCCCTGTTGCTGTGTGTTGTTGAACACTTCCTGTGTTTCACCCCAGGTGTGGCTGCAATTCAGTGTGAAAACTCTTTGATCCTAATCTAACCTTATCTGTCTGTGAGCAGAATCAAGGGGTGGGGTGGGGAAGAAGGGGTTAGACCTTCTTGGAGTAGCTAGGACAGTCAGAGTTACAATAAGAAAAATTAAAAAAAAAACATACTAGAACTTTGGAAGGGGTATAAGCTTTCCTTCTTCTGCACATAAAGCAAATTCTAGTTAATGGGATTTAAGAAGATGATATCCTCATGAGCATGTTATCCCTGATGCAGGGTGTCTTGCAAATTCCATACAATGAGTTGGTAGGTTACTGGGCTAGATGGACCACTGGTCTGATCCAGTATCTCTTTCTTTCTCTTTCTAATGCAGCAATTCCCAAATTGTGGGGTCACTTCATCAGCAGATGGGGTCACGGCAATCCCGAGCGTGCAGAGGACACCATTTTACAAATGGCCTCCTCCACACAGCACGACCTCACACTCACCATATGTGTGTGAGGCCATGCAGTCCAGAGGATGCCATTTTGTTAAGCAAAATGGCAGCCTCCTTGAGGCGTGACCTTGCATGTACACTGTGTGTGAGCTCATACTGCAGGGAGGACACCATTTTTAAATTGCAACTTCCATGCTGTCTGGGGTAGTGAGAAACACATATGAAAATGGGATCCTGCAGGGAAAATGTTTGGGAACCGCTGCTCCAGTGCATTTTTCAAATGCCCTTCATGTCCAGTGGTCATATGCCTAACGTCCTGGAAAACGCATCAATCCCATCTGAAAGGATCCTTCTGTCCTTTGGAATCATCTCAAATGAAAAGCGCTGTGTTAATATGACCTTGGGATATCCACTGTTGTGTCCTGCACCGCTCTGTCATTCTTTAATGGAAACCCCTTCTGCTCATCCCAAAGCGTCACTGCCCGGCTAGAGCCAAGGCTGCTGAACAATTATTAATATCCGTGTTATGATTTTATTTGGTGAGTGAGTCCTAGGTCAGGGTAAGTTTGTCTGGGGAAGCTGCAGGGTGCACTGTTAAAAAGTCAAGATGAGCCAGTGTAAGGAAAGGAGCCTCTAGACGAGCTGTTTGAGGACGCTGCAGCCCGTAGCTGAACGATCATTCCTTGGACACAAGATATAGAGAATAGCCTGTGACTCGTACAGCCGGACATAAATCACGCCACTTTTTTTTTTCTCCCACCAGTCAAACAGTCAGTGCTTTAAAGAAGACTTTGTCATATTTAATAGTGCTGCCAACCTTGCAGTTCTGCTGGCCTGTTAATAAGAAGTCCCAAAATGACATGTTTAACCACTCTACTCCTGGAGCTGAGCTAAGCAATAGAAATCCAAAGCACAACCATAGGCAGGGCAGAGGCTGAAATGAAAGGCAATGGGATGTTGAAACAACGGGCTAAAATCGTCCCTGGGCTAACTCCAGTGGCTGGTGCTGTGCTGTTGGAGAACCGGGAGAGTACCTAGACTGAGAGCAGTGGCGTTCCAATGGGGTGATTTGGGCCTGTTGTGTGCTGAAACTCATTATGAGGCATACAGTGAGTTCCCTATTCATTTGCCTTCTCGGTACTTATATGGCTCATATCACCATAGTAAGGGTCAGTGGAGTGAGCAGCAATGACATTAATTATCCTTCCGGGCGGTAGGACATGTGGGCGCTTTGAAGAGCTCTAGCTTGATTTTTTCTTTTAAATTCTTTCTCTAGCTTACTCTGTGACCTGAAGTCTGGTTTCACCTTTCCATTACAGATCTAACCATCCCACCTCCACTATCTATATCCTTAGCAGCTCCAGGAGGGCACATTCTTTTCACAGCCCTCAGATTAGGTGAATTAGCCATGATCTGCACTGATGCATGAAGCGATGAAGCAGGGTGTAGATACAACACAGTGCTGCAATGCAAGAAATTAATACTGTATATTTACTGTCACTGCTTATTACAGAAACCTTCACTAGTGTCATACCTGATGGTAGTCAACAGAGTCCAGTGATGGTAGCAGGAGTAACAGTGAACATTTATATTATGGTAGCCCTCAAAAGGCCCCAGAACGGATTGGTGTCCCATTGCGCTAGGCACTGTACAGTCATAAAAAAATAATCCCTTGTTCTGAAGGGTTTACAATGTAAAGACATGCAAATAAAGGGTGGGAAACAGGACACAACATGAATATGGTGATGGATTGGCCCAGCTTTGTCAGTTCCGTGTGTTATGACTGGGTTTTGCTTGTTGATTTTATTTGTGGTAGAAGTAGGGAAGAGGAAGAAGAAAGGGGAAGAGGAAGAGTTACAACCTGTCACCGGTTTAACCAAGGTTGGCCATTCTGGGTTCTATAGAGAGCATGGTAGAGTTAAAGAGACTAAAGCCAGAAGGGACCATCTGGTCTGACTTTCTGTGTATCACAGGCCACCAACACCAGCCAGCACCTACACGCTAAACCCAACAGCCAAAAATAGATGAAAATACGACAGCCGACAGGCTGTGATACGTGTCCCCGGGAGAAAACAGGAGGGGTGGAGGTGCACCAATGTCAGAGATGCTGGCAGTAGCAGAGAAATGATTAAGTGAGAAATACCCAATTAATCCTGGCACAGTGGCGTACTGTGGGTCTCTGGCGGCTGGTGGTCAAGCGTGCATTTGCGCCCCCCTCCCATGACATCCTGGAACTGCCCCCCAGCTACCCTGGGGAAGAGGGGTGCGTACCTACAGAAGGTTATGAGGCCTTGGGGAGGGTACAAATGCAGGCTTGGCTCCACCGGCCCTGGCCCCTGCACTTAACCACTGCACAATGCCCACCTCTCCTGCTCCAGCCCCACAGTCCAGTGCTGGTTCAGAAGGGGTGGCCTCACCTCCTGGCCTCCAGGGGCCAACTCGGCCCTTCATGCTGGGGGGGAAGGTGTAGGAGTGGGAGCAGTCACCCCTCAAAGCAGCCTCCTGTGCCCCCTGCCCATCATGAAGGACCGGGTCAGCCCCGGCCTGGTGCTCCCTTCCTCCCCTCTCCCCCTGACCTCCCCTCCCACTCTTACCCACCACTCCAGCCATGCATCCCGGTGCCAGTCCAGATGGGGTGGCCTCACCCCCCTGGCCTCAGTGGTGGGATGCTGGGATGACCATTTACGATGCACAGGGGAGGTGCCCCCACCCCATGCACGTTGTGAGTGCCCCCTGGCAGGACAGCACCCCGGGGGCCAGGCCTCCCCCACATCCTTGGTATGTCACTGTCCTGGCAAATGTTCGACACCCACACATTGCAAAATAACCCCACAGTCAGTGCCAGTCTGACCTGGGGTGAAATTCTTTCCCCACCCCACTATGGCGATTGGTTAGACCTGAGCATGTGAGCAAGAATTAGCCAGCCAGCACCTGAAACAGAGAATACTGTGTCACCTCAAAGTCCTGGCCCAGCCTGTCCAGGGGCTAGACGTAAGGAGGGATTTGGAGGTGGATGAATTAGTGCATAGCTGGATTTATCAGAGAGTTTTCCCCTGTAAAAGTGGTAGAATAGGAGAAAGCATTGAAGTGTTGCAGTGAGAAGCTGGGCTGGAAATGCTGGCAGAGTGAAGATGGGAGCTGATGTTGCTGTCGGTTTCTGTTATCTATGTGGATTGGGGCTAAGTTGTGAAGTACCTGGAAGATCTGGTTCCAGAGGAACAGAAATGGAAGAAAAGGACTTCAGGCAATAGCTGTAAAGAGCACCCTCCATGAGTTTGAAAAAGAAGGGGAGAAGAGAGATCAGGGAGTAGGTTAACTGGGAGCTAGGGTAAAGGATGTTGTTGTTTTTTCTAAAGATATAGGAGACAAAGCATGTTTATAAAGAATTCTGATCACTTAGAGATTCAATGCAACAAGTTTGTCCATGGCAGCAGGCAGCGGTGGAAATTGGCTCCCTTGATAGACAGTCTATATTGTTGCAGTCCATTGGCCCATTTAGGGATAGGAATAGATCAATGACTTGCACAGTTGATATGGTAGCTCAGTCCATCTCTCATGAAGGAAAGGGAGGATATCTATGTATCAATCTTATGGCTGTTATCACAGATACAACGTATTTTCCTGCTGTAGCAACTCATCAACACAGATTGGCATGGATAGAATCCTCTTCCCATCTTGAGGGGAATGAGCATAGCAGCAACAGATATATATATATTAAGAAGCAGTAGCAAAGAAATGGAAGGTATTTGCACTCCCAGGGCAACTGGCTTCTCTTTAAAGTGTGTGCGTGCACACGTGTGTGTTTGCAGAAAAATCCTCTCTGTCCACATGGCCCAAAAGCAAACTCACAGCTAGTTGAAGTCAGTGTGGAGTTATTTTGTTTGTTCTGGGGTTTGTCTGTGTGTGTGTGTGATTTTGATTTATTTATAACTGTTCACAGCCCTTCAGCAGCTTTTCCTTCTTCAAACTCCCTCTTTTTTTTCAGCCTTTTCATCCAGGTAATTTCATGTCATGTGTAACAGTGGGTTGTCAAGGCTATTTAGAAATCAGCCTGTTAGGGGATTCCAGATCTCTGCCTGATTGATTTGAACTTTTGTGGGGGTCCCCTGATCCTGGCTTTATTTTTTATTCATAGAGGTGTTGAACTTGTTAATAATTCATCAAAAGTAGCGCGCTTTGCACCATTGAATTTTGGCTTGGCTGTTATATAAAAAGGGGCACATGGCTCAAAGAGACAAGAGAAACCTTCCAACTGAAACTTGCCATCTGAGATCTGAGTCCAAATTAGCTCTTTCCTCTCCTTAATTTGAAGAAGAAGAAAGAATTGGTTTCCCCATTCTGTAAAGTTACAGCAGTCCAAAATATCAATAGTTAGTGTGTGTGTGAGAGAGAGAAAGACAGAGATCTGGCAATTTCTTTTGTTCATTTTAACTCAACAGGTGCCTAATCCAACATACATTGAATGCAACAGGAGACTTTCCATTGATTCCAATGGCCATTTCATCACCCCTAATTCTGCAGGATTTATGATACTGGTTTAGACCATTTATCATCTATCCCAGATATCTTCCTTTCAGTAGTGGCAAATAACAACAGAAGATAAAATTTCCTATAATGCAGCCAGGTATTTGCATAATGCTGCGTGGAAATGTGGTGGGATGGAATTTCTACCTGACCCTCACAAGCAATTACATTTATGCCCAGAAGCATGAGATTTTGATTACCTTTATCACAACCCACTGAGTGTTATTTGCTGCAAAATATCTGCTCAGTTCTGTTGTGAAATGTTTAACTTAATATGCACGATGAAGAATACATCTGCATTAGCATCGCTACTGAAACCTTAACCTTTGCATTTACTGGCATTTTGTGGCTTCGGAATTGCACCATTAACATTGCATTAATGTAGGGCTCCACATTTAATATGGATACGCATTCGTTTGTAAATCAGTTTGCAAAGCACTTTGGGATCCTTCTGGATGAAAGGCACTATATAAATGTCAATCATTATTACTAGCATCATCATTATTATAAGTTCACGAGAAGACAAAATAGCTACCTTAGAATAACATTGGGGGTAAATTTCCAAAGCAGTGAACAGGGATTTCGCTGTGCACAGGGTACATGAATACGCAGCAAATGGAGGTACACGTGGCTTAGTCAGCATGCACCACTTTGAAAAGTAGCTTTCAGGGTCAGACCCAGACCTATTAAAGAACACAGGGAGCAAGTTGAGAGTTAAGGCTTCAGACCTTAACCTGCACTTTAGTGTGACTGAGCAATGTGCTACAGCCTTTCTTATAAGAATGAGAGGCAACCATTGGCCAAGGAGGATGGGTTAAGCGTGGAATGATAGCCTCAAGTTCTGACCTTCTTTGCATCTAGCTACACTGTAGCTTTACCAGTTAGAATTTAATGACACACTCTTTCTCTCATTTAGCAATGCTAAAAGCAAAGGGTTTTGCGAACATCACATGTGTGCACACACATTTTAAAACACAATTATAAAGTAACTGATTGAAAAAATAAGTTATTGTTGACAAGTTTCATGACTGAAATAGAAATGATTGTAACCAGTAAGATTACCTCCCTACCTACCTATAGAAACGTGGATCTAAATAGCTGGTTTTATAACATTTCACATAGCATGCTCTCAATAGCCATGTAGTCATATATGTGCACAACACATATGAAAATAAATATAAAAGTAGTGCGTGAATATACAGCACGGGTGCACAGATACTTTTTTACAAGCTACTTAGCCAAAATATTTTATGATCTAGTCGTCTGCACATGGGACTAAACAGTGGGAATTCCTGAGTTCTAATCCCACTTTTTGTGTGTCCTCTCTGGCCTGGAGCAAGTGGCTACGGTCGACACTTTCAAGAGTGATCTCAAATTTTGAGTGCCCTGCTTAAATCACCAAGGGCCTGATTTTCAGAATGGCTGAGCTCCTGTAACTGCAACTGAAGTGTAATGGGAACACTTGAGATACCAAAGTATCTCAAATTGAGCGTTAAAAACTGATGATCAGGATCAAAGCAGACAAGCTATAATCAAAGGCCCAGTGGAGCAGATCAATAAAACAAGGTCACTTCTGAAAATGTGGTCCTAATTATCTCCTCTGTGTCTCAGTTTTTCTATCTGTAAAATAGATTAATAATAGTCCCTAGTTCACGAAACTAGTGCGCAGAGAAATTAGTTAATGTTTGCATCATTGTTTTAAATGAAGAAAAGCACTTTAGAAATGCAAAGCAATTACTGAGGATGCTTTGACAGATGCATAATGATAGACAACTGTATGTGAAAATCCAGCTGCAAATCCTAAATGCACCAATTTAGCAATAACATACTTCTGTAGTAAGCTTTGTGGATTAAGAGACCAAAGGGGATTTGGCTTTGGAATAGAATAAGCCCCTCCAAGGTTCCAATTGGCCATGTATTCCTATTATAATCCTGCTATCTTTACTCTATTTTCATGTTGAACTTGAAAAACAACATTCATTTTCCTGTCTGTTTGAGGATCCCTTGGCTGCATTGTGCTTGATTATAATTCAGATGTTAATTGAGGAACAGGAGAATGAGTGTGTGTTTCTTGCAGTGGCATTTCTATTGGGGAGTTTCTGACGAGGAGATGACAATGTAATGCTCCCACTCGTGTTGTCCTGGCTTTCCCATGGAGCATCCTCCTTTAAGAATCCCATGATGCATCCGGTTCCAGAGTCTCTGCGTCTGGTTTTCTCATTACTTACTGTGTTTCACACAACCAACAGCCCCATTCCCAGATAAATTACGGCAGGTGGATGGGAGGGAAGTCTCTGATATGTTCTCCTTACCATGCTGCCCTTATTCATGGCAGGTCTTCCCCAAATCTATTAGTAAGCCCTTGCCCCATCAGATCTCTCAAGATCCACTTGTGCCATAATGACCATAAAAAAATAACCAGCCAATTAATATTGGCTTGAGAAGCAGATGAGATTAGTTGATGCTTACTTGATTATTAAATAAGAATTGTATATTTGATTGAACTTCTCTCCCTTCACCCTTCAGGTGACTTGTCTTTTTTAGATTGTAAAGTCTTTGGCACGGGGACTATGACTTCATTATGTTTGGGACCCCACTCCCCCACTGCTTCTCCAAGCCTGTTTGTCTTCTTGTATGCAGAGAGCAGTGCTTAATGTCCAGACTTTGTAACCAGATGATAGCCTCTACAGCAAGGAAGGTTAGGCATTGTAAATCATCCTCTAGATAGCAAGTTAAGCACACTTCCACCACATAAATTATTGTCTGCAATGCTGCCACTGATGGCTAAAGGAGAAGTCCTTCCTGTATCTTCCTGTTTCAGTTCTAGAGCATCCCGTTTAGAAAAACATCCACTCTTGATTCAAAGACATCAAGTCATGGAAGTTCCATCTCACCGTTAAAACGTTGCGCCTTATTTCTAGTTTGAGTTTGTCTAGTTTGAGCCATGAGGTTTTGTTCTGCCTTTGCTTGCTACGGTAAAGAACCCTCTACTATCATAATTCTCCTCTCTGTGTAGGTATTTATAGACTGTGACCATCTCATCTCTTAACTATCTCTTTGAAAGCTTCCTAAGTCTTCCTCTGTGAGGCAAGCTTTCCAGGCCTCAAATCATTCCTGTAGCTCTCTCCTGAACCCATTCCAATTTTTCAACATCCTTTCTGAAGTGTGGACACCCGACCTCCTAAAAGCCCTGCTGTGGCAGGGTATCCACCCTACACCGGATTGGAAGGGGTTAAGGTGGCCAGGCAGGCCAATTATCTCCACTGGCTACACCTGGAGGAAGAACCAGGGAGCAGGGATCTAAGTGGAAGCAGGTTCAGCTGTACAGGAACAGGCGAAGTCTGTATGATGCCAGGCAGCTGACCACAGACGGGATTGCTGGGAAAGGCTGCAGGAAAGCAGGTAGCAGTCACGCTCTGGGAAGAGGAAGGAAGGTTTGGGAGCTGGTGCATCTAGAGGGAGAAGGGGAACCAACTGTGATAGGAAGCAGTCCAGAAAAGAAGCCGTGAGGGCTGAGAGAGGAAAGGCCAGAGCTGCTGAGCTGTGGGTCCCTGGGCTCGAACCCTGATTGTAGGGCAGGGCCTGGGTTCCCCTGCCAGCTACAGAAGTAGCGGCACCATGAGGTAGTGAGAGGGAAGATGGCCTAGCACTGCTAGGGAAAAGGGACATCGCTACCCTGGAAAGGGCACACTGAGTGACCCAGCCGGAGGGCTCAGTCACAAAGAGGAGAATGCAGTTCCTGAAGCAGGAGAGAGGCTTCAGGCCAGCAGGAGAGACAGCACAATGGCTTGAAGTCACGGAAGGGGGCGTTGAGCTCAAGAGCTAATCCTTGGAGTGACCAGGAGGAGGAGCTGGACCAGCGGTGAGTGGTGCGCCCCGTGACACCTGAATTTCTATGGGTCTATGAGCTGGATACCATGTTCCAGTAACAATCTCACTATTGCTGTATACATAGGTAATACCATCTCTTTACTACTTGAGATTCCCCTGTTTATACATCCCAGGGCAACATTAGTCCTCATAGCCACACCACTGCACGGTTGCTCATGTTCAGCTGGGTATCCGCTATGGTTCTTAAGTCCTTTCCAGAGGCACTGGTTTCCAAATTACTGCCCTATATGTGTGAACTGAAGCCTTTGTACATTTTATTGTTGTTGGGTTTTGATTTCTTGGTCTCTGTGTCTCATTCTCTTCACCTCATTGTGATGTATATCTGGGATTTAGAAATCTTGTAGAAGAAGAGATATTTGAAGGAGAAAGAGGGTGGCGGCAGATTAAGGACGATGTTCCAGGCATAGGTGGCTGTGTGCGATAAAGCATGTGTTTTGGGCAGGAGGAAAGAAGTGAGTGGGGGGGGAGCTATGAGCAGTTGGCAGAAGCTAAATCAACTGGGGTATTGAAGTCAAGGACAATGACCTCTTTTGTATCAATAAAATTAGTGGCAGCCCTCGGTTTAGTTATATGCATGAACAGCAACGTTAATACTGGTGGAGATCAATGCCTAGATTAGGGATGTCCAAGCCAACCTGCTTTTAAGCAAATTATTTCCACTTCCCCTGTCCCTCTCATAATCTGTAGCATGAATCTTTGGTGGTGTCTGCAGCTCCATCAGATGATGTCTCTTGGGGGGTTATGTCTCTTTAATTTAGTCATCCTAACATAAACAACACTTGCACAGTAAGCAGGAACACCAGGTCAATAGAACCATGCAATGATGTGTGTCTCATGCATCACTGTGGCTGCCAGAAGGAAGAGGTTTCTTTTATATTATTATTTATGTGAAATATTTGCACTTCTTTTTTTTTTAAACTCCTGTCACTTTTGATTTGATCTGCTATTTTCTTTGTCAGCACGATGATATTGCTGCTCAGGAGACCCATAAATAAATAAAGACACCCCCACCAGAAACACCATACTACTGCTACCTGTATCATGTTATGCAGCCAAATAAATCAGCCAGTGACTGCTGTTAGTGGCTTCATGATACAATGAGACAGTGCTTCACATGATGATCTCACTGCTTAGAGGGACCCTTTGAGCCTACAGCCTTCAGGAGCCACTTTGAAAACATGTCTCCAGTTGGAACTGTGTGAGAATAATGCTGAATCGGACGAGCTTCAGAGCAGCCCAAAAAATATCAAGGAAATGTCCATAAAGGACCTGATCCAAAGGATGCTGAAGTTAATGCAAGGGCTCCCATTGACTTCAGTGGCCTTTGCATCCAGCCCATAGTGAAGATTATAAAGTCACCAACAGTACGTAGACATGCCTTGATTTGCCTATTCTATATTGCTACATATTCCAGCTAGACATCCACCTCGAGTTTGGCCCCTATTTAGAAATCAGAAGTCCTTCTCATTGGCTTCTATTGGTCATAAAGGATTGGACTTGACTGATTGATGGATTGACTGACTGACATCCCAGAAATGCCTAGTTGAGTTTTGAATAGATGTGATGAAGAGAGAAAGTTCTTCTCTGTACAGCTGGGATGAAACCAGAGCTAGACTGTTGTGTGTAGCTGTGGGGCCATTTAGTATTAGAAACATGCTGATGAAAACTAGTGGAAAAAATTTAGACACAAATTTTTTTTGGCTGAAAACTTCCATTTCCTCAAAACAAAAATGTTTCATGGAAATGTATCAGGTCTGATGAAACTTTCATTTGGAAGTTTTCTCAGGTCCCAGATGAAATTTCTGGTCAAAGCCAGGCAGCACTAGAGACATCTAGAAGAGCTTGGCAGTTAGGCTGCTTCGTTGGACTGTACGAGACCCAGGTTTAATTCCCTGTGTGATGCAGATGAGGGGCTTGAATCTTAGCCTCCAACATCCTAGTGGAAAAAACTGAACACTGTGTGTCTCTCTCAGTTTTGAAAGGCACTTCAGTGTGCATTAAATCAAAACCAAAATTTGAAACCTCAGATTTACATGGAACAGAATTATTGTTTTCCACCAGCCCCAATATTGACAAACTGGAGGGAATTAGCAGAAGAGTAAGAGAGAGGACTTGACTGAGAGAAAACAAAACAAAAAAATAAGCTTGCCTGTAATATAGATCGGTGCTGAAAACACCAGGAACCAGAGGATATGATTGGGGGTTGCCAGCAGGAATATTTTAGGAGTGGCCCTTCTTGGTGCAAAAGTACAACAGCAACACGTGCTATACAGAACCTTAAAATAAAGGGGATGTAAGGGTCTATCAGAGAACTTCCTAATGGTGAGATCTATTTGCTTGAGGAATAGTCTCCCAAAGGAAAATGATGGAAACTCAATCCCTCAGGTGATTTAGTACTGTGGATTTGGCATGGGGATGAGCGTTGTGCCTAGTAAGATTTTTCTCTCTCTGATTTTGATGAATGCTAGAATCTCCATGGAATGAGTGCAAACTCTTCTTTTCCAACACCTTCTCCCTACAGAGACATGATATAGACTAGGAGAATGCTCTGCGGCCAACCCTTTGTTCTGATGGGCCACCAGCGAGGTTAGTCTTTTTATGAAAGCCAGAAGGAGGGGGGGAGAGAGAGTCTTTGGGCTTTGGTTTAATTCAGAGCACCTGCTGTCTTCCTGGGTGCCAGAATTGTATAGGCTTGTTGGGAGCCAAGATGTAATAGCCTTGGGTGTGATAAATAGCAGCACTAAACGTGCTACAGCAAAGCTTTTCTGTACTATAATAATTGTAGGTGCTGACTTGGTGCAATTTATCTTCGCCAGCATGTAGTGATAGCACAAATAGCTGTTTTTAACTATGGGATCAGGACACGCTAATGCTGTGATTGAGGGAACAGATCCAGCTAAGTGGAGTCTGACTTTGATGTGCCTCCTTTCCAGCCCATCCTACCTGTGCTGTGGGCATGAATGATGAATTCCTACTACATCAGTGTCAGATTATTGTGACTGGTAACGTGGGGGCAGATCCATAATTGCTGTAGCTCTGCTGAAATTGAAGAGATGACAATTTACCCCAGTCGAGGATTTGCCCCAAGGTGTTCCTCAGGCAAGTCACAAAGAGCGGAGGTGCCGACAAGGCTAGGAAACCTAATGGTTCAGAGGTTTGTCGATGGGCTACAAAGATGCAAATTTCCAGGTTATCACTTCTGAGTCATTGCCATCTGGTGGCTGTTCTTTGGCCACTGGCAATGGCGATCACAGCCTACTTCCCGTGAGTGTGTCTGCTACCACAAAATTCCAGCACAGTTGGCCTGCTTGATAGTCTTTGCTGAGAAGCCAGGACTGAACGGATCACAGAATCTAAACTACTCTCAACAACTCTCCCTCGAGACGTTCCATTGGCCAGGTATGAGAGAGCACATGCTGGCACTGCCTTTCCTCAGGATGTCAATACATCTGTCCTGAACACACGCGGACCTGAAAAAGGCCTGGTGCACTTGATATTGTGATACATCTTGGTACCACCCTGATTCTTCAGCAGAGGGCTGTCAGAGAAATTCCAGGCTGGAAATCAGTGAATTTAGGAGAGGGGTTAAGGGAGAATGCTTTCTTCCCAACGCTGAATTAGGGATCAAGGGGGAAATACTCCTCTTCCCCAGCGGTTGAGTTTAAAATAAAGTCCGCTTAATATCTGAGACCGTTATTTTTAGTTAGTTAGTTGTTTTACAGTAGCACCTCTAGGCCCCAACTGAGATCAGGGCCCCATCAAGCTAGGCACTGTAGAAACAGATAATGAATCAGGCCCTGCCCCAAAGAACTTACAATCAAACTAGACAAAGCAGAACACAGAGAGGGAATCACACTCACATCCCTTGACTTTAACATCAATGCCCTATACACTGCACCACACAGCCTATTTAGAAAGGAGTCTCTCTGGATTTCTTTGTCTCTCCCTCTCCCTTTGGCTCAGTCAGCTGTCTCTCCTTGTGCTGAGAATATGTTCTGCATACCTTATCCATTTCCTAACCAGCAGGGGAAGACATGGCTGCCGTTTACAAAATAGTTAGCCCACTTGCAATCTAAGCATTGGAGTTCATTTGCAGAAGCTGCTTCGAGCCCTGGCCTTGAAGTGTGCGAGCTCCTGACAACCTTGCCATAGAGACCCCACATATCTGGATATCAGTCTTACCTGACAATGGGCCAGTGGCATGTGCCATCGAGACACTTGATATATTTCACTTCAAGGGCTTAATTAACACAATGAAACATACACACACACTCAGTGCCGACACCAAGGAAAAAGCCAGAACTGAGACTGCATGAGGGAAGATTAGGGGGAGCACTAGAGTACCTGGTTCTGTCATCAGGAGAATATTCAAATGCAAGTACAAGGAGATCAGAGGCAAGATTACATTCACCTAGGAAAGATAGTCCTGTAATTTTAAATGGCCTCCTGTTCTATGTTAGATTCTTGCTCTGCTGAGTGAATTCCATTGATGAAGACTAAAAACAAAAATCCCGCTGTAGGTCCGATTTTAGAGCAGCAAGAACATGGAGCATGGGAAAAGGAATGCTTAAGTAAAAGGCCAAAGTCCCTTCCTCTTTGTGACATCATTTTTCTTCTGTGATCTTGACCAGGGCTTTGTGGGTGCACGGGCTGATGTTTACATGAAGGGGATTGTAAAAGGCATCAGTGAAACACACAGCCTAGAACTGACCTAATCTGGAGGATGTAAGAAAATCATGGGTGGGGGGGGAGAGCAGATTTCACAACTTCAATATAATTTTGCTGCACCCTAAAAATTATGTAAATCCTAAAGTGTCTATTTTTTCCTTTGCCCAGGTACACCCATCCCAAGGGTGAAACATGCTACTGCTTTCAATAAACTGCCCTACAGAATACTTTCCAGGCAAAGTGCATGCTGTCTCAATGGGATTTAAGCATGTACCTGAGTGTTTGATTGTATAGGGACTGGATTATTTATGTGCTTAAGTGCTTTGCTGAATTGCCCCATTTGCCCCATTTCCAACCTCTTTGCTTCCCTCTTGGAGGAGAGAACTACAAGGATTATCTGGGATATTTTAAATAATTATATATTTTTTTTCAAAAACAGAAACAGTAAATTAAATGCAAATCATTTTACTGTACTAGCAATAGGATGACAAGGTTCCACAGTACACAAACCAAAAAGGTGAGGAAATATGTAAATCCAAGAGTAAGTTTAGCTCAGCAGTACTGAAAGTCTGTCTAGTATATGCTACACACATTGCAACAAAAACAGTAATATTTTAGGTTTGCATATTTAAACCCAAATCCTGTTCAGTTTACTCATGCATGGAATCCTACTGACTTCAGTGAAACTACTTCTATCAGTAAAATGTGCAGGATGAAGCCATGAATTGGATAAAGAGATTAGAAAATCTGGCCAGCACAGTATTTTCTAAAATGCTCTGCACCCAGCATTCTGCATTGTGAAAATCCAGCCATTTCTGTTAGGCGTATGCATTGGTGCAGCACAGTTTTCAAGATATGGCCTTACATGTGCCACAAACACGTTCATGTCACGGTAGAATTTTATTTTTTCATTGTTTTTGTAATATTGTGCAACAAGCCTGAATCTCTTTCTAAATGATATGCTATGGCTCAAACACGAGTTAACAGTTGATGCAGAAATTGGTGGGTGAGAGTCGCTCGCCTGTACTATGCAAAAGATCAGACTAGAGGATCTAATGGTCCTTTGTGGCCTTGAAATCTATTAATCTATTGACGCTGCATTAAAATATCTTGCAATTGTAGTATACATATATACATTCATATTGCTATATATGTATGCGTGTGCCTATATGAAATATATATTTTTCTACAACTATTTGTCTGTGTCTGTGTGTGTCTGTATGTTCACACTAGTGCTAGGACAACAATTTTTGGCAAATAGAATTTTTTCTGCAAAATGCATTTTTCAGGGCTCTGAAACTATTTGAATTTGACAGTTTCAGCTAAATACTTTTTTCCCCCCAAAAAAGTTGAAAAGTTTAATTTCAAGGTTTAATTTCAAAACTGCATTTCATTTTCATAGCCAAATCAAAAAAAAAAAAAAAAAAGTCAAAGCCCCCAAAATGATTTAATCAAATAAAAACACTCAGCAAGCCTCAATGTTTGTTTCTGAGTTGACATGAAATGTTTTGGTAGATTAGAAATGAAATTTTCTTAATTATTTCCCCCCCCCTCTAATGGCCTGGTGAGGTGGGGGGAAGAGAAGTTTCAATTCAAATCAAACCTTTCCCCCCACCCCTGATCTTTCAGTTAGCCTGAATAAATAAATCCAATGAACAAAATAAAAATCCATTATTTGTTCAGCTATAGCATATGTATGTGTGTATTTGATTTTATGTGATATAATACATAATCTACAAATGTCCATCTTAAACTGAGAAATATATAGTAGCAGCACTGTCTAAAGCAGATTACATTGAGGGCAAGTGACCAAAATATGCTTCATACAAACTGCTACATGCTTAAAATATTTCTAGCGCATAAACAAATCTGTGAGTAAATGGGCTTTATTTACACCATGTCCCTCCCTTCATATTCATGAGTTCCGTGGCTCTCGGCATGGCTCTGTTTTTCTCTTTCCCGCTCTCCTATCCAAGGCTAGCTAACTGCAGGTGTTCAGAATTCACAGATTTCTGTTTATTCACAGGCTCGAAAGAAAATGTTGGAAAACAGAAGCTGTTTCTGGCTGTGGATGGTCTCTCTGGTTGTTTGTGTTTTTGGATATTTCCCCCCCTTTTTGTTGGCAGTGAAATCTCTAAATACACAGGCAAAAAATACTGGAAATCAGCAATTGGGCATTTTCCCTCTGAATTTCACATGCTGATGCAGTTCTGTGTTAGCCAAAAATAACATCATCAAAAACAACAAAAGAAGAGAAAAATGTTTAATGCAAATCACTTGCCACTGATTTTTTTCCCCCCAAAGCATTTACTCTATACTGTAGTGCAGCTGGCTGTTGGTCCCCTGTGGAGAAGTCAGACTAAGGTACCATTTAGTAACAATTTGGCTGATCCATCATATATATTTCTGGCAAATCTTTTCCCTTGTTTCTTCTTTACTAAGAAATTGTGATGGATGAACCTGAGACTCAGGGATTCACTGCTAGGAAGTATCTACTGGAGGCTTATCTGAAGGTTAGAGCACCTGTGGAAATCCTGTTCAGCCTTTGGGTGCCCGTCCCAAATTTAGACAATCTGTGGCGGTCTTATCTGTCCATTGAGTGCTCATCCAAAGCTTAGACATTCTGGGTAAAATTTGGCTACATTGCAGTAAACAGCAAAAAATCACATGTTTTAATGGGCCGGCATTTTACCCCCGTATCAGGTCTTATCTGGCCACTGGAAATTTATTCTAAGCTTAGCCAGCCTGTGAAAATATCATTCATCTAACCATCAAGTTCTCACAGTGTCAAATTCAGTTTGTCAATTTGTGCCCAAATATTCTTCTCTCCAAAGCACCACTAACTGCTCGGCTGTCCACTGGTGAATATGTCTAATTTCTCATTTATCTTAAATGTCTAGGGTTCCCCACTCTCGTCACTCACATATTTATCTTCTCTATCAGCCCTGAGCCTTCGAATTCTGAGGATGGATTGCTAGATGCACTTGCTTCTATGCTAAACATGGGCACCTCCACCTTGATTTTTTTTTTCTGGTGCTTAATTAGGCAGGTGCACTGTACAGTCTGCAGCACATAACTCCAATCAGAAGCAAGAGAGTCTGAGGCAGATACAGTTGCCCAAAATTTATTTAGAAAAGAAGGGTGAAAATCTGATGTCACAGAACAGGATCACAGTGAGGGAAAAGAAGTCAGGATGGATGGGGCAGAAGCAATCTGATTTCAATGGGACTTCAGTGTGTGCTTAAATGCTTTCCTGAATTAGGATCTTTATTTGCGTTACAGATGGACTTGGACCAGAATCTCTGATTCAAATGCCCTCGGTCTTTGGGAAAGTTCAGATCCAAACCCACATTTTGTGGGGTCCGACCCAGCAGATTCATTGTATATGCTTTACGAGGGAGGGAATCGTTCAGCTCAGATACAGATGTGGAAATGATGGCACAGAGGTGAAGTGACTTTCCCACAAGGCTGCTAATACTGCAGACATGATGGATCAGTTGCAAAGGAAGGGACACAGCCAACTTTCCTGACTTCTAACTCAATACTGTAACAACTGACCTACTCTGCCTCCCATGTAACATTCATCCGAACTGTAGACCCGATGCTTTAAGGAGATCAGTAAAATGAGACAGCAGATTACAATTTAAATTCCGGGATGGAAGAATGGTTCCTTGCCAAAATGGGTTTCACACTATTCTCCAAGGCAATAGGTGTTCTTTATTTGGGCAATGTCTCCCCTGTTCTACAGCATACCTGATTGCTATGAAATGTACACTTAGAGAGCCTTAGAGGGAAGCTAACCTGGCACTTGGAAGCCAAAGAATTTCTCTGATTAAATGTTTTACCACAATAGTATGGAAAATTGCAGTACAGCTGTCTTGAGGTGAAAATCCAGGACCTAAAGATGTAGGGCCTAAAGATGTAGGGCATTTTCAGTATTGCCACTGAGGGGAGGGACGCAGGGGCGGGCACCAGTCCATGCATTACCTTTGTCTTGCTCTTCTTATTATACACCATAGCAGCTATCCCAGTTAGTCACAAGATCACTCTTCTGTACAGATGTCTCGTCTGACCATGGGCAAGTCACCTAATGCCTCTGTGCCTCAGGGCCCCCTCTGTAAATGGAAGTGCAATGCCATCTGTTTATTTTCCGAAATACCCATGTTTCCTATGTCCATTTCCACCTTCACTTCAGGCTGAGGTCTCTTCTTGCCTCTTACTGGCAGGTCTTAGCTTGGGTAGTAGACCTCCACAGCAGATTCAGAGCCTGTAGGAAGTGGTGTTGGTGATTCAGTAGGAGGCGCTCTTCTAACCAAGCCAGTTTCCCATCTCGAGACGAAGGGAGGTGCTGTGGCTGGAGATTATATTTTAGATGAGACATGAAACCAGGTGCTATTGACTGTAAAATGGTTATAAAATATCCTGTGACACTTTGTGCAACGGTAAGGATATCAGTTCACGGTCCTGGCAAAATCCTAACTCAGATCAGTGCATTCACTTCATGTAAAAATCCCTGTACAGAGGTAGCATAGCTAATTATACATTTCTTCTGCAAGCAAAGTAGATGGTCTTATGATGAGTGGGGATGGGAGTCAGGAGACTGGTTCTAGTCCTGGTCATACTACAAATTTCCTGTGTGACCTTGAACAAATCTCTTTTCTGTGTTAACTTTCCCCAGCAAGAGAAGCTGAGCAACACTTTCCTCACTCACAGAGGTGGTATGAGGTTAAAGCCATTAGTGTTCATTAAACACTTTAAGATTCTGTCCATGGGAGGCATCGCAGGAAGTAACAGAATGAATGTCATCATCCTAAAAAGCAGTGTGTTGCTGATGAAGAATATCGGCTGTTTTCCACCCCAGAAGTAGTTGCATTTCATTGGTTGGTTCGTAATTCTATTTATGCATGCTATAAAAAGCTCTGGAGCATATGCTGTAGGGAGTGATCCTGCATTGGACAGCTTGGATGTCCTATAGAGACAGATAATTCCAGTGCTGTTTCTATGGTCTTGTGAAAAGGATCTATGTAGAAAAAGTAAGTTGTCATTCTGTGTGTGTGTGTTGCAATGAGCTGAGAGATGCACAGAAAGGTCCATGGATCTGATCCAAAGTCCATTGGGAGTCTTTCCACTGGAAGTCCACTAACTTCAGTTGATTTTGGATCAGGCCTCATCGATTTAACATTTATCCCTTAGATTTGTTCTTTCTCTCTCTCATTCTAATTCATGATTGTACAGTCACCCAAGATTTACCATGTTTTTTATTTATTTTCTGTTGACTTATTGGTGAGCAATAACCAATAACCACATGATAAATTCCAAACATAAAACACGCCAAACTCCACAAAGCCAATGGATCACCACATGGGACAAATAAAAAGGAGAGAGCTGTTAGGTAGCTGCCCTTGGAAATAATTAGGAGCTGTGGCCAGCATCTCCCTAACAATCCAGAGATCTGGCCCTATGGCCTTTTGGTTTTCTAATGTCTATGGTAAAAAGAGACCCTTTGAAAAGTACTGGGTGGGTAGGGAGAATGAGGAAATTACACTTACTCTAGACCGTAAATGACACTTAGCGTCACACTGTAGACTTAATGAGAATACACTGAGTGTAATTTACGTTTACGAGGCACCTACTGCTTTTTCATGTCACAAAATATTTGGGTAAGAGCAGCAACCAGTTAGATTCCTAGGCCGCCTGCGCCTTTGTAATGCATTCTCCTTTTTGCATAGAGCCTTTGATACTCTCCGTTGTGGAGGCAAGTGATTTGTCCACATTGCCGTTGTGAGGTGTGTGGCTGCACAAGCACGCACGCAGGGTCCTAGGTGGATGGGGCTGCTCAATTGTGCCATCAGGGCTATTTCAGCTTCACTTCTCTTGTTACTTGAGTTAGAGCAAAGCTCGCTTGAGTACATCTACTGGTGCTGCCTGCATCACACCTGATTGCAGTGTACCCTCTCAGTACCTGACTCTTCCAAAGCAGCTAATTGCAGAAGGGTTAACCACTTGCCTGTGACTGTCCCACTGGCCATGAGCAGAAACTGAGCAAGCATTCATAATGAGGGAAAAGGAGAGCTACCCAAAGTTCTTTAGGGTGTGGGGATATGGAGAGGGAGAAACAACTCTCTGGAAAGGGCAAAGTAAACTCATTCAGTGAGGCTTGTTTGATGTTATTCCTTGCATACCTTTCCTTAATTATTTTTCTGTTCTACAGTGGCAAGTGAGTTATGGCTTTTCCTGGAACTTTTGTGTCCTTTTTGGGTGTGGCATGTGTTTTCAAAAAAGAATGAACTGGGATCGATCAGAGCTGCCTTGCTCAAAGCAGGATTTGATGGCCTTTCTGGAAGAGACAAAGTGTGTGTGTGAGTGAATGAGTGAGTGAGAAGAGAGAGAGATTGGCCAAAAGCAGTCTGGACACCAAATCATGCTATGTTTCAGCTATTGAATACATGTCATAAACTGAGGGCTTTATTTCTTGTTCTTTGTATAAGGCTGTCCCATGGGTTGCATCATCGCCACCTGTCAGGATCATATATTGCCTACGTGTTTTATTTTGTTCCAGAGCAATCTGTCACCTGCTCCAGATGTAATGCATGCTTATGCGCTGCATTCTTCATGAGGTTGGTTATGGTTAAACAATATGCGTGCCCTGTCCTTATTCTGAGGAGAGAAGCTGTGTTCTTTTATGGGGCAGGATAGTCTAGAGGCTTGGGTGCTGGCCTTGGACTTCTGAGGCTTGCGTTCACATCCCTATTCTACCACAGGTTTCTACTTAACCTCTGCATATCCCAGTTCCCCATCTGTATAATGAGGATATGAATATTTCACAGGGGATATTTAAGGATAAATACGTTAAAAATGGTGAGGTGCTCAGATACATTCAGGCCTACTTAAAGCATCTGTCTTGCCCTCATTATAGTTGTATCTTTTTATCCTTGGAAAGAAAAGTCCCCTCAAATGCTACACCCCAGACACACACAATTAATTGTACAGTTTGGGGTAGTGGTTGATGGCTGCCCTTGAAATCCATTCACCGCCATAGTCACACTCAATAATTTACACCTACAAATTTACTCACACCCTATGCTCATTAGGACAAGGTTTCATCAGAAACACCACTCTCCTTCTCCTCTCTTTAGCTATCCACTTTCTTACTCCACTTGTAGAAGCCCTGTAATCTCTGGGATGCTGCTTTCTAGATATGCTTCTGCAAATCAAAAACTGACATCAGTATCCACTGACTGGTAAATAAACATCGAATAAGGCAGATGAGCAAAAATCTCAGGGTTCTAGTTCACAGACGTGTTTTGACTCTCAAGAGGTACTGCCCCTTCCCTGTATAAAGAGGAAAAGGATCCTTGGCTCCTCTGCTGCTGGCTTTTTATCTGGTTTCCAAGTACTGCTGTTTCCATTCCTGTAGAACCTACAGACCCCACACCAAGATCAGGGCCTGTTGCACATACATGTACGAGATTATAGTTTAAATAGATAGTACAGAGACAAGGTGGGATGGGAAACAAATGGATTGATTCTACCCAAATTCACGCAAGAGACTAGTGGCAGGATTGCATGTAGAAACCTAGGTCTTCTAAATACTAGCCTGGTCCCCCAGTGACAAGACCACACTGGCTCCCAGATAGTTAATAGCTCCTAATTTCCATAAGGAAAATGAATAGAGGACAAACTTTGACTTAAAAAGGAGGACCGAGCAGTTTTTTGTAGGGCAGCTATGGTACAATCCTCAGATCCCAGGGAACACTGACTTTCATTTTGTTTAGCCTCACATTTTATTTCTATGAAAAAAGTGGGTGATAAATTTTTGCTTTTCCTATGGAGTAAAATGCCAGCACTTGTTGAGTTGCATCTTCATTGCTGCCTTGGGGGTATTTGATTTCATGAATCTGATTAAATTATTCGTCTCTGAGTATTTCTTTAATATTGCATTATAAACTCTTTCTAGGGGCTCCAGCGCTGAAAGCACTTGCTGGACTTGCTTTAAAGTTTGCCTCTTGGGGCCAGGGAAAGAGCTCTTTTTAAAGAGTTAAAAGCCTATTGTTTCCGGAGAGTTACTTTGGAATAACCAAACCCCTCGCCATGTTTTTCATAATTATTAGAGAGATGCACACACCAGTGCCATGCAGGGTAAGACAGGGGCATCGGTAGAACTGATTGGGAAGTTCACAGTGAAACATTGTTTGACTAGAAAGTGATTCATTGAAACCAAAATATTTTGAAGTTCAATGAACACTTTAATTTGGAAAGGCTTCCCAGGTCCAGTATGGATTTTCTGGTGAAGACCAGAGAAAGAGATTGCTATTAATTAGGCTATAACTCTGTCGGTTGGGCACTCATTTGCGTTGTGGGTGATGCATATTCAAGTCCCTGCTTTGTCTGATTCAGACTAGCAACCTGATCCTCAGTTGCCCATATAAGACAGACTGGGGACCGACTGGCTAGGCAGCAGTTCTGCAGAAAGGGACCTGGGGGTTACAGTGGATAAGAAGCTGGATATGAGTCAGCAGTGTGCCCTGGTTGCCAAGAAGGCTAATGGCATATTGGGCTGCATTAGTAAGAGCATTGCCAGCAGATCACGGGAAGTGATTATTCCCCTCTATTCGGAATTGGTGAGGCTGCATTTGGAGTATTGTGTCCAGTTTTGGGCACCCCACTATAAAAAGGATGTGGACAAGTTGGAGAGAGTCCAGCGGAGGGCAACAAAAATGATTAGGGGCCTGGAGCACAAGACTTATGAGGAGAGGTTGAAAGAACTAGGCCTGTTTAGACTGCAGAAGAGAAGAATGAGGGGGGATTTGATAGCAGCCTTTAACTACCTGAGAGGGGGTTCCAGGGAGGATGGAGCTAGGCTGTTTTCAGTGGTGGCAGATGACAGAACAAGGAGAAACAGTCTCAAGTTGCAGTGGGGGAGGTCTAGGTTGGACATTAGGAAAAAGTTTTTCACTAGGAGGGTGGTGAAGCACTGGAATGGGTTACCTAGGGAGGTGATGGCATCTCCATCTTTAGAGGTTATTAATCTGAGGCTTAACGAAACCCTTGCTGGGATGATTTAGCTGAGGATAGTCCTGCTTTGAGCAGGGGGTTGGACTAGATGACCTCCTGAGGTCCCTTCCAACTCTAATATTCTATGATTCTATGACCTGCCATACTTGATCAGACCCAGGGTCCATCAAGCCCAACATCCTGTTTCTGACAGTGTTCAGTACCAGAGCTTGGGGAGCAGTGTACACTCCCCAAATTTGGGAGGAGTGATTCACCCCAAATTCCTGTTCTGGCAATCAGAGTTTTAGGGCCCTCCAGAGCATGGTTTTGCATCCCTGAATACCTTGGCTAATACCATTAATGAATCTTTCTTCCATGAACCTAACTGGTTCTCTTTTGAATCCAATTATATTTTCGACAATCACAATATCCCATGGCAATGTGTTCCACAGGTTCACTGCATGTTGTGAAAAAGTACTTCCTTTTGTTTGTACTCAATCTGTTGCCTATTAATTTCATTGGGTGATGCGCCTGGTATTTTATGGTGGGAAAGGGTGAATAAAGAAGTTTTATTTACAGTTTTTCCTTATAGACCTCTAACATCCCTTAGGCATCTGTTTTCTATGTTGAGCAATCCAAAACCTTTTAGTCTTCCCTTTGTATGAAAGCCATTCCCTACTCTTCATCATCTTTGTTGCCCTTCACTGAACCTTTTCAAGTTCCACTATATCCCTTTTGAGATGGGGAAACCAGGACTGGACACCATAATCAAGGGGTGGGTGCACCATGAATTTAAATATTGGCATTATAATTTTTTCTTGTCTTATTTTCTACCCCTTTCCCAATAGTTGCTAACATTCTGATAGCCTGTTTGACCACTGCTGCACATGAAGATGTCATTTGCCAAGAACTATCCATGGTGACTCCAATAGCTGTTTCTTGAATGGTAACAGCGAATTTAGAGCCCATCATTATATTGGTGGCATTGGGATTAATTTTTCCTGTGTGCTTTACTTTGTACTTATCAATGGGAATTTCATTTGCCATTTTATTTTGCCCAGTCACCCAGTTTTTTGAGACCCTCTCTGTAATTCTTTGCAGTCAGCTTTGGACTTAACTGTCTTCAATAATTTGGTATTATCTGCAAATTTTGCCACTTCACTATTCGCTCTTTTCCAAATCATTAAGGAATAGGTTGAACAGCGCGGGTCCCAGTGCAGATCCCTGGGGGACACCTTTCTTTACCTCTCTCCATTGTGGAAACCAACCATTTCTTCCTGCCTTTTGTTTCCTATATTTTAACCAGTTACTGATCCATAAGAGAACCTTCCTCCTGACTGCATGACTGTTTAGTTTTCTTAAGAGCCTTTGGTAAGGGACCTTCTCAAAGGACCCAAATGAGTGCTCTAACCACTTGTCTATTCTGGATGGATGAGTCTTTCTCTTTGTATTCTTCCCTTGCCTGTTCCCTGTGAAAAACTTCAAAAGGTCTCAGTTTTATCCTGATGTGGAATGAGAAAATGTTTGAAATCTCAATTTTTCACAGGCTGGGAAAACCATTTCCTGCCCAGCTTTCTAGCCCTCAGTGATTTCATCAATAACAAACCTACTTGCAGAGGTTTAGCATATGGTCATCTGGTCATAGCCAATATCAGACTGGATCTGATTTAAATCCATTATCTCCAATATTTTGCAGTGACAAATACCTCAAATTTGGTCTCCATTGAAACTTCATTATGTATATTACGACAGTACCTAGAGGATCAAACTGTGATTAAGGCATCATTGTGTCAAAGAGTGTGTAGACACATAGAAAGAGATAATCCTTGCCAAACAGGCCCTACAGTCTTTATGAACAGGACAGAACAAGGATGAGAAGGGAAGCAGAAGCACAAAAAAGTAAAGTGATTTGCCAAAGGTAATGTGACAGACGAGTGGCAAAACTGAACCCAAGTCTCCTGAGTTCCCGTCCAGAACCTCAGCCAATAAGCCAAACGACCTCTCATTCAGGCCCTCTATTTTTTATATCAAATCAGCACCAGTAGCTGTCTATATTTATGTAGCTCCTTACAGTACTTACGAAGCATGCCTGGGGGACGAAGAGTAGAGTATTGCCTAAGTGACTTAGGAACACAAGTCTTATTGGAAGTCCATATGCCTTGTGCTTCTGAGTCACCTAGGCACTTTTGCAACCCCCACCACTAATGGCTAGTTATAGCCACAGACTTTTCTGGTACCAGGCCAGGTCAAGACACAATAGTGCCCTTTTGGACTTCTGACACATGAGCCAAAGCCCATCGGAGTCAAGGAAAAGTCTCCAATGAGCTTTAGATCCACCCCTTTGCCTCTTTCTGAAAAGCCGGTATAAAGCTGACAGATCCCGGGTGGCAGCAGGTGGGATCAAATCTGGGGCCTCTGAAGTTTAATGTATGAGCAGCTACTGCATGAGCTAAAAGCCACATGCCCCCTCGCCAAGGCTGTAGAAGACTCATCAATGCCTAGATGGTGTCGCTGCCACACAGAGGACAACACCAAGCGGGCATGGCTTAAACCAGCCCGCACTTTCTAAGGCCAGGCCTATGCTGCTAGGGAGGGGAATGAGTCCCTTGCTTGTGTATACATCATGGTAGCTTGATGAGAACTAGCGTGAGCGCAAATAGCAGGGTAGCTCCAGTAACATGTGCACCGGCCTCACAGCTTAGCCATGCCCAGGGCAAACCCGTGGGTACGTACCTGTGACAGCAGGACTGCCGCTTGGGCCATCGTGCCTACTCTGCTATTTATATGTGCTGGTGTTCGCTCGGTGAGAGTTAGTGCATGTGTGCGCCAGCAGGGAATGACGCCCCTACCTCATAGCGTAGACAGCCTTTGAAAGGTCCATTCGTAATGTCTTTGGCTTTGGTGGAGAGGAGTGAGAGAGACCTGTCTAACACCGTTTCATCCTTGCTCAGGAAGTTGTCCTCCTTCCATCTGTATGTGCTTAAAGCTCTTTCTTGCTTGTCAAGCTTGCAAGTAACTCATAAACTGTGTCACTTCTCCAAGAGTGATACAGAATGTGTATAAATGTATACAATAATCGTTAGGAGCGACTCAGCCGTCTGCTGCTGGTTAGCGAGATAAATGACATTAATCAACAGGATGCCTTCAGAACTTTTGGTGAATCATTTGTTATGCTAATTGGGCCATTTAAAGTAAACTGTCAACGAGCAGAAATCTTTGACAGTTTGGAAGAGATGCTGGGCTAATTATTCAGCGTATGCCAACACCTCTCCCCTTTCCCCATTTCGATCATATAATATTAATGAGAGGAGATAACAGTAATTGCCTGACCAGACCCCAAAATAGAGGGAAAGGTAGTGAAAGACAGATCCAGTTGCGCAGCTGAAGTTTCTCACTGTGACATGCACAACACCCCAGCTGAGAAGGTTGATCACACATAGTTACTGGACCTTTTTAATTAATACATGAAAACCCAATTTTTGCTCTTGGTTATCTATGCAAATTGAAAGCTGCTCCACTGACTTTAATCAAGGTACACTGAATTCATACTAGCAAAACAGATCAGAATTTGGCTCTGAGATTTGGTATTAAAATACAGATCAAATAGGTCAATTGGATACACCCTCTGTCTCAAACTAACTGCAACTCTTCAAGTTCCTAGAATGCATTAGGGGCTCATTGAAAAACCTGGGCAGGATTCTGGAAGGGACTATATTCCAAAATTCTGGTCTCAAATATAGAAGGAAACTTTCTATGACATGACATCTCTCCCTTCCTGTTTATTTAAGAAGCACATGATTAGTTATATTACTTTACAGTAGTGCCACTTTTGGTCTTGAAACCATGCCAGTAATAGAGAGAGCATCTGCTCTTGGGAGTGTCCAATGCATCAGATTGTGGGGTTTTTGAGTGGAAGCCTTTTAGAAGTTCACGGCATGCCATAAGACTGCTATTTATTTACAGTCACACCTTTCACAAGGGAAGCCTTATCAGCGGAGCCCTGTGGAATTTACCAACTTACACTCCTCAAGGATTTGCATGCAGAAATTGTCACATTTGCAAGTGTTCCCTAAATTGTTTCCAGGATGCACTATTTGCCTCAGATAAAATAAGAACATACACTCCAAACATGAACTGGGTTGGACCCTGAACTTTAATTTGGTTTGTAAAAATTACTACAATTTTTCAATTATTTTTTAATTCCAGTTTTTAAATTTTCAAGCTCCTCTTCCTTTCCCAGTTTTTCAGTCAGGACAAGAATTAGAAGCACTAAGATAATAAGACAGAGGTTGTTCTTCACTTCCTGTCCTAAACTCTGCTATGCAATGTTGGGAACCAATGTTGCTCCCATTGATTTCAATGAGAGTTGTTTAATTTCACCCTGAGGCGGTTGCATTTAAATGGTGGATGGAACAATGATTCCAATATTATAGCAAGTGTCAGTAGCAGTCACTATCGATGAGATTGAATTCTAGCATCCATCATAAAATCTTCCTTTTATGCTTACTCAACACTTTCCCAACTTTCCTTTTAACTGAAAATGTCCATTTTTGGCATCCTCCCTTTCTGCCACATTTGAGCCATGCAAGTCCTGAAGAGAGAACAATACACTTTTCTCTCAAATCTTACCAACAACAAATTTACTCAAAACCATCTGAAGATAAAGAATTTGAAG
The DNA here is from genome assembly GCA_007922155.1 of Mesoclemmys tuberculata. Lineage (NCBI taxonomy): Eukaryota > Metazoa > Chordata > Testudines > Chelidae > Mesoclemmys > Mesoclemmys tuberculata. The sequence continues at coordinate 4,459,773 of ML675629.1, read as the reverse complement.
CTGGCGTAAATCATTATAGCTTCTTTAACATCTGTGCTGATTTACACCAGGTGAAGATCTGGCCCAAACCATCAGCATTACGTTGGTGGTCTGATTTTTTGCTTGTTTTAATCCTTTTTAAAAAAAAACTTGGTTTGAAGAAACTTGGTTTCTATAATTATAAAGTTAGGAGTGTTTAAAGATAGCATGTCAGCAAACACCTAATATGGTTAACACTTATCAGTAACTTAAGGGGGAAATGTTTAAAATAAGTTTTTTATTTCTAAGTGATACTAGGAAACATGACAATTTTAGATTAATAAAAATAGTACCACTGTTGAATAACTTGCTCTGTTTATCTAAGTGCCTACATTTAATATATTAAATAATATTTAATTTAAAAAATATTAACCTTGAGAATGTTAACTTTTAACTCTCTCTCCACTTTTCTCTCTCATTCACACACAGACCTCATACACATGTACTAAGGCCACAGTTGTAACCCTCTGTGGCTGTAATATTAAGCACTGAAAATATAAATGCCTATATGACTTAGGCGTCGATGTCCCATGCACTTTCAATAGTGGGGAGGCTCCTAAGTTACTTACGTACATTTAAAAATGTTATCATTAAATCCATAATTAGGCACCAAAGTAAAGGTGGCCCTATTTTCACAAGTACTGAGAACCTCCAGCTCCCAGCGAAGTCCAAGAAATCAGCACCTCTGAAAATCAGGCCATCTTTGTTCAGGTGTATAACTATAGATTTAGGGGCTGAACATTAGACCCTCAATTTTCAAAATGCTAGTCTTGTGTTCTAACACATCAATAGCAAAGTCAGTCGTTACAAGCCAAAGCCCACTGAACTCATTCACTGGGCTTTGGATCAGCCCCAGTCTGTGCAATAAACCACATTTCCGAACAGCGACATCGTTCCCTGTAAGGCAAACACTGCCGCCCTTAGGTTATGTCTACACTGCAGTCACCGCATAGACAGACCTGAGCTAGCTTTCATGTAGTTATCTCGGTACCACGAGCTGTGACACCGCAGCAGCTTGCACTTCAGTGTTGGCTGGCTCCTGAATAACTACCCAGAGTTCCAGGTGGGCTTGCACAGCCTCTTCCGAAACTTCGCTGCTACTGATACCTAAGCTGGGCTGACTAAAACCAGCTCACGTCTGTCTACAGGAGCTGCCATTTCTCCCCGGATTTGCAGTGTAGACACACCTAAGAAGACACTCTGTGAAACTTCTGTAGCAAAACCAGGGTTCAGATTTTGTCACAAGCTTGCAAATCAGGCCAGCATCACCAGGAGTTCCTCTAAGGCTCTCTTTACAACTGGACTTGAGAGACCTGTGACATTGATTTTGAGGGAACCTGGGCTGACATGATTTTGGGTCAGCACCAGGCACAACTGAGCCCTGGGGGTGGAGCAAATCCATTGCCATGAAAACAGAAATAAGGGTTGCATCAACACTTGTGAGCCAGTTAGTCCCTCCCCAAATTAGCACAGGTCTAATTTCTAATTCACCCAACTAGTTGTCTGAAAACAAGCCTATTATTAGATTGCATAAGAAGCCTTTGTCCTATGTCCTAGCCAGCAGGGTTAGAGACAGCTGAATCTTCCTGCCGAGGCCTGGCTGGGAAGTTCACCTCCTATGGCCAATAAACATGCAGAAACTGTAAACTACAGTTATACAAAGAAAGTCGTGATTTGAAAACACTGATTGAACAAAATAACACCTTGTACACTGGCTGTCAATTAGAAAGGGGACTGGAAAGGGGAGCTGACTATTAAGGAGTCCGTTGCATTTTTAAGCACAGGCAGCCATAGAATGTAGTAATGTTGCCTCAATCTTCAGACCTGCTGCAAGTGGCCCCCGAATTCTGCCATGAATAAAAACCCTTTTGTGCTTCATCTCTGCCATTTGTCCACTTACCTTGTGCCTGGATATTAAGTGATCTGCTCTGGGATGAGCAGCGCTCACTTTGGAGAGGGTGCTGTCTTTCTGCATTGAAAGGTTAATGATGAAAGTGATCAGGGTGGTTTTCTGCAGCGGGAGAGGAGGAGGCAAGCACCTCTTTCAATTGTTTCAGAAAATCCAAGCAGGCTTGGGGGAAGAACAATACCAGAAGGGGGATGGTTGCAGACCCATTGCTAATTCTCTTCATTGTATAACTCACTAGCCTGTGTGTGCTATGCATCCCCTCTGCACCTGATACAGAAAGGATGTGAATCTGTTACAACCCACCATGACCAAGCCTACTTGTTTAGATCAAGCTGCACAGCTTCATGCATTCAGCTCTGGAGGTCCTCAGCTGAGTCCCTGATGGCAGTCAAAATGGCAGCCATCGTATAAGCGGAGGCTTGCCTCAGCTTCAAACTGCTATATATGCAGTAGGACAAGCTGCTTTGTCCAGAGACAGCGTGGAAGCCACTGGTCAGTGAGTGTTCCTGGTACCCCTGTGTGCCTGATCCACAGAGGTTGTGAGTTTGCAGTAGCCTGTGTGGGTTCTTTCACTCAAGCTGTAGAGATACGTTCGTTTAGATCTGGAGGTCCCCAGTTCAATCCTTGGTGTATAGGGTAAAATGGAAGCCATCACAAGAATCATATCCAAGTGTCTTGGTGTGCTCAGCTCCTCTGTGAAATGGATGGTGGGGATGGTAGCTTAACACCTCATCCAGCACAGTCACCTTAGGTGATCTGATCTGGGAAACTGTGTGAAACTGGCCCAAGGAGAGATCCTACTCCAAATTTTTGTTGGATTACTGCAAAATGTTGTTTCCATGATGAGGTGGAACCAGGTCTTACTGTACTGAGCCATGTGATCAGCCATACTCCGAACTGCTGGCAACAACTTTGATTCTATTGCTTCTCACAGTCCTGGCATCTGCGATAGTTTGAAGCAGACTTCCCAGATGTGGAGTCTTTGGTTTACTTGTGTTTGCTGGATGACAAATGGAAATGTGCGAGGTAAGGTTTTGTTGATGTTTTCGCTCAGTATGCATGTTTTAGATTCAAACATTGGAGACAAAGAGGTTGGGATATCTGTGTTGGGGGATATCGGTCTAGGGATATTCTCCCAGTAAACCCACTAAACTTCATTAACTGGACTTCCTTTAACCTCCAGACAGGGGGTCTATGCCTTGAACTTTAAGTGAACTTCAAATCCAAACCCAGATGCACATCCAGGTTTCACCGTTAACCATTATCTCTATAGCAGCCCAAACCAAAACCCTCCCAAGCTTTGTGGGGGAGAAGGAAAGGGGACTTGAAATCCAGATCCCAGTTTTGCAGGCCTGACATCCGTTTCCTGTGCTGGTTGCTAGCTACTGGATTCCCTTCCAAACTTACTTTGCTTTAGGGGTGTTTCTTTCCATCCAAACAGTGTGCTTCATTCCTTTAAACTTGTAACCCCAAATGGGGCCTAGTAAATATTTTATACACAATACAGATTCCTGTCATGATGAGCTAAGTAACCCAGTAGAACCAGACGATTAGTTTATGTGGCGCTCACATCTACATGCAAACACACATGTGAGCACCCAAGCACCCACCTGTATACACAGACTTATATCCTGCAAACTCCCCTGGGAGTACGGAGACACACTGACCTATTCAGTGGACCTCCACCTATGCAATGCACATATCCAGTAAACAATTACACACACACGCTCTTGTCATAAGATAACTGAAATGCCAGCTGCCTTTGAAGTTTCCCAAAGAGCAGGCAAACGAGTCAACAGTGCTGGCCAAGATCACATCATTAATCATCTATTAGCCGAGCTTGTGTGCTCCTGTCACCTGTCGCTTTGTCATGCATGCAAATCACTCCAAGAGTAACATTTCCAGCCTGACATTTCCAGGGCCAGAGCTGGGATCAACCGGGTCTTTGTGTTACAGGCGAAAGGGAAGCAAAGGAACAAGTACGGTGAATGCTGGTGAGCGGTTGAGAAAATAAAGGAAGGCATAGTAAAATGATTAGTAAAAGTCCAATAGAGTTGTGTATCGAATGCTAGTGTTTTTATAACATTTATTAGAGAATTAGATCCCTGCTGTAGAAACGTATATCCCTATTATGATTGAAAAAAACTGTGGGAAAATGTTTCTGTTCAGTTGTATATTAGTATTAATTATTTGTATGGTTATAGCACCTAAAAGCTATAGTCATGGACCAGGACCCCATTTTACTAGGTGCTGTACAAACACAGAACAAAAAGACTACTCCTGTCTCAGAGAGTTTACAGTGTAATTATAAGAGAAGACACTGTAGAAGGATGGATAGATAGACAGAGGAGTACAAGGAAATAATGAGACAATAGTGGTTAGCACAAAGGTAGTGTTCAAGCACTCCTGCAGCCGAACTAGACCATTGCATATGTTCTGCTGGATTTTACAGGGGTGTCTATAGCACCCAACCCAATTCTATAGAAACCTATTGATGTTTTTCCCCCAGTTTAAATTCTACAGGACTTCTCCATCAAGAGAAAGAGATTGAAAAATACCAAGCAGCACATGGGTTTGTTTTTTACAATCTGCAATGGCAACCCTCCCGTTAAAAAAAAAAAAAAAAAAGATTAGAAGAATCTGTCCATCTATCCATCAGTTTTCTAGAACACCTATCACTGTATTATGTGAACATCTTCCATGGATCTTAGGGTTGCATGTCATGATTCTGGTGGAGCTAAAATCTTATGCTTACTTTCCTTCCCAGTTGTAGAGAAGGTCTACATGACTACACATGTCTAGGTGTGTATGTGTGTTTTTAATTCCATAACCTCCCTTTTTCTTCCTGCTTTTTCTTCCTGCTCATCATTCCCTTCCTTTAATTTTGGCCCCAGTTCATCAAAGCAATTAGGCCCAGGCTTATGTCCATATCTATCAAAGTACTTATGCCCCTGCATAAATCCATTGGAACTTAGGCATGTGCTGGAAGTTAAACAGGTGATTGCTGAAGGGGATGGACCCGGGGAACTGGGACTTTAATTTGGTTCTTCTGGAACTCTTTGTCAAGAGGGAGAGCAAATTATGCCCATGCAACCTAGTGAGGTCACTGCCTGTGTGTAAGTGAAGGTAGGATTTTGCCCCAGTGACAGTAGAAAAGAGAGAATATTGAGGAATCAGGGTCTGTTACAGACAATCAACACAAGATTTCCATCCCTGTCAGTCATTTTAATAGAAGGAGAGGGTAGAAATAGCCTTTCAGATTCTTCCCCCCTCCCTTTAATAATGCAGAGATGAATCAGTTTTATTCCTTAAATCCTTTGCTGTTAGGATGTTTGAAATCTCAGTAGAGATTAACACAGACGATCCCATCTCTGGATTTCAAATTAAGGCTGAGCTATCAGTGGGAGAGGGGAGTCATTACAGCAAATCAATCCACAGGCTATTTATTTTTCAGAAGAATTTGAATATTATTTACTTCTATAAACAAGTTCTAGATCATGAAGGCAATTAACCCTACTACCATTTTGGAAGCCCTCACAATAGTATCTATCTGGGAGAATTTAGCAGCTGTATTCAGATGACAGAGAGAGTTGTAAATCTGAAGTTTTTCCCCCTTCAAGGGGTTTGAACATAGTCTTTGGTGAGTGGTAAATCCAGCTTTGGAGTGTAAAATTTGCAAAGGAATACATGTGTGAGCTTGTGGCCTGTAGCCCAGGTCCTGTTGTGAGATATGCGTCATGAACAGCTATCCCTTCCAACAAGAAATGAAAAAAATTAAGACATCACAGATGAGCATTAAATCTTGTACTGTATAAGAAAAGCAAGAGAGAGATGAAGCAAAAAGTGGAGAAAGAATACAATAAAGAAAAGCAAAAAGAGAGAAAGTAGAGATGGGGAAGAAGAAGAATAAGGGGAAACGGGAATGCTAAAAGGAGAAAGACAGCGAGGAATCAAGCTGAGAAGGGAAAAAGGATGGGTGGATGTGCTTATTTTTCTGGGACAGGTCATTTCTAACAGAAAGATCAGAAAGACTCTTTTTGTTGTCCTTTGAGTTCTACCACCAGCTAGCATCATTTTCTGAGAGGTAAATAAGACTGCCTAATTGGTCCCTGGTTTAAGATTGGAAATATCGAGCAGAGTCTGTACCTTTATGAATTGGGATCTAGTCCAATTTATGGTCCTAGCAGATGTGATCTCTTCAGGGTTCCACTGTAATGATAAATTGAAACATCTGAATGCTGCGTTCCCAGGTCCCAGTGCCCAGTTTTGTGAGTGGAGAAAGAAGATCTGATCAAGTTTCCTTCCGAAATGACAAATTGTGATTTCCAAAAACATGATATAGTCCATTTGCGAGCCTAACAGGTGCAGAAGCCTAGGGAAGGTTGAGCAAAAGGGGGGGGGGAGGGCAATGTACCAAGGTCACTAGAACCTGGAGGACTCAACTCTGGAAGTCATGTTCTCCTCCACGGATACAGTCTAAGTATACATCGAGTCAGAAACACTTTAAATCAAGGTGACACTTACAAACACTTTATTAATAATTAATACGTGATTAATGAAAATTGCTTTTTAGCAGATAAGTTGCTCTAAGACACATTAGAGCATGTTTTAGGGAGACATGGATAAATATTTGTATGCATTCTAGTTTATAAACGCTTAGTAATGGGCTCTCAACTTTCAGGTGCCTAGGCATCATTTATCCCTATCATCTCCAGGCAGGGGAGCGAGACATCTTCTAATCATTTATTTTTAGACTCCATTTCTATCAATCACATATTAATTATTATTAAGAAAATATTTGCACATGTTACCCTTAATCTCAGGTTTTTGCTGACTACTGGGAGGGAAGAGAGGAAAACAAGGAAAGGGTTCTGTAGATATTAGCCTGCTGAGCTCTTTTTAGCTTCAAACCAGAGGGGCAGATTCTCAGCTGTTGTAAATGATCAGATCTCTGTGGACTACATAGCTGAGGTCCTGGTCTGGCCAGCTTGGCCCCTCTGTGAGTTTTGTCTCATGGGGCAAGGAGGAGGATCTATAATGGCAAATCTTCCTGGCTTTTTGGTTCTGTTCTCTATCTTGTACAGGGCCACCCTTACTCTAGTGTCTGAGCAGCTCACACTCAGGAAGGAATTTTAGCCTTATAAACCCTGTGGGATGAAGGGTGGTGCTCTGCCATGATGAAACTGATTTGACCAATCTGCACTCCAAAAATCATTCCCACAAATTACTGAGTGAATCATTGCAAATAATGAATAAATTTGGTAGAAGCAGAAGCTGCTTACGGACGGCTCATGAAAAACATACACATGTTTTTAAAAGCAGCAAATCACCTAATACATGTTTCTTTGAATTATTTGCTCAGTTTGAATACCCACCCCCTTCACGAGCATTGCAGGAAGCAGTGCATCTTAGTGACTAGAGCACTGGACTAGTGCGCCCTAGCTCTGTTCTACTCCTTAGCTCTGCCGCTGGCCTGCTGCATGTTCTTGGGGAAGTCACGTTCCCTCTCTGTGCCTCACTTTCCCCTGTAAAATCACGATAATGACACTGATCCCTGGTTTGAGATCTACTGAGGAAAAGTGCTATATAACAGCTAAGTGCTGGTGTCATCACCTATGCACGGTGGGTAAAAAATGCTACACAAAGAAATACACTGCGTGAGCAAACCGTCGTGCAAAGAAACAAAGCCAGTCACACCCATGCTGTCCATGCAGAGTATGTGCAAGGAGTGTGATTTTGGGGTTGTTTCTGTTTATGAATCATGGAGCGCAGGTGCTGCTCTGGTGACAGAGTCAGTTTTCTAGTTCTCTTTGAACTTTTCCTGCTGAGACGCATCGCCGCTACTTACGCTGTGTGATTCTTCCTGTGGAGTAGCCATCACGTGTTCCCGGTCTGGGTGACTCCAGCAGGTGGCTGGCCTGAGCTGATCTCTGCTGCCTTGTTCAACATCACTGAACACCAGCCACGGAACAATTCACAGAGATGCTCTAGGGTGGTCCATCTGTATGTCATGTCTCCACAGGTGGCATGACAAAGGAAATAGACACAGGTGATTACAAATAGGTTACGAAATACATTATCCCCTCACCTCTTTGGCATTTAGTTATTTATAAATACATAAAAAAATAATTTTTAATGCTGTCTTTTCTTAAAAATGATCTCACTCTCTCTCTATCCCCACTCCCCTCCCCCTGTTGCCTACCAACCTACTTATATGGCTGCACCACCCTTGCATCAACTTCATCCCCAGTATGTAAAAGCAGAAATGACAGTGTGTGTTTTGTTAGCAGGAGGATGGCCCAGGGGTTATGGGGCTGGTTGGGAATTTGGGACATTAGGGTTCAATTCCATACTCTTCTACAGAGGTCCTGTGTCGACTTGTGCCAGTCACTGAGTTGCTCTGTGCCTTTACACCCCCAACCCCACCCCAGAACATGGGAAACAATGTTCAGATGTTTCAGAACAAGGAGCAACGGTCTCAAGTTGCAGTGGGGGAGGTCTAGGTTGGACATTAGGAAAAAGTTTTTCACTAGGAGGGTGGTGAAGCACTGGAATGGGTTACCTAGGGAGATGGTGGCATCTCCATCTTTAGAGGTTTTTAAGCTGAGGCTTGACAAAACCCTGGCTGGGGTGATTTAGCTGAGGATAGTCCTGCTTTGAGCAGGAGGTTGGACTAGATACCTCCTGAGGTCCCGTCCAAGTCTAATATTCTATGATTCTCTGATTCTAATAGCACTGCCCCACCTCATTGGTAAAGATTGGGGGGTGTTTAGATACTAGGAGAGTGGGAGACATGTAAATGCCTTAGATAGTGTCTTTGAGGAGTGACAGTTGTGTGTGGGGTTTTTCTGTAGTTCTTTCCCTGTGAAAATTTGAGGTAAAGCTACACCCAGAAACAAGGTCTGCATTTAGTCATGAACATGCTGAGATTAGCAGAGAAAATTACACAGAAAAGGCCATGCGGTGTCAGAACAGGGCAGAGTTTAAGATGCCACAAAGAGCTGTCTGTGTCCTGAGGACTCCCAAGCGCGCTTTACTCCCTGTGGAAGCCAATAGAAATGTGTGACACCTTGTAACATTGGCTCCTTATCCTCTGACCTTTTGCTAAAAACATGTGTGTATCAGGCTGGCAGAGACCTGATCTCACTCCCTCACTCACTTGCACACACACGCACACTATTTGTAGGGACATAGGCATGCGTTCGTGAGCACTAGAGGGCTGTGGAGCGTGACAAATCATCTGTGCCATTGTGAAGAAGTCTTCTCCTCCCCTCTCGACCTCTCTTTCCCTTCCAATTGTTTTCTATGGCAGTGGGAAATACCATTTCCTTGCAGGATCTATCTATCTGCTAAATCCTGTGCGAAAGAGCTCAATGAGCCATCTTAGATGAGACTATGTGAGAGCCACTCTGCTGTAGGGACAAGGAAAGGTGCTGTGATTCAAGGCTAAGGGCAAGGCACAGGGATGTGGAGCTGGAGGGGGGGCGGGCGGGGGCGGGCGCTGTGGTACAGGTCAGGAGGGCACAGTGTTGTGGTGCCAAGGGAAGCCTGGCTTAGTCTGAAATGTTATCGAGTGAAATTCTGCTTGTAGCAGGCTTTTCTAATGCCCCATTATAGGCCGTTCATTATGGAAGCTCCTGTTATAATTAAACTCTTCCTTTAATGAGATACTAAATCCAGCATACAAGGAAGGCTCAATGAGGATTTTTATCTGTGCCAGGAGACATTTCCACCCCTTCTGCTCCTGCCTCCCCCCACCCCCTCCTGAACCCTTGGCGTGAGGTGTCTTTCGGTAGCCGTCAGTGTGTTCTCAGGGAGACGTAATCTGCATTGCCAGTGATTAGTCAGGTGTATTTTTAGCCTTGTGGAATCTGGGAATGAGGAAGGGGGATGGGAAGGGGGTCGTTTTTGTGCCTGGTGAGAAGGCACCATCCTGATAATTGCCAGAAAAGAGCTGATGGCCAGATGCATCAGTGGATTTAACCCTTACTTGGACTTCCCCATGTGGTTGAAAGAGCTTTTCAGTCAACAGGGCCCCTCCCTCTGTTGTGGGCTTTCAAAAGCCACTGGTCTGCTTCAGGCAGTGCCGTGGGGCAGATCCCATAGAGGGGCCTGTGACAGATGGAGTCCCTTCAGGGGTGCTGGAGGAGCGCACACGGGATGATGATCAGGAAGTTGGGAGTGCTCCCCTTTGTCCCAGCCTCGTGCCTGCCTTCCACTCTCCCCGCTGGCACAAATAATACCCACTTGCTGGCAAAAAGAGAACCAGATCCCCAGCTGATGTAAATCAGCGCTGCTGTTTGACACCGGCTGAGGAACTGGCCCAGAGAATGCTGTGGTAGATGGTGAGCCTGGCAAATCATAGATTGTAATCCCGCCTCTGTCAGTGGCTCACCATAGACAGAGCCTCAGCTTCCCATGTGTGAAACCTGCCTCACCGCAGAGCTCTGAGGATTCTCATGTGTTTGGGCAGCATTTTGAAGAGGCAGGGCACTGTATATAAGCGTTAATAATTCCTATTACATGACAAGCCCTGCCAGAGAAATTAACTAAGGGTAAAATTTTTAAAAGCGCCGGAGTCCTATTTTCAGGTGACATAGGCACTTAGGAGTCTAAGCCTCATTGAAAGTCAGTGAGACTTAGATTCAGAAAAATCTTCTTTCAAATAGGTTACCAGGGAAACAATTTTTATAGTATTAGGGCAAATTTTCCAAAAGCATCTAAGTGACTCAGGAGACAGAAATTCGACTCCAGTACACTCTAGGGTAATCACCCAAGGGAAAAGGTTATTGTTTAGAACTAGACTGAATAAGGCAGTAGACATTATACAGATGGGAACAATCCTAGGTAGGGTGAAGCTGGAGAAACTTGGTGGCTGAATAGTGGGGTTTTGTCCTCCGTCTTTCGCTCCCTCCAACAATGGGCTCAGACCTGAAGCATGTGCTAGGTACAACATCCTGATGTCAGTGGGGTTTTGTGGGTGTAACAAGGGGCAGAATTAGATCCCTAGTCTCAGATGGGAAATCGGTGGGAGTTTTGCCTGAATGTCAATGAATTAAGACTTCACAACTTCCCCCACCTCTGGGAGGTGAGTGTCATTATAAGCACTGGAATGGGTTACCTAGGGAGGTGGTGGCATCTCCATCTTTAGAAGTTTTTAAGACGAGGCTTGACAAAACCCTTGCTGGGATGATTTAGCTAAGGATAGTCCTGCTTTGAGCAGGGGGTTGGACTAGATACCTCCTGAGGTCCCTTCCAACTCTAATATTCTGTGATTCTATGATTATTCCCGCTCTACAGGGTGAGACACTGAGGCTCAGACAGATCGAAATGAGAGGCCTTCATTTTAGATGTTTAAAATTATATACCTAAATCCTAAACTAATCTCAATAAAAGGCCCAGTTTTAATCATCACTCGTTACTTTTGAAACTTTGGCCTGTGCAGTCACACAGTCCATGGCAGAGCTGGAAATATGGCTGAGGGCCTACATTTTCAAAAGTACTTAATGATTTTTGGATGCCTCCATTTTTGGAGGCCTAACTTGAGGCAATTTAAAGAGGACCCACATTTCAGCAAGTGAGATTTTCATCAAAGAACATGCTTGCTTGTTTTCCTTTTGATGCATTTGTATGTGTGCGTGCATGCATGTATCCATGCATTTTTACACACAAACGCATATCAGTAAAACCAAACCCAAATTGCCTCCTCTCCGGGCTGAGTATGTTTTCTGCCAGGTTCAAGCTGAATCTCAAGCTTCAGGGCATGGTGCCAGCATTTCAGTTCTTCAGCTAGTGCTACTTCTGGAGAGTTTGCACAAGCAGTGTCTCATGGAGAGGGAAAGGAGGGGTTGCCAGCAAAAAGACCCCATGCTAATCTTCTCCTTCAAGATGGGGGCCCTTTTGGAAACCTATTTTAATATTCATGGTCTTTAGGTAAATAGTCTCTGAGTCAGGCTGTCAGTTTCTGCAAATGTGGCTGTCTCGCTGAGCTACTGCACATTTATCAGTGAGTAAACAGTGACAGGAGTAGGGGGATTAGGGAATTAAATTAGTGTGTAACCACTCTCCTTCTCAAGATTTTGGCATTGCCTTGTGTGTGTTTTGTTCCAAGAAGTTTAGAAAATATCACACACACACACTTGAAATCTCTTTTCTCTCCTTTCTTTATAAGGATGTGATCTGATCCAAATGAGATCATTGCAATCAGAATCAAGTAAGCAATAAGAAAGGACTGGGAGAAACTTGCAGCTGCCGACCCAGGGCTTCTGTTTTCTTTCTGGTCCTTTGTAGATTCCCTGGATGGGTTTTCCAACTGAATTGCTCTGTTCCAGTTGGATGAGCTAGCCCTTCCTTTCTGTACCAGATTTTTTCTTTCTCCTACCCCTCAGGGCATAGATTCTGCCACCTGCTTAGCAATTATCAGGTTGCAAGCCAGATATGCAAGTGGCCTGGCAGTGCCAGTTTTTAACATTTTGTTACCATGACCTGACATACACTCACTCCATGGGCCCCTCTGCTTTCTTATTCAGAAGAAAGTGAAAGTTAATCAACTTTTGGATTTAAACCAATGATGATTCTAAATCATGTGAATTAGAGCTGGACATGGCCAGCTAGGTCCCATCTAGCTCCCCTTTCATCAGCCCATGCAGGATTGTTGTTCCCTATTGTATATGCTGTGTGCTACTAGAGAGAAGCCAAGGATGGACTTTTGCCATGCACTTTAAATAACACAAGGATCCTGCTAATCAATAACCCAAACCAATGGTCCCTGACGGACAGTTTGGGGTTCCACCAAGTGCACGCCAAGTGGAGCATTCAACACCATGGATGATGTCTGCCAGCCTGACCTTTTTGGTTGTTCAGCACCAAGGACAGAGCATGCCCCACCTGTCCTTCAGGGGGGCTCTCAGGTGCTGAGGGCATACCATGGCGAAAGTGGAAAGAAAATTAACTCTTTCTTAGTCATCCCACTGTATTTCTCAGCCTGGGCTAGGCAGATCCATTGGCATGTGTGCTGCTGCAGATGGGTTAACAGCATCTCTGTTTCTCTTACCTGCAGGGTTTGACTGTTTTTTGACTGTTCGCTGCTGTTTTTCAATGCTCTATCTCCTCAGCTTCGTTATTACCACCCAGCCCTGCAGAACTGTGCAAACCACTCACACAAACCTGTGAAACGCTCTCCAGGTTCTCAGTGTCTCACAGTCCAGCCTTAGGGGATGACCCTGCTGCGAGTATGGCTCAAAACTGGGTCTAAATCCAAGTCCCCAGTTATCCAGTCAGTAATAGTCACTACATAGGGTAGTGTTTGCAACGTCTGGACTCCATTTGGTTTCGGGAGCTGGAACATTTTATGCTCTGCTAGTGAGCATGGGTGGCAGATAAGGCTATTTTATTAACCCACTCCTGATTGGTTCCAGGCTGGTGGGAGAAAACCTCTCCATGTGGCCCCTAATCCTTGCAGGGGATGACATGGTATGAACTATGCCATCTGCATCCTTCCACCCAGAAGAACTAGGGACCATGGCTCTGCTTAATGTTGTTATGGAGGATCCCCAAGCCAGTTGTGGGGAACAGGTGTCTGTGGGGTATCAGGAGTAGGGGGCATTCACATGAGTTGGCTTGAGTCCCAAACTCCGAGCAAATTTGAAAGGGCTGGATAATGTGTTGTGAAACCAATAGAAAGGCAGTGCTGGCTGGTGCTGTACAGCTCCAGTTTCCAGACGCTCGTGGGAAAAGAAGAGTGTCATAAAATGGAAGATGCCACTTTATTCCCCCACCTACTCCTATTAAATTGTATTCTCATTTTAGGGCTGAATGCATTTGGGATTTCCACAGCAGGTGGAAAATAAAGCTAACACCTTGAAGAAACTGCTATGGCTGAAAAAATAGCCATGCAAAAGCTAAAGCTGCTACTGCCGATGTGGTGCAAAGTCTTCTAAGCCATGCATTGTGCTCCCTGCCTAGCATGTCTTCCTCCACATGGCACATCTCGTATCACAAACACACATGCATGCCACCCAGCTGGGAAAGGAGTGACAGCAGATGCTGACAGATTCAGTGGCCCCTGTTCCCAGGGATATGTTCAAAGGCAAAGTCCAGAACAGCTAATACAAACCCAGTCCCTTTTCCTTCTTTCCTATCCTCCCCCCTCATGTTGGGTGGAATAATCAGGCCTCATTTGGCATTTCTGTTCCCTGTTCAGTTCGCGTTTTATGGCATATTCTTTACTGTTGCCAGACCTGTCTGTGTCTCTGTGACTGTCCTGTAGCAGCCATCCCCACCAACGGGGCATCTTTTGCTGGGCCAGCCAACCACAGCCCTCCTCTGCATTCTGCAGCTGTGATCTGCCAATCTTCTCCCCTCCCTACAGGATGGTTACAGCAGATCAGGCCCTTAAGAAGCAAGCTCGCCTTTCCATATACCTGTTCTTCTTGATGCCTGTGTGTGCCATAGACTCGGAGATTCCTTTTACACACAGTGCCCCTCCAAGTTTCTCAGAAGGTGTCAATGGCTCTTGGAAGGTTAATTACAACTGTGCTGGAGAGCAGACACTAAAAACTAACCAAATAACCTGTGTGCAGTGCTGTGACCCAAACAACAAGGGGATGGCTCTTAATGGGATGTACTTGAGAGAAAACGGACCACTGGCATAATCAGCACTATGATTAAGGGGTTTCTTTGCTTCCAATAATGTAATATTGTAGCCTAACACATGCAGGATTAATCAGCCGCCTCCTGCAGGTTTGGAGCTGGGGGGCGGGGGAGTGAGGCGTGGAAGCACCTGTTTAAACTGAACTGCAGTGGGTTTTGTGGTTGTAGCTGGATGAGAAGAGCCCTGGGCTTCCCCCGGAAATGGCACTACGGTGGTTTATGTCAGGCAGAAGAATGCTGCCTAATGCATTATGGACCTGGCTTCCTTTTATTTAGAGAACACAAGCTAATGAAGGCACAATAGAGATATTGATGCTGCTGCTAAAATTTCAGCTTTGGATTGCAACTTACTGAACAAAGCAGAGGATCTAGGGATGGTTTAAAACCTTCCCACTCACCCCAGCCACACATGCACAAAACTACAAGAGAGCTAAGCAGAGGGTCACTGGAATACTGCAAACACACTAAAAGAAAGCCCTGGGTTCGGGATTTATCATTTTATTATGAATCTCCTATATTGGTGTTGGTGAAACCAAACTGTTTACAACATACGTAGGCATTGATCCTGCAACTTAGTCTCCTGTAACGATACCAAGCCCCACTGAAGTCAGGGACTATGGGACGCTGCAGCAGTGAGTTGCTCCACTCTAGCTAGCCTAGGGAGCAGACCTGGGCAATTTTTTTTTTTTAGTGAATAATACATTTGCTAAAAAATACATTTTTTTTTCAGGGGATGAAAGCTATCCACAAATTCTGATTGAATTCAGCGACTAGTTTCAGTCAGGAAAAAACCTAAAAACCAACATTTTGGGACTGTGAAATCTGTTTAAAAAATTTGTTTCCAGTTGATATTTTGTGGTGGAAATGTCATTTTGAATGGGCATTTAAAACATTTTTTTTCAACGCAGGCGAAAATGTTCCCAGTTTTTGTTTCAAAGAGGAAAAGCAAACAAACAAATAAGGTTTGATTCTAATGAATCTTTTTAGATATTCTTTTTTTTCTGGACTTTTTTCTCTAGACTTCATTTGCTCAGCTCTAAAAGCCAGCGACAGTGGATCTTGGGTACATCTGCACCACAAGTTAAGGACACTTCTACCCTTGGAGCTAAGGGTATGATTCCCAGCTCGCCCAGACATGCTCACACTAGCTCTGGTGGAGCTAGCTCTCTAAGAATAGTAATGTCACCATGGTAGCACAGATGAGCAGTGGCACAGGCCAACCACCTTAAATACAACCCTGTGTGGGTACGTACTGGGAGCAACTATGTACTATTCTTAGCACATTAGCTTGATGAGAGCTGCTGTGAATACATCTACTTGAGCTGGGAATCACACTCCCCCTCCCCTGCGAGCTCCAAAGGGAGACATAGCTTTTGGTGTAATTATAGCGCAGAAGGCATATTTACACTGGCTAAAATCTAGCGGGTGTGGATAGTGGTAGTGAAGACATGGTGGCACAGGCCTCAGCCCAAGCTAGCCACTCAAGTGCAAGGCCAACGGTAACCCTTGGTATGCACTCGGCTGGCTGGCCCATGCCAGGATCCATTCTGCTGTGTCTTCACTGCTATTGTTACCTGCCGTAGGTAGAGTAAAGCTAGCATGGGTTTGCCTACCCATGTTGCGAGCACACCTCCACTTGCAGTGCAGATGTCCCCTGCTGGCAGGTCTACTCTACAGACTTATATCGGTAAAATTATGTCATTGGGGGTGTGAAAAATACACACCGGAGGGACGTAGTTATACTGAACTAACCCCAGGATAGACAGATAGCTTCTCCCATCACCACCACCTCAACCTGTGACAGATGGGCCAGCCAGCTCAAGTGTAAAACCTCACTTAACTCAACTAGAAAAATCAGTGTCTGGATGGGTGTCGGGTTAGGGGCCACACTCAAGTTATAGTTCGAGCTAACAGTGCAGGGAAGATAAACCCTTCGTTTGGGTGCTGGGAGCTGCAGGACTGGAACCTTAGGAGCAAAAGTCAGGGCTTTTGCACACAGTGCATTAATAAGTTAGAAAGAGAACAACTTCATACATAGGGGTGAGCATATTTGCAAGAGTTCTGGGGTTTAGGGAACCTTTGCTATTTTTTTCTCAAAACCAAAATGGAGTTTGCCAACCTTTCTTTCCTCATTCAGCTCATTCTGAGGTTGATGAAATTGAAAATGTTTCCCTAGCTAAAGGAAGAACTTTGTGTGCTGTATATGCATTGGTAGAAACCACTACCTCTTTGTATAATGTATAGACATCTAGATCTGGTAATTGGTAGGCTAGATAAGCTTTGGATGGATAGATTGGTAGCTACTGTGGATATATTTTTCAGTAGGATTTTTCTCTTTCCTCTCTGACACCTTTCACAGTCTCTGTTTTTCACCCTTTCTCATTTCTCACCCTGCTATTTTTGTGTTCCTCCCCCCTCTCTGTTCCTTTGTTCGCTGCCTCTCTTAATCAGGACATGAACTCAATCACATGAAACTGAGAGAGTTGAAATTTTCAAGCCCGTGATGTTCAAGTGGCTCTAGAAGAATTTCCCCCACCAACCCGCTCATGAATAGGTCTTGTAGATTTCATAGGATAAAAGCTGTCTTTCCACGGAACAGTCCTGACTCAGAATTCGTAGGAGACTGGGCTGCCTTCATCTGTGTGGTTCCTGACTGTTACAGGATCATCACCACAAAGATAAAAGACAATGCAAAGGGCATGTTATTTTACTGCAAAACATCTTCTGCCAAGTGGCCGTATAATGACAGTTGGAACCTAGACACCTGGAACCGAAGGTGCCTAGCTACCATGGCGATCAGAGGGAGTGCGAGCAGATGGCTAGAGGGCGCCTAAATTCCATGACTGCTCGGGAAAAACCTACGCTGTCACCGTGCTTCTCAGCTGAGATGTAACCGGCCGGCGCTGTAGTGAGGGGCTCCCCAGACTGCAGGCTGGAACGGACGAGATGTAAATGGCACCACCGCAGGAGCAGTCCCTGGAGGCCCCGGGCCTCAGTCATAATTCTTTCCCTGCTTCCTCCTTGCACTGGGGGATGCAGCAAGGGTGGTGGCGGCAGTAATTCGTTCCTGGTTTGTTCCTATAGCAGGTGTGACGCACTCCCCGCCTCTCATGGCTCAGCAGCTAAGGACAGAGAGTTCAGGGTTGGAACTGAGTCAAGACTCCACACCCACCCACCCAGCTGCTGTCAGCGGACACCCATCGTTCACTCACTCCAGCATGCCTGAGCCCAAGATCCAGGTAGCTCATGCAGAGGAATAGCCACAGGTTCTTCCTCCCTTGTCTGGGCACCTAGCCCGGGTCACAGATGAACCCTAAATCTTTCGTCCCCTTACAAAGGATGGGCCCTGTCCCTCCACCCTCACTTAGTAATCTGCATTCCACCCCAACCCAGCCGACTTCAGCAGCATTCCTGCAGTGAGTAGGGATTACTCATGCAAGCAAGGATTGCAGGTGTAACATTCATTGCTCCAAACACCTACTAGCCTCCCAGGAGAATCGCCCCTCACTCAAATCACATGGCACTTGTCAGAATGAAGGAACATAGAAGATTTTATAGCATCTTGTTTTTAATCCTATCCATTTGCAAATTTCTAATTTCCTACTCCAGTAATGGGCTGTTAGCGTGAACTGATGAGGTTTGGATTGCAAAAGGGGATGGAGGAAGGGCAACGAGACAAAGGAGGGGCTGAACATGAACAAAGTGGGTACTGTTTCTGAAGCACTATTTGCCCAGATTAATACAATTTATGAAATAACAGTCCCTGTGGTGCCTTTGTCCCTGCAAACATTTGCTCTTTGGATTAAGCCTCGTTTCATTTTATTTTCCATTTTGTTTATTTCCCCAACCCGTCTTCATGCCCCGGGGGCTGCAGACGGACTCGGGGACTCTGCCATCTCTCCTCACCGAAGTGGAACGGTGAGAATTGCATTTCTTTCATTCTCCTCTTGCTGTCCTGAAGGGAGGGGCTGGAGACTGAAGCCTTCCTCACTGAGCAGAGCAGTTCTTCTAAAGCCCCATCTCATTGCACCGCCTGTGATGAACTGTGTCAGGGGTTGGGTGAATTTGAAGTTAAAACTCTCTCTCCCCCCTCCCCCCTTTGCCCCTCCGTTCTCTTTTTCTCATCTCCGGTATCAGCTTCAGGAGTTAGCTGAAACTATACAAATACTCATTGTCAACCATCTCCTTGTAGGATCACCTGCCTGCTTTTTCTTCCCCCCACCTCCCTCCCCCCCATTTGTCTTTCTCTTCTCCAGAGTATTTTAGTGGTAGAAGAGAGGTTCTGGTTTTATCCTGGACTTTTGATCTTGTGCAAGAAATCTGTCTTTCTATATAAACTAGTCTAATCTGCCTACCCATCTTTTCACTCTCTCATGCCCATTTGTGCCTCTGTATTTCTCCTCTGCATCACTCTCACCTAACCTAATCTAATCTATCTGCCCATGCTTTCTCTCTTTCATGACCATCTGTGCCTAGTATTTCTTTTCTGCCATATCCCCATATTGCCTAGGCCCTGAATATATCACTTGAAAGCGGTCACTATCACTCTCCAAGACGACATTTTCTCCACACCACCCCCCTTCTCCGCATGGCTTTTTTAAGGAAGGGGATAATCTTGCTGACAATTCCTTAGCATCCTTTTCCTTGCAAAGAGTAGTGCCTTCCAAGGTGCTCTGAAAGAGTAGGGGGTGGGGGATACAAGCCCATTCTGGTCCCCTGTGGTAGGAAATAGGGCGAGATTATCGCCGTGAGTTGAAGTCCCACGACCATGGTAGGATCATCTCTTCCCCCGCCCCCTTCCCTCCCTCCCGCACCTGCCTTTACATCTCTGGATTCCATAAGGGATAGTAGCTTTTAGTGGCATCGCTTTATTTGTGGCTGGGGGTAGGCACAGGGCTGGTTATATTTCATTCAAATAAGCTTCACTTAGTGGAAAAGTCCTCACAAGTGCATTCTGCTGTTGAGCAGCACCTGTAACGCTGGATGTGAGACAGGCTGTCACACGCAGCAAACCATGGATTTCACTCCCGCCGTTAAGACGTGTATATTAGAACAAGTAAACCCTGAGCTGTGCGTCGTGCTGTAAAAGGCAGGCAGGGCACTGACAATGTGGCGGTTAAGCAGTGTGGCAATTAGGAGGGCTTAATTTCTGCCCCATTAAGTTCCATCTCCCCACAGTGAGGAAGTTTACATAATAGCACCAGGCTGTGAAGGTTTTGTTTCTTCAATCTGTATTGTTTCTAACAACGTAACCAGGTAAATGCCTTGATAGACTAGACCACATAGCTAAGATAGCATTACTAATTTGATTATGTCGCTGTGACATTATTAACCCACTCAGCCATCCTTTGGATGCTTGGCTGCATTCTGAATTATATACTACATATCCTTCCCCACAACTATCTCCGGATTTTCTCTCTCTCTAATCTGTCATCCACTAGTCCTACAGTATTCCACAATCATCGCCTATAACACTCTGCCTTCCTAACAGCTGGCTACGTGTTCCATCTATCCATCTATCATCACACACCTCACAATGGTATTGTACAGGTTCTTTGATTTTTTTGGCTCTCTCAAGGGAAGTGTTAGAAGCTTCAGACCCGCCCCCCATTAAGCTCTGCCAGGCAACCATTTCACTGTGACTGCCACCCTGTCTTTGCTGATTTTCTCTGCCCATTATCTCTCATCTCATTATGATGTATGCATGTTACTGTAGTTCCTAGGACCACCAGTCATGGCCCCAGGCCCCAGTGTGCTAGATGCTGTACAAACCCTGAACAAAAAAATTTTTGATCCCTGCCTCAAGGAGCTACAAGAAACAGCGGGTGGATACAGACTGGAGAGTACAAGGAATTTGTGAGACAACATTGCTCAGCATGAAAGTCTGTGTTTTCAGTGGCCTAACCATTGTCAAATTCTTTATATGCTATGATGTTAAGTTTTCTTTGTCGAGGACAGCTTTTTACTTTTAAGGGTGTACAGCTTCTAGCATAGTGGGATCTTGAGCTCTTATTGAGGCCCTCTAGGTGCTACTGTAATACAAAGAACACATAATGAATAATATTAAAATGTTCCCTATCAGATATTTTCTTGCGCTTTGTCAATCTTGCATCGATTCCTTGGAGCACAGATGAAATGACCTAATAGGTCTTTTCCATTTAAAAAACCTATGATTATCCAATTATAGTAAGCAAATAATAATAATTAATTAATTAATAAAGAGGGTGGCTTCTTTCACACACCGTCCATCACCACCCAAAAATAAATAGCACATTAGCAGTTTTTCATTTCTTTGTTCAGTAGCAACCAACAGGAGCAGCTCAGATGATTAGAAAGAGCGAAGATGCTTATGTTTGAGAGCGATGGTGATCCGCAGCCTTTATTTCAGATTCTAACATGCGCTTGGTTTGCGTTCTGTCTCATTTGCAGGACGTTCTGAGGAATCAATCAGGCTTGGTTCGTTCCATGCACTAGCTTGTAACAATGCGAGGTGTTAAATAAAGAGGCCTGATTACACTATTTACCAAAATGAGCCAGTGTATGTCACATTTCAGTAGTGGCCCAGTGGTATTAGCGAGTGCATCAGGCTCTTCACAGCTTCGGGGAAAGTCAAGTAGGGGGTTGATTTTTTTCCTTATTTTTTTCCCCTTTCGGCCATTAGTTGCCATAACAACAGAATGCATTTTGTTGTTGTTTTTCCTTACTGTCGCAGTGTCCCATGATTGTGCAAATAGAGCAGTTTAAAAAAATGTAGTCTACCCCCACATTTACTGCAACATGTGCCCAAGCATACACGGCACACACGCACACAGGGCACACACACATTGACACATACACATACCCCCACCATGTCACAGACATATACACGGTTTAGCACACAATGGACTGAAACACAGATGCACCAAACCTCATCGCAGACCCAGATACCACCCCGCCACAGACACACCCAGTGTACACACATCTGCACTGACACACAGCCAACCACAGATGCTTACATACTTGTGACTTACCACACAGAAGACATCATAATACACAGTACACACTGTACCATGCCCTCAATACAACAGTACACGACACACAACTTTCTACTGACAGTTTCAGTTTTCTAGGCCACACACACACACGCAACCCCCTTCTCCCCACCACACAGATACACTAACACACATACTCATTGCACACACGTGCATTCTACAAATGAACTACACACCTGCCATTTACACTAACATACACACACACACACAATTTACCATGTGCACGGCTTAACTATCCCCAGCATGTGTGTACATTACACAGCTGAGCCACTCATCAGGCCCCAAGCAAGAGCTAGTTACACACATACAATAAGCGTATACACACCACACTCTAAGAAAAAAAGGTATGTATTTAAAAAAAACAAAGCTCAAGATAGAAAAAAGTGCTCTGATGGGCCCTGAATCTTGAAAATGTTAAACAATACTGACCAGGTGAGACCACCAACAGAAGGGATGGTGGATGTTCAGAAAGCCACTGCTAAACACCTGCCCCCTTTACTAGGGAGCACAATTCAGCTTTGAGGGTGCTCTCCTTCATTCTTGGGGGGTGAAAAAAATTACAGCACAAGCTCTGAGTTTAATTGCTCTGTAATGCCATCTTGTGGCTCTTGGACTCATGCATCTAATCATTCCCTGTTTGTCACATTACACACCAAATGAGGCAATCACCATGCAATCCGCACACGTTAGAAATCGGAGAAAGAGGGAGGGGGATTTTGGAGGCGGGGGTGGCGTTTCTCCTTAGCTGCTACTGTTAAACTATGGTTAGGTGCTGGCAACAACATGCGTCTAGTGGGATTCTCCAGCCACAAGGCAGAGCTAACTAGAGCTGGACAGGCAATGGCTTTCCTGTTCCCTAAACATTTTTGAGATTTTTTGGGGGGGAGAGTCCCATCCTGAATGAAAAGTTGAAATCTTGAGAATTTTCACCAGCTGAATGTCCCCTTCCCCCCAAATTGGGTTGATCATTGAAAAGTTTTGTTTCATTTCAAAATGAAATATTTCATTTTTACTTTTTTTACTATAATTAGCTCAAACTTCGAAACAGTTCTTTTGACCTGTAATTTTTCGCTTTGAAATTGTCGAAACAAAATGTTTTGACAATTTAGATCCCCTTTTTGGCTCTTCCTACACTTCTTTGAGTCCAAAAATTTGTTGTAATCAACTAACCATCTCCTGTGATGTTTCAGGTTTGATGATTAGGCATCTTCTGATGGGTGGGGGTTGAAAAATTCCCAACCAGCTTTGGTACTGATCTCATCAGACATTTCAAAAGAAATTGTGGGGTCACCAAGAATGCAACCCCAGACAAATGTGGTGGTGGTGGGTTTGTGGGTGGATTGGTATTTTATGAGATCAGGCCCTGGAATATTATCTGTTTTGTGGCATTGGATTAGCTCTCATATGTGATGAAAAAGCAGAGAGATTGTTTTCTACGGGCTTGTCTACAGTGCGAGGGTCTGCATAGCAAGCCAGGGTGTGAATCTACATCATACCAGCTTGAAGTTGAGAAGCAACCTGTGCGGACACTGCTATGGCACAGTGAAAGTGTCACTTCGCATAGTACTATTTGAAAACGCACTGTGCTAAGCCACTCCCCAGGACTTTCACTGAGCTGTAGCCATGTGTCCACATGGAGTGTGACTGTGTCTCACACTGATGAACCGTAGAATCACACCCTGGCTTGCTACACAGTAACTCACCGTGTAGACGTGGCCCTCTCCAATTCCTTAAACACTGCTGTAAATTAGGAGCAGCTCAGATGAAGTCAGTGCATTGTCACTTGTGTAACTCAGGGATCAGTGAGAGGTGAATCAAGCTCGGAATGTCCTGGCCCTTTGTGTGTAGACAAGTGGATTGTAGCAGCAAAGCAAAAAGAAAAATGTTTCAATTTTGAGCTTTTCCCCTTTCTAAATAAAACTAAAGGTAAGTTTGAAACAAAAGGCCATTTGTATTTCACATAGGTTCAGACTTAGATCGCCTGGATCCAAACCTGCTTCTCTCCTTTCTGCTAAGGATCAGATTCAGAACTAGAAGCAGCCTCTCTCCCATTCCTAGTTCTTGTTTGGAAATGAGTGCTCTCACAAGAAGAGCTGTCCTCCTGAGATTTCAGCGTAAGGTGAGGGCAGTGTCAGGGGGCAGCTGACCTGGAGAGATGTCTCCTACCTGAGCGGGTGGGAAGCTTGAAAGACACTATTCAGGACCAAAACATTCTGAGGACATTTCAGGAAGACTCCTCAGTCCTGATTCACCCTCGAACCTGACCCCTCACTCACCTTAGTCCATCTCTCTAATAATAATAATCAGAATAATAGTAAATAATATTGTTAGCATTAAATAACAAGGAAACAACTAGAAGTGGAATAACAAATATACAAACTGGGTCCAATCATGCAGCCCTTACTCAGACAGGACTCCCATTCAGATCACTGGGGTGCATCCTGTTCTCCTTTACACCAGCGTATGCTCAGAGATACTCTCTGAATTTCAGTGGAGTGGCTCTGGGTTTACACCACTGTACTTGTGAGCAGTCTATCCCAGTGGCCCTTTCACTTCAGGAAGGGCTGCAGGAATGGGCCCAGACGTGATCATCCCAGTAGCGCAGAGCTGACGTGAAGCCAGTTGAAGTCCCCTTGAGCTCCGTTGGCTCTGCATTATGTCTTTGTTCCACGTACCGGCAAACTCCGTGGAAAGAAAGAGACTGATTGCTTTTAAATGACTACAGACCAGCAAACATTGCACTGGGAAGCACCCAGTGACGTTTCCAGTGTCAGCAGCACTTAGGTTTTGTCAGGGCTGAGCGCCTGCACCTCTGGGCTTAGCAGTGCATCGCCTTGGCACCTCTAGGCTTGCTGAATCACTTATGGAAGTAAAACAATTGCTTGAGCCCCGGCACCACTTTCGTTACAAATTAAGCCCTGCGTGTTGCCCCTACCCTGGTGCAGTGCAGCCCAGGTCCACATTTCAAGAAACACACCTTTTTTGTTGTTGTCCCTCAGAAAGCAATGAAACACATTGGCGGCATCTGATATGTCTCTAATGAGGACAATAGCTCATTTATCCACTTTGCATCATCATAAAACATAGCCAGCCACTGACCACTTTTTTAAGAGCCGTTTTGTTGTCTCCATGGGTAGAAACCTGTCATGAGCAGCAAATTACCTGTGAATTACCTGCACAGTGGCCAAGAAGCCTATTTACCACCTGTACCTAAATTCGTTGCAGGGAGTTTGGCACCTCTCCAGTGAGAACAAACATCAAGGACAAAATCATTTATAGGGTAGCGCTAGTCATAGCTGTCGTGCTCTGTTTGCAGCCGGGAGATTATACGGTGGTGAAACCAAACACAGGCTGCGAAGCAATAGGCGATGTTAGCAGCAGCAGCAGCAAGAGAAGAAAGTTTTTAGTGCGTGTCTTGTGTGGCTCTTGGTGTGGCATTTATTAGGAACCTGTTTGATCCCTTGAATGAAACGCAAAATAAACCAAAATGCTGTTAAGAAGAAGAACTTTTCCATGGTATGGTCCGAGCCCTGCTCTCATTTTTCCTTTCATTTGAATGTAGCACTTGTGGGCACTGCTTAGTTCATAACCCTGCTGACTGAAATCTTCTGGTATAGCAATAATGGCGGTGTACGTTGCCTT
Organism: Mesoclemmys tuberculata; assembly: GCA_007922155.1. Lineage (NCBI taxonomy): Eukaryota > Metazoa > Chordata > Testudines > Chelidae > Mesoclemmys > Mesoclemmys tuberculata. Next base: position 4,434,522 of record ML675629.1, on the reverse strand, counting down.
ATGCTGTCCCACCCATGTGCCTCAATGCCTCCTGCAGTGACTGCCTTCAAGGCTGGGAGATGGGATTGTTCCCAGGACCCTATCCAGTCCTTTTCCCCTTTGGGGGAAAGCCAGCAATGACGTCAGTTAGTGCTATCTGTGCAGTGGCTTTACACTGTGAGGATACATCTACCTTGCAGCTGGAAATGTGATTGCAGCTTGTCTCGATGTGCCATGCTAGCTATGCTCGCTGAAACAAGAAGAGAGGATGTCGAAGCACGGGCTTCAGCACCAGCTGCAGAAGCGAGTGTGTGCTCATGGGTGGAGTAAGGGAGCTGTTGCAGACGTCGTGGTATCTTCACTTCTGCAGCTGGCACGGGTGCATCTACACAAGCTCTCATTCAGACACCCCAGTCCACTAAGCATTGAGGGTGGGGGAGAAATTAAACTCATTTCAGGTAGACCCACCCAAGAGCCATCAGTGATGACGATTTTCGGTCACTACCCATTGTGCAGTGTTGTGATGGGGCAGAGGTTGAAGTAGATTGAAACCGAATGAGGGAGTTTTCATCTCGGCAGTCAAGGAGGAGGGGGAGCTGTGGGGGAACACTGCATACCTAAGCCAAGGATGAAAGGTAGAAGCTTCTGGTACCTGCACTCTCTCATGTGCCTCCTGACTTTAGCCCTTGTAGCTTAGTAATTCTTCCTGACATCTGCAGGTGACCCTTGTCTGCCCTGAAGCATGATAGTTGAGTAACTTTGTGATTATTTTACCTTGTTTAGCTACAACATTGGTTGTCATAAAATTCTTCCCCTGCATTATTTGCCACAGGCATGGCTGTGTGCTGTGTATAAAGGAACGGATCTCTTTTATTGGTTGTACATTTACTACACTTTGAATAATTCAACTGAGATTCCCACTGTTTTCTTACAATGGGACAGGGTGAAAAAAGAGGAACTGCACAATGTCTCTTAGGAGCTTCTGGACTCTGAATATGACAGTATCCTTGTCATTAAGAAACTGACTTTGCTGGCTTAATTAGAACTGGCAAAAATGGACAGGCTCAGTGTGAAAGGGATGCATGGATACATCTTCCACATGTGAGATGAAAGAGGTCTATAAAATCATGATTGGTGTGGAGAAAGTAAATAAGGAAGAGTTATTTACTCCTTCTCATAACACAAGAACCAGGGGTCAACCAATAAAATTAATAGGCAGCAGGTTTAAAACAAACAAAAGGAAGTATTTCTTCACATAACGCACAACCTGTGGAACTCCTTGCCAGAGGAAGTTGGGAAGGCCAAGACTATAAGGGGGTTCAAAAAAGAACCAGGTAAGTTCATGGAGGATAGGTCCATCAATGTCTACTAACCAGGATGGGCAGGGATTGGTGTTTGCCAGAAGCTGGGAATGGGTGATGGGATGGGTCACTTGATGATTAGCTCTGCTATTCATTCTTCTGAAGCACCTGGCAATAGTCATATTGGAAGACCAGATATTGGACTAGATGGACCATTGATGTGACCCAGAATGGCCGTTCATATGTTCTAGTCTTAGCTTGCATATTTTCTGAATAACCCACTGCCCCCATTCAGAAAGATTTGAAGCAGGAACCTTCAGCATTAAAAGCATAGACCTCTACCACTTAAACTAAAGGAAAAGCTTGGTTAATTGGCCTTGGTAGCAGGCCCTTATCCTCTGAGGACTAGCCGCTAGCTAGGGAATAACACACACTTTGATAGCAATAATACTGGTTACAATTGAGAAGGGTCTTCAGGAGACAGCATGGTTTAGGATGTAGCTGATAATTTCTTAGCTTAGTGTAAACTCTGCAGAGCCCTGAGTGTGTGTATGTTGCTCCCTTCCTTAAATTTGTTCTTCTAGCTGTTTAGCACATTTAACATCTTGTGAAATAGGCACTCGATCACTGCCAGTGATAAAAGAGGGAAATAAACTGCCAGCCACCTATCTACAGGTTGATATTTTTTTGCTTCCTCCTTGCCGTAAATTTGGTGGGCAGAATCAGTGCTGGTCTCCACCATCTGCATCAGGCTGTACTTCAGCGCTGGCATGGCTTGGTGCAATGAGGACTTCTGGGTTAAGAATCAGAAGGGAAACGATCTCTCTCCTCCAGAGCTGACACAGCATTTGCTTAATGGTGGAAGGCCTAGGAGCGAGGTAGCTGTGAGGAAGGAGATCAGGATATTCCTCAACATTAGTTTTACCCATAGCTTGAAACTAGGGACAAGGCAGAGGGGTAGGATAAAAAATGTGGATGGTAAGAGATTTCTCAGCTAGACAGGACCAGTCAGACACCCACACATCTTAGCGTCAAAGAAAATGATGACAGTTGAAGCTTTACCCTTTCTTGCAAGAGAGAGTCAAACCCAGCATTGCCATCCAGCTTCACATCCTGGTCAACAACCCAAACCTACGTTTTACTGTGAGCCAAATTCCAAGTCCCTGAATTGAGATTCAGAGCCTGGATTTGAACCCCAAAGCTCAGGAGTATTTAAAGCGGTCATTTTCATTCAGCCCATGATACAGATCAGAATTTCAGATGTGGTTCCATGGGACAGATCCTTTAGCGCTTGTCAGAATGCTTGGCAAAGTGTGGCACCCCACTTGCTCAGAGCTGCAGCGTGCCCTGAGTTGAGAGTCCTGTCCTGTCTTGTTCTGTCCTATAAAGATGGGCTCAGGTGGGGAACCTCAAAGTTCACCTGTGATATCCTGGCTCCTTTTAGGTGTAGCCATGGAATGTCTCTCTCAAGCTGCATGGGACCTTCCTATCTACTCATTTCAGAATCTGGGGCAGTGGTTAACTTCATGTCCCTGCTTCAAACAACTGTTGGCTTTAATCAACTGAGCACCCCCCTCCCAATCAAAATCCCAGTGGGGGTGAATGTGCAGATTCCACCACCTCCCTAGGTAAACCATCCTAGTGCTTCACCATCCTCCTGGTGAAATTTTTTTTCCTAATATCCAACCTAGACCTCCCCCACTGCCACTTGAGATCACTGCCACCACTGAGAACAGCCTAGCTCCATCCTCCCTGGAACCCCCTTTCAGGTAGTTGAAGGCTGCTGTCAAATTCCCCCTCATTCTTCTTCTTGCAGACTAAACAAGCCCGGTTCCCTCAGCCTCTCATAAGTCTTGTGCTCCAATCCCTAATCATTTTTGTTGCCGTCTGCTGGACTCTTCCCAACGTGTCCACGTGCTTTCAGTAGTGGGGGGCCCAAAACTGGACACAATACTCCAAATGCGGCCTCACCACTGCCGAATGGAGGGGGATAATCACTTCCCTCCATCTGCTGGCAACGCTTCTACTAATACAGCCCAATATGCCATTGGCTTTGCTGGCAACAAGGGCACACTGCTGACTCATATCCAGCTTGAAGTCCACTGTAACCCGCAGGTCCTTTTCTGCAGAACTGCTGCCTAGCCCGTCGGTCCCCAGTCTGTAGCTGTGCATGGGATTCTTCCGTCCTAAGTGCAGGACTCTGCACTTGTCCTTGTTGAACCTCATCAGATTTCTTTTGGCCCAAACCTCTAATTTGTCTAGGTCACTCTGGAGGGTGGGGATAGGATACAGAGTACCTACCACTCCCCCCAGCTTAGTATCATCTGCCAACTTCCTGAGGGTGCAGTCCACCCCATCTTCCAGATCTGCAGATCTGCAGTGTGCAGTTCTGGTGTCCCATGTTTAAGAAGGATGAATTCAAACT